>JAJOZX010001163.1:350000-480000 GCA_023014485.1 Bathynomus jamesi | reverse complement strand
ATAAGAAATTTCCTTTTTATTTTTAGTATTGTAGCCTTGCACGTTACATGAACAAAAATAGCAGTCATTGCTGTGATTTCTAGGTTCACGGCAGACCATTGGAATCCCAAAAGGCAAAGAATCCTTTTAACCTTTACTCCACAGTCTAAGTTGCTCAACACAAACACTGCAAACTTTTTGTGGAGCCCATGATTTGTCTTGATCCCTAAGTTTCATTCCGAAGTACGGATAGTATGCTTTCTTGACGAAGTCTTTAATATCTCGCCTTTGTTTTTTCACAGTAAATTTTCCACAAATATAACAAAAAATGTTTGGGCCATTTACATATCCTCTGGTTGCCATAGGGACAAATAAACAAATTTCAAAAGAGAAATATAGTCACCGCGCACCTTTGAATAATAAAGAACTCTAACCTCGCACGCACTAGACAGACTGACTCATCTCGTGGCGTGTCAATCACTTATATACTAGCGGTGCGTTTCTCGAATGTTCTAGAAGAAGCTATGATGTCACTTCTGATCTGGAAGCATTTATAGGCAGTAGTTTTTAATAAAAATTTAATTGAGTCAATTTTAATGAAAATTACTTACATATGTAATATGAAATATGACATTTTGTGAAAAATCTGTACGTGATGGCGAAAAATGAATATTATTTTCGGAATCAGCGTGCAAAAATTACTATATACAGTATAAGTGATAAAATATTTCGGACAACAAAACCATCGCAGGCCTGTGATAATTACTAGTTAGTTAAAAGTTGTAATTTCTCTAATTCCTGTTTCTGTTTTCTTTCGGAAGAGAGATATCTGTTGTTTCTGAATCAATTTTTTATGGCATTCTCTTAATCAACTTTTTCATCAATCTCATTTTCTTCATGGGATACTATTGTTATTATTATCATTAGTAGTAGTAATATAGTGCGGGAATTTCCATCCTTTCTAGGTCGACGAATCACCATACTTTTCAAGTATCTTCTACAGTTGGAAAGGCTGTTAGTTATTTACAGCTAATATTATTTAAATACATTATCATTAACTTAATTATTGATTAGAAAATTGCGTATTAAGATCCTTATTCGTACAACCTAAAAGAGATCCGAAAGACGGTGGGAATCATTGTTATAGTGTATAATATAGATTGTTTATTCGTTCGGCATAACTTCACAAAACGTAAGTAAACTATGGCTTCCTTTACAGTCCTTTAAATAAACTCAAGTAGATGAACAAAAATTTTTTAATAAAATGCACAACTGCTTCATGAACGTGAGCCGCTCTGCATGAAAGCATTTTCCTGCTTCCGAATGGAATGTTTGAAGGGTTCTTTGACTGCAATTTGCTCTTCTCGACGATTAAATTCAACGCGCAACTCCGAAAATAGAAACTAGCAAAGAATTCAATTTATGGATAGATAGAGAAATGGGCAGATAGACATATATGCAAGGCAGATAGACAGATATACAAGGCAGATAGACAGATATACAAGGTAGATAGACAGACAGAAAGATGGATGAATGGATATACTGTAATGGAATTACTGAAATATTTCATTGATCATTTCGGGTCTTGGCCGATAAATATTTTATAATAAATCGCTTAATAGCGTGTTCTTATTCATGCACCTTTTTATTTTTATATTGATTAGTTTCTTACTTCTTTCATACACCTTTTCTTATGCTAAATGATTAATCAAATGAACGGATATATTTTAGGTGTCAGCCATTTCACTCGGACTACAGTTTATGGTTAAGAAAATTGTTAGTCAATAAGGTTATTTGGTGAAATATATACAGTATATATATATATATATATATATATATATATATATATATATATATATATATATATATATATATATATATATATATATATATACCGAATTATTTAATAATTGTGACTAACAGAAACAGCCCTACTTAAAACAGAGAGAGAGAGAGTTACAAGGAGTTACAAGGAAAAGAAGTACCTCAAAAGGCCTTGCGGCCCATACCGAGGAGGTACCAATGGCAACGGGTGCCAGGGAAAATTTTCTACACACTCAAATAGTGTGCAAGATTTGGTCTAACCTTTTCTTGAAATGATCCACAGAGGAACTGTTCACAACTTCTGAAGGTAACCTGTTCCACGTGTCACAGATCTTATACGTAAAGTAATTCCCACACACACTAGTCCTAAACCGTTTCAAATCCAACTTCCAACCATTGTTGCGAGTTGGGTTATCATTTAAACTAAACATGCTTCTAAAATCGACATCGTTGAACCCGCGTAAGACTTGAAAACCTCGATGAGTTGACCGCGCAGCCTCCGAGTTTCCAGCGAAAACAAGTTCAGGGCGCGTAAGCGTCGATTGTAGCCCATATGCCTAACGGAAGGGATTAACTTTGTGGCCCTCGCCTGCACTCGCTCCAGCCTCTCAATATCTTTCCTGAGGGTGGGCGACCAGAACTGCACAGCATACTCCAGGTGCGGCCGAACCAGGGAATTGTACAGAGAGAGCACAATCTCCTTGTTCCGAAACTGAAATTGCCTCCTGATATAACCCAACAGCTTCTGGGCTTTCTTTTCCACCTCTACGCACTGTTTCGTAAACTTAAGGTCGCTGCTAATTAGCACACCCAAGTCCTTTTCCAAATCAGTCGCCTCGATATTACTCCCCAACATCGAGTAGTCCGACTTGGGATTGGCGTAGCCAATGTGCATCACCTTGCATTTACCCAAGTTAAACGGCATTTGCCATTTTTCGGACCACTCTCCTATCCTACCTAGGTCCGCACGCAGTTGCTCGATCGCTCGGGCGTCCCAACATTGGCCCCAAGCTTGGTGTCATCAGCGAATTTGGCGATCCGACTGACGATGCCACCGTCGATATCATTTATGTAAATGATAAACAACAGTGGCCCAAAACGGAACCCTGAGGAACCCCACTAGTGACCGAGGCCCAACCCGAACTAGCCCCTTTAATTACAACCCTCTGCCGCCTATTCTTCAGCCAGTTTTCAATCCACCTACCTACTTCCCCACCGATACCCAGCGCGGCACTTTGGCCATTAGCCGGCGGTGAGGTACCTTATCAAAGGCTTTCTGAAAGTCGAGATAAAGTATATCAATCGCCCTACTCTTATCATACTCACTCAACATGACGTGGAAAAACTCGAGCAAGTTGGTGAGACACGACCTATGCCGTCTAAACCCATGTTGGGAGTCCCCAAGCAGCTTGTAGGAATCCAAATGGTCAACGATCCTATCCGCTATTATCCCCTCTAATAATTTACCTACAACTGAAGTGAGACTAATGGGACGATAGTTCCCTGGACTTTCGTGATCCCCTTTCTTAAAGATAGGGGTCACGTTGGCTTCCCTCCAGTCACCAGGCACCTGGCCCGTCTCCAACGATTTGTTGAAGACTGTAGCCAGGTGGGGAGCCACCTGGTCGCGCACCTCCCGCAACACTCTGGGGAGAAACTGGTCTGGCCCAGGAGCCTTAAACGCGCTCAGTTTGTCTATTCTATCGGCAACGACTGTCGCGGTACATCGAACACTATCCAGGCCAGCACCTTCGTGCCTGACGCCTGGCTCGGGGATGACGCGGGTGTCCTCCCTGGTGAACACTCCCGCAAAGTACTCATTAAGCACATTAGCGATGTCCGCGTCGGAGGTCCGCAGAACGCCGCTTCTAATGGGCTTTCTACTATTAACATAACTGAAGAACTCCTTAGGGTTCCCCTTGCAGAGGCTTGCCACCCGTAGTTCTTCGTTACGTTTCGCTAGCCTAACCTTCGCCTTCACTTCCCTACACAGGCGGACATACGCTTCAGTGTTCTCATGGGAACGATTGGCCTTCGCCCTCCTATACGCTACTTTCCTATTTCGGATAGCCGAAGCGATGTCACGACTGAACCACTTAGGCTGCGTTGAAGCAGGGGTGACCGGTTTTGAGGGTATGGCAGCAGACTGCAGCACCATAAACTCGTCCCGGAATGCACTCCACACTCCCTCAACATCGCCGCCGACCTCTAACCCCATCTCACCTACGCTATCCCGGAGGCTAACAAAGTGCCCGCCGTAGATCGAGCTTACTGCCTCTCGAGTTACTACGCTTCACCCGAGGGACGCACACACGGAACCTAATCAGACCGTGATCACTCCCGCCCAACGATTCGTCAACGGTGAGGCCAGTGACGAGGTTGTCTTCGGTCGTGAATACTAAGTCTAGAACGCTTTCGCCTCGTGTAGGCTCATTGACCCACTGAGTGAGGAAGTTCTCATCAGCAAAGTCAACTCCTCCCTTCAGCATCAGCAGTCCTGTCTTCCCACTTTATGCCGCGACAGTTGAAGTCTCCTAAAACTACACACACCCTATCCCCTAGCAGGCTACGGAGTTCGGTGTACAGGGCTGTATCCTCCTCGAGGAGGAGATGCGGAGGTCTGTACACCAAGATTAACCTATAGTTCGTCCCTCCCACGTTCAGATCGACGCCAAGCAGCTCCCGTTCCGACCGGAACTGGCAGTCAACCGGACTCAACGTGTCCCTCACGTATATTAGTACCCCCCCTCCCCACGGGTGCAGTCTTTGCGAAACATTCTATACCCGGGAATTTCGAACTCCCCAACGTAGTCCCAACGATCAGTATGAATCCAGGACTCGGTGATAGCAACGATATCCTGGTATTCTGATGCTAAGAGCGCTCGTAGCCCGCAAAACTTATTCCTAATCGACCTAGTATTAAAAAGCATTGCAGGGAGGGAGCCTTCCCTATTCTGACCGCCTCCTAGCACGACCCGTTTCCCGAACAGCCAGGGCTGTTTGGAGTTGAAGAGCCCCTCACCAGGAGCCTGAGTCCCCTCCAACGTGGAAGGAGGGTCACCCACCTGTACATGGACGCGCCCTTCAGTTGAAGGTACGTCCGCCAACGGCTCAACATCATCTCTCCCCGGTGGGGGCCCGTCATCTCTCCCCGGGCTCGACCTCACCATTCTGTATAGGTGCCGGTCGAGCAGCGCGCCTAGCACACCTTTACCCTTGTCATTGAGGTGGACACCATCCCTCTGGTAAAGGTCCCACCTACCCGAAAATGCGTCGAAGGGGTCAATAAACCTCACGCCCAGCGGGACGCACAAGTCTTGCACCCTCTCGTTGATGCCAATGACCTTACTGAGCGCGTGGTCACTGGCATTCATCCGCGGTAAAATACCCATCAACATTCCCCTGTCTGTCTTCAGTTTTAGATCATCCGCAAGAGACATGATCTCGGTGATGATCCCTTCTGTAAGACCTACCCTACCGCCTTTGAGGAACAGGTCGTTGCCACCAGCGTGGACAACGATCGCAGTCCTCCGACTAGCCACGCGCAGCTTCTCTACCTCCTTCCTTAAGTGCGCCGTTCCCCGCCCAGGTAAGCACCTTACCTTCCTCCCGTCCCGGTTTGCAGAAGCAAAGTACTTCTCCTGGCCCCTGATCTGCGAGTCCCCAATCAAAACGGTGTCTTCCTCCTTCGAGCACAGGAGACTAAAGCGGTTGGAGGTCCTGACAGGGGCAACTGGGGTCTCAGGCTTCGGCTTCGCAGCCTTCTTGCCCGAGACCTTTCGATACCCGTCGCCACCCATAGACGCACTTATACCACCCGACCCACCCCGACCAGCAGCTACATCCTTCGGTTTCTTTGGGCCATCTGTAGGCCCCTTCCCACCTTTTTCGTTATCGGCCCCTTCTTTACGCCCTCCACCCTGCGCCGCGGTTCCGTGCATTCCACGTGGGTCGCTGGCGATTCCTCACACTGATTTTGTACCCTGGCCCCCGGTTGCACCTCTACCCTTTCTCCGCGTTCCCGAGCTCTGTCCAGTCCATCGCTGGAACGCCTTTCCATGGCAGCTATCCTATCAATGAGCTCCGGGGTGGAGGGCGCAGCCGTGTCAGTGACCGCCGCACCTCCAACAGCCAGTCTGGACGACTCGAGCCGCCGGACCCTCTCCTCTAGCTTCTCGTAAAACCGCATGAGTTCGCAAAAGCGGCACATGCTGGAGTGGTTGATCTTCTCGAAGCAGGCTTCTTTGAAGTTCGTCACCCACTGGTTTACTTCACACCTCGCACATTCAGCTTTCAGAGAGAGAGAGAGAGAGAGAGAGAGAGAGAGAGAGAGAGTTCAGTCTTTTCGACGTCCCCTATAGAATAAACTGTTACAGGTACAGCTGTTTCTAATCAATTAGGAGATTGTATACAAAATACCTCGCTTAGGTATTGAAAAGAAGCTGATTGGAGTCCTGAGTGGCATGCATCTTGGACAATATCCTCCATTTGTAGTTTTACAAAGCTGTAAATAAATTTCTTTTTAATCTTAAGTGAAACTCGAAATACAGAACCGTTGTAATACTTACAATCATGAAAAGTGAAAGGGCTGTATTTTTTCCCTCAGTTTTCTCATATTAGTTAAAATAATAGTTAAAATATTACCTATTAGTTATATTTTAGGTTTATGAAACAAATATTATTGGAATGAAAGTCACCTTTCGCTTCCTCTTGTTCTTCATTTAGTATATTCGAGTAAGTCTTTAGGAGATGGTTGGTATTAAAATATCAGAAATAAAATAATTTGTCAGTTTAATAGAGTAAATGAATAGGTCTAAAGCACGAAGAAAGCACTAGTCAAGCAAAGAGAAAGCAGTAGTCAATCCAATAAAGATTAGACCTTTTTTTTCCCCCCTCAAAATAAAACCTAAATTTAGAACTTATAACTTCTTTTTGATAGTGCATTCTAGGGAAAAGTTTTTCATTCTTTTGGGTATCAAAGCTTCTTGTTAGATGATATACTAACTTCTTTTTATGATAAATAACTTCTTCAGATAGAAGATATGGTCTTCAAAACTTCTTTTTTTTATGATTTGAGACAACAGAAGTTAATATTTCTGTGTATAGAAGGTTGCGGGAAGTCTTTGTTTTCTGTGCTCATGATAAAAGTATTATATAGGGTAATTCACTCCCTGGTAGCCCCATAGTATCGTATTAGTGAGACTCTGGGGCTACCAGCGAGTGAATCACCCTGAATTTCTCCAAGTAAAGTTTATATAGAAATTTTATGATAATATAGAGTAATACTTATTTAAGACAATAATACGGTAATGTGATCTGCACTGATTCAGAATATGTACTTATAACACCATTTGAAAACCTATTTCTTGAGATAAAAGAGATATAGAGATAGTATGATTGGTGGTGTCTGAATAAATTTCGCTACCCTGCGATAAAAATAGGATATGTATATTAGGAAGGATAAGTGTTTCATGCTAAGAAGCAGAGATATAAGGATATTACCCTCATATCTTTGTACGAATATCTATCATCAATTTGAGTTTTACAATTTTTATTTACTTCTTTTTGGGAAAGAGGGTGCGGTTACACAACATTTAATATGTCGTTGTCATATTTAAACACAGAGGGTGTTTAATATGTCGCTGTCATATTTAAACACTTTGTGCTTCATCTTATATATATAAATAAAATAGGGGATTTCACTAAAACTAGAAAACAAATAGTTTCTAAACTATTAACCCTTTATAAATTTATTAGATAAATTAAAAAATAAGTAATTAAACGCATATTAGTTGTGATTTTTTATTTACCAAAAGTAATTTCGAAAGTTTAATTGAACTATTTTCGTTTAATTTACGGTCACAATCCCGACCACTCAAAAGAGAATGGAGGAATGTCTTTCAACAAAGAGGCTTTTCTATTCTGTAATGGATGAATGTACTGCTTAAGATAATTTCAAATGTGTTTTGGTTTACTCTTGAGAATAAATCTCTATCATTAAATATTCTAAGATGAAAGTCATATCTAACTTTTTATTAAACTTTCCAGTTATATTTGAAGCTGGAATTAGGTATGGAAAACTAAGCAATTTCAGGCTGCAGCAATGACGTCATAGACTGTACTAATTACGTAAACAAACGTACGAACGAACGAAGTAATGACAGTGTTGCCATATGCCAGCATAAATATACCTAGATAAAAAAAATAAAATCGTATCCTTCCACAGTTATCGTGCCAAGTTTGTTGAACGTAGGTTAATCCGTCGATATGGCTTATTTTTAGAAAACGTTGCAGAATTAAAGATTCATCGTATATTTATATATTTAATCTGTCTCATAGAAAAACCTCACCATTGTAACCGATTATCTTCTCGTTTAAATCTCAGTAGTGCAACGCCCCGAATTCAGGATTTCCCAACCATTAACATCGCTTTGTAAACTACAGCTTTTATAATGACATCATTCGAATACGCTCAGTCGCGCGCTTTATTCCATGTTATTTAACTAATACCCGAAGTCTTCATACGTGCGTTAATAGAGAAATTTTTTAAGGATACGTATTTATAATGAGATGAAAGTATTTTTATCCATTTATATAACAAAAGAAATTAGGGGCCATATTTGTTTTCTGATGTGAGTACAGAGAAATGTTTTCCCGTTATATAGAGGTACATTTTGGCTATTTGAAATAGTTTCATAAGAAAAAGTAGCACAATCTTAACGAAAGTACCACAATAGTAGCACAAAGTAGCACAATATTAACGAAATGAGTAATGATATGCAGTTTAAATGCTAAGAGACTATAAACTTTTTTATAAAAGCTTCTGTAACGTACGGTTGTAAAAAAGTGTCGTATACGAATTTTAATATGATTATATTTTGATATGATTTGTTAATTAAATGGAATTTAATATGATTACTTTAGTGATTTGTTGTTTAATTTGATTGGTGATTAAAGGGTTGTAGAATTGGTTATTGCCTACAACGATTATTTGTAGAGAGAGAGAGAGAGAGAGAGAGAGAGAGAGAGAGAGAGAGAGATTAGTTTTTGGTGTTTAAAGAGGTAACCAATCCTGTAAAAGCTTACAGTACGGCCTTTTCTTTTAACCAATAGTAGAACGCATGACATTTTGTAACGCAGTTTGTAAAAGCGTTTCACAGGGCATTGTCAATTTGGGAGGTGAAAATTAATTTTTGCCAATTCCTTCACTGAGGGGTTTTAAAAATATGTTTTTGGATGTGAAGAATTCAAATCTGCTATTATTTTTGTGATTGCTCAACACTTAGCTTGGTAAATCTACGTTTGATTAAAAAGCACATAAATTGCTCTCGGAAAACAACATTTATTAATTTTAGCTTCTCAAAATGTCAGGTAATGCTATAAAAATTTTAGTTTCTCTGCATAAAACATATCCTAGTAATCATAAAACATATCCTTGTAATCATAAAACAACATTAGAAAGTAATGACATCATTACAAAAAAATATTTAAACAACAAGTTTCATCAAGTCTTGCTTTGATTCGTTCTTGGACATCAGCCGCCGACTTGCTTCTTGGCCTCTGATATAGCCCTCACGTTTCTCATGTGTATACACCCTGCCTGCTGCCTCTGTGACTTGTTTCACACACCTCTCTATTGACTGAGCATGACAGGGCCACTGTGAAACTTGCATAGGCTTGTCAAAGAACTTCTTTACTTCCGCTGTAGTCAGTTTACATGTCAAAGGAGGTTCAAATACCCCGTCAGACCAGTCTGTCAGCTCCAACACGGAAGAAGCACTGGGGTTGATGGAAGGTGTCTTCCTGGGACGTACAGAAAGATCTCCAAGTGTGTCATCTCCACCCCTCATGTCAACAATCTTTTGGACACCAGCTCTCCTCTCCTCACTGTCATCTGAGCACAAGAGTGTCTGGATTATCATTTCGCTGAATGCATACCATGCTGAGCGCTTGATGGTTGGCAAAACAGCATCCACTACAGCCTTCTTTTGCAGCCTAACTAGCCGCAGCTGAAACAAGATGTGGCGTGGGCCTTCCACCCAAGAGTGTTTTACTTTGATGTTGAACCAACAGGGGTAGTACACACCAACAATGTATTCCACTATCAGTCTTAAGTTGTTGAGGGTTTTGCCTTTAAGGCCATGTTTTGAAACCCATATGCGACAAAGCCTGTTTGCTGTTGTCAACCACCTTGAATGGCTCACTGGACCAATTTCAAGAAGGGCCAGATCTGTGGGAAGTTCTCCTGTCCTTATGGCCTGTGTGATCCTATACCCGTACGCTTGATCAGTAGAGAGATCCTTTACGACATTGTCACTCAGTGAAGTAAGAGGCTCTCCAATTGAGAGTTTGGTGAATGAAGGATCAATTTCAAGTTCGGTTGCAGTGTCTAGCATCTTGCCAATGTTACCTGTCCACTTGTTGTTAGACAAGGTCTTCCCATCCAGTGCTGTGATCAAGTGTCGCAGGGGTAACTCGTTAGTGTGGAGGGCACAAACCAACCAGATCAGCTTACGGCAAAGCTTGACCTCTACCCAATGCATGGAACCACCCTCCCAGCCAGTGTTAACATTTGTAGAATCACCTCCAATGGCCTGCAGGCTTTTATCAATGCCCTTCTTCTTCATGAAATCTACAAGATTATCAGCAATAACTTCAGCAGGTTTTTTTTCTCGTTGAGCCTTTCTCAGGAGTGAAGTGGTAGAGATATCTTCCACCTGGCTCACTGCACACAGAATAATGCTCTTCTTTGATGATGCTGGGGAACTGACGATCTGAATTGTCTGCTTTCAGCATAACTTTAGTTGTATCTTGACGGCCGTCAAAGAAGATGCAGTCAATTTCACCCTTCTTACAAAGATCATCAAATTCCTGATCCAGGGATCTCATAACTTTTTCTTGGGCCCTCTTGACTTTATTGTGATCAACTACAAGCCTCTTGTCTTCTTCAGTGATCAAGCCAGCATCCATAAAGGCAGCAGTGGTGATGGCAGCTGTGGCACGCAGGCCAACACCATATCTGATGCTATGCATAGCAACATTAGGTATTTCTAATGTGTTGTACTCTGGCTTTTTATTGGAAGTTGAAGACGTGCTTGGTATTTCTAATGTCACTTCATAACTTCCATCCTTTCCATCTTGAGCATCAGCTATTTGTTCTTCATTTTCATCATCAGAGAAAATTATTTCATTTGATGGCATTGAAACATCCTGCTTACTTGTCTGCTTATATTCAGCAAGCCTTCTTCTTTCGTCTTCTTGCCGCTTCTGCTTTTTGACTTGTCTGTTGTGCTCAGGTTGATTTGGCAAGCCAATCTGATGTGGTCCAATAGAACCAGACTTGTCTCTCTGACCTTTAATGAAAGCAAGTTCCTTCACAGGGATCTTCATCTCCCTAGGGCATGTACAGTTAATGTGAGTTTCGTTTTTGCAACCAGCATCTGCAAGGCAGCCAAATTCAGAGCAGAGAACAATTTTACACTTGCAACTGAGGATGTCAGAAAGCTTGTCAAGTTTTGCAATGAAAGCTTCTTTGACATGTAGCTTTCCTCTCCCAAGAGATATGTTTTTAGCCTGCTCCCAGCTCTCTTGGATCTTGTTTAAGATTGTGACTCGTGAATTTACAACGGGGGCTACAAAAGAACTGTTTGCTCGTTCCCACTTTTCAAGCACTTTAGGGTAAATGTCCTTTGCAAGACTGGCTGCTGGGTAGTTTCTCACATCCTCACCACTTTGTTCTCTTCGCAGTAGCCCATATTTCAGAACGTCTCGCAGAGTTGGGAGTTCAGAGGGCAACAACTCTCTACCAGTTCCAATTAGGTTGCTCATATGTGTGAATGTCCCCAGTCTTGTCCTCCTTTTAGAAGCCATTATAGGTCAATTCCCACTGGTTAGGATGGTAGCACTGACGGACAAGTAATCTTCAGCACACTGATGAATATGTTTCAACCTGTGAAATAAGCAAAAAAGGCAGTGCATTATATATACAGCCAGAGCTGGGCAATAAATACATTGAATGTATTTAAATACTAAATACTAAATACATTTTACGAATGTATTTAGATACTAAATACAAAATACATCAATTGTATTTAAGTACATTTGTAAATACATTTTAAATACATACAAATTTTAACATATGCATTCACTAATTCATGAGTAACAACAATATAAAATGCTTGATAAAGGATAAAGAAATAGTACAATCTAATTTCCGATTATATATTTCCCTTTTTAGAACAAAACAAAAACAAACGAACTTAGAACTTACGATGTTCAACCAGTGACATATTATACTCAACTTTTGCACAGTTTGAATCATGCCAGGGTGGACACGCTGTGAAAAAAATAAACATGAATTACCTAATGAATAATGATCGATAATATAATTAATGAATCACTAATCATTGATATCAATTTTTGATAAATTTCTACTTTAGGGGACACGGTGAATTTCGAAATAAATACACCACTCGATAGATCAAACAATTTTAAAAGCTTTTTCATCAATGAATTTTCAATCGCAAATTGGATTGATTGCAACGAGTTAGTTACACAGGCCCACTTAAGGCAGAGCCGTTTTGTACGATTATTCGGTCAATTTCAAGATATTTTTTGATGTCTAAAAAAACAGTTACCTTCAGATGAGTGTACAGATTCGTTGTAGCATTGCTTGCAGCAATGACTTCGTGTTTACACAGCAAGCAGGTGCACTTTACCTTATTACCGTCTTTAGATTTAATTTTAAAGTATTTTCCATCAAACAGAGGGTGCACTAAATTGTTATTTGCAGATATATCACTGTTTGATTCACCGGATTTGCTTGTTGAAGCCATGACACGCACACGATAAAGAAATCAACCGCTTTCGACTAAGAGTGGCACACAACTGATTGAACTGACACGTTGAAACATGAACCATGCTGTACTACACTGTCGACGCGTCGTACTGTGCTAGTACAGAACGTGTATTAAACCAGTAAAAGTATTTACATTTTTATATTTTGAGTATTTAAATACATTGTATTTAAATACTCATTAAAGTATTTAAATACTATATTTAAATACATGAAAAACAATGTATTTATAAATACAGTTCTAAATACACAAATGTATTTAAATACGTATTTAAATACAAATGTATTTAAATACTGCCCAGCTCTGTATACAGCATATATTAATTAATATAATAATTATTATATAATTCCACAAAAAAGTAAAAAAAGTCACTAGTTTTATGTAGCTTCTTACCAAGCAAAACTAAATTATATTAAATTAACAAAAATATCTTTAGAATTCCTAAGTCATGCTGCAACTTTTTAGCACCCCCCTCATATTTGGAATTTGAAAGTTGAAAAATTCGACACACCCTAACAGGGCATTTTCATACCAAAAGCAAACAGATTCCTTCCTTGTATCAGAGGTGAAAGATGTGTTAAATTCTTGTGTGAAATTATACTAAAAGTAAGTCAGAAATGTGATACCGATACCGATCATTTAAGTACATTCCTTAACTGTTCTCTCTCTCTCTCTCTCTCTCTCTCTCTCTCTCTCTCTCTCTCGTAGGTCAATTTAATAATAAATTAAAAGCCTCCATTCTTACATTAAAAGCCAAAGTAAAACTTTTAAGGAAAAGCAAATAAATTCATTTCTTTCTCGGCCTCGTAGTAAGCTTTCAGAGTAGGGATAACGTTATTTCGTGTATAAAATACCCGTAAAGACGTAGAACAGTAACCGTAATTAACGTATTAAAGGGGAAACGCTACAAAAGGAAGAAAATCTAAGGAAAAACATTAAACTTCTCAAAAGTCATGAAAAATTCAGAATTAATTAGAAAAATAATCTAACTAATTAAAAAAAAGGTAGAGCATACTCTTGTATTCTAATTTAGTCAGTTACTTTGTTTTCACTGATGATATTTCCAACCCAATCATGAATTCTCTGTGAATTTTCAAATTTTTAATCTTTTTTCCCTTAGATTTTATTTCTGCGGCATATTTCTTTCCAGAAATGCAAACTAGCGTGTTAGATTCCAGTCTTTAAATAATAAAAACTATCTCAACGCATATAACTAAGAAATAAAAATATATAGCTACCTCCTTCAACATATTAAATTCTAACTGTAATTTCGATGACCGACAAATCAAGGCTTCCATAGGAAATGCTATATGTCGTTAGGACAAAATATTTATATAAAATTCTTATATGCTTTTCTCACTGCCAAGTAAAATGGCAATAATTTAGGGCTAAAAATTAAAATTCAGCTTTGGTCCTTCAAAATCACACAAATAAAGGAACAGAATCGTTTACAAAATGACAGCTTATTTGGCACAAATTTTGGGCCATTTTATTATTTTTTTTCTTTATATACTGTAACTGAATTCTTATGGGACTTTATTTCAGGATTGTTAGCTATCTAACATTGACTAAAACAAACGATTTGCCAAATTCATGAGGTGAATTAGAAAGAAAAATAGAAAAAGGCTTCTATATCCTTTACTTCAAAAAAGAAAAACAAAAATTATGTAACACGAGATAAAAAGAACATAATTATATCTTTTAATTCTTTATAGACAGTTTTTAAAAGGCTTCCGTTTTATCTTATATATTATACAAATATATACACACTTATACACATACGAGTATATTATATAGATACAGTATATATATATATATATATATATATATATATATATATATATATATATAGATATATACTGTATACTGTATGTACAGGGTATCGAAAGATCTCTACTCAATGGGAGATACATGTGAAACGCCTTTAATTTTTATTTATTTTTATTTAATTTTACCAAATCTTCGTTATTTTTACTCTTAATACTTATTTCACACTTCTTTTGTACATGTTATACAAGCTAGCGTGGTCGCCATAAAACTCAAAACACGGGCTGCAGGGCAGTTACATCTTTGAAGAAAAAGGGAGAACTTTGAATGACCAGAATTTGTACTATTTATCGGTTTATTTTAATTAGGATAGTAAAAGTAACGGGTTAAGCGAATGCGAATTCATAATTTAACACTGGTTCGTGGAGAGAGTTTCTAGTTAACGTTAAATCACAAATTACACTTTTAATACCACTTCAACATTCCCCGAAATACCCCTATCGCGAGACTGCCTATGTCTCCGGCCTCAGCGAATGTTCAAATCTCTCTCCATGATGCCAACTAGTATTTTATATTTCAAACAATTACATTTTACACATGTTAACTTCATACAATTAGATCAATTTACTGCACTCCAAAAAACATAAAATTTCCTATTTAAAAACCAATACACGACATACGTTAAAGCTCGTAACCGGATGAGAAATACATTTATTATGGAACCATATCATAAATGATCAAAATGTGCCCACTCACTTAAAACTGCGTTAAATGGAATTAGTTAATTAATTAATTAATCAATGAAATTAATTAAGTAATGTAATTCACATTGGTTATAAACGTTTTGGATACCATATATATATATATATATATATATATATATATATATATGTAATTTTTATATATATACACCTTTCAACCTTTCAAATGATCCGTGCGATGAATCCTCATTTCACAAAGGTCAAGCTTGTCGCCCCTCCTCTCTCTCTCTCTCCTCTCTCTCTCTCTATATATAATATATATATATATATATACACACACATAATTTTCCGGCATATAAGGCGCGGTATTTTTCCCCAAAAATGTCTCAGAAAATCACCCCGCGCCTTATATGCTCAAGGTCAGGGTCATGGGTAGGCTTTTGGTTACCAGCAAGTGGTGGTTTTGGTGCTGCGGTATCGATAAACTGAACTCCAAACACCTCCCCTACAAAACTGGTTCCCAGCTTACTTTAGAGTGATTAGTAACTATTATAAATTATAATTTATAGATTACGTAATAAGCAAACCAGCTTCAACAGTTGTAAATAATCGTAAAGTATGAGGGTCATTAGCCCTTGTCCGACAAACCACTCGTTTGTGCATGTTGTCTATTTATACAACTCGTTGACATTATTACTGTAACAACAGGCAGCCATGTTTGTTTGGTGGTTGGTGGGGCAGACAACAGGCTAGGCTGCGCAAGGTCCCACCACTTTCAGCTGCGCTGTGCGCATGGATGAGGATGGCGTAAAGCTGTGGCTAGAAAAGGTGTGGTCACGGCGTCTTGGTGGACTCCTCAAAAAGCCGTCGCTTCTCGTGTGGGACCAGTTCCGGTCTCACATAACAAAGGCCACTAAGAGTAGAGTAAACATTAAAAACAAAACTAGCTGTAATACCTGGGTGATTAACAGGTCAATTGCAACCCTTAGATGTGTCGATAAACAAACCTTTTAAGGGGTACATGCGTGAAGAATGGAACAAATGGATGACGCTCCCACAGCATGAACTAACACCAATAGGTCGGATCAAGAGGCCTACAATAATTCTGCCAGTGGGTCAAAAATGCTTGGAATGAAGTTAAAACGGAGACAGTTGTACGGTCTTTTAAGAAGTGTGGCATTAGCAATGCCCTTGATGGCACAGAAGATGACCTTTTATTTTCTTTCAAGAATATGCCTGCCAAAATTGGGGTGCTTCTTATAAGCTCGTGCGCCTTATATGCCGGAAAATACAGTATACTGTATATATATATATTTTTTTTTTTTTAAGTTCGGGAAGAACCGATTCGCCTCTATTTAAAAGGGCATATCTCTCGCAAAAACAAAGAAAAAGTGAGAGGAAAGACAAATGAAAAAGAAAGGGTGGAGGAGACAGTCGAAGTGGAAAAAGACCAAGGATGACAAGGACTGCAGGGTCGAGCCCGATCATCCTTGGGTGCTAGGGCCGGGATGGCGCACGTGAAACCTCCAGGAACAAGCACGTACAAACGAGCACAAAGAGCACTCAAGAGCACGAGCTTAAAACCCCCTTGCGGGTATATATATATATATATGGTGTTTCAGGTCGACCCTAGAAATGTGGAAAAGAAACACTTCATATTAATTACAGAATTACTATGACAAACTTCAAATAGCAAATAGCAAATACAAACTAGAAATTCCGGAATTTCTAGTTTGTATTTGGTATTTGCTATTTGAAGTTTGTCATAGTAATTCCGTAATTAATATGAAGTGTTCCTTTTCCATATTTCTAGGGTTGATCTGAAACACCCTGTATATATATAACAACCGTTTCAGAGGCATAACCCTTTTCATGGAGTATTTTAATTACTGGGAAGGGAGAGGCTATGGGTAGAGAGTAGTACGACGGAGAAGATAGAAGTAGATGAATTAGAAATGGGAGGGGAAGAGTAGGAAAAGGGGAGAAGAATGTGGTAGGGGAGGTGGGAGTGATGGGTGATCTATTTCTTGCTGAGTCCGCTTCAAACTCTGAAAATGAAGAAAATTAATATCTGAAAGAGATTTTGGGATGTTTGAAAAAAATCAAAGTTTTAGAACCGAATTTAGACTGAAATACATTAAAACATGTTGAAGTATTTTCAGAATGTTTTTGTATGTTTTTCCAACAAACATGATTCATTATTTCGTTACTCTTCATTGGCATCAAGTAAGCAAATTATGCTTGTTTGTCTTTTCGAAGAGCAAATTTTCATAATTTATTTTTTGCTATTTTACTAAACAAAGGTCCACACAGACTGTGTTTGTTTAGAAGAGGGAAAATTTGTAATAGAGAGAGAGAGAGAGAGAGAGAGAGAGAGAGAGAGAGAGAGAGAGATATGATTTCAGGTGCTGTAAGTAAAATAATGACGCATGTTTCGATCTTTGATAGACCATAAAATACGAAATAAAAATGAATTCGAATGTGCTCACGAATCCTCGTAAACACAGTCCTCTTTTTTTTCTCTCTCTCTCTCTCTCTCTCTCTCTCTCTCTCTCTCTCTCTCTCTCTTTCTCTCTTTCTCCTAGTTTATATATTCTCCTCTTTCTTGTAAAATTTCCTCGGCTACATTTCCAAGACCAAGGTATTTTTACAACCTTTTTCCTTATCCGCCTTTGGCAGGGAGGGAGCCGATGGTGGGGAGAGAGCCTCATGCTTTTCTCTGCAGTTTTCTACCACTTCTAGAATAGTTAAAAAATGCACTAGTTTAATAACAGAAACCTCTCCGAGTGGACCGAAAGGTATTTGAGGCTTCTTCTCGTTCTTGTGACTCTATTTACACACACACACACACACACACACACACACCACCTCTACCTGACTCGTTTTAACCTTATTTAAGTTTCAAATATGGAAGCTTTATCGATAAAAAAGTGTGAATATTTTCCTTTTAGCTTCGATAGCTCTTCAAATGCTTGCGTGCTTCATTTAACCTTTGATGTTTGCCTGGCCTTGATGTTCATTTAATATAGATTTAAACGTTGTATTATATTACACAGACTGTATTCGGAAAATAAATATTATTTTTGCACCACCCAACATCTTTTAAATAACGTTTTCTATACATATATATATATATATATATATATATATTATATATATATAATATATATATATATATATATATATCACGAGAAGACTCCACAAGAAATGTATAATAGAGACGGAAACCAAACCTATAATACTGAAACATATTCCAGAGAGACAGGAAAGAAAACGTAGCAAGCTCGAGAGGAAAATCAGGACTCTATTCAGGCAACGAAGACAAACCGTAAAACATCTCCACAGATGCAGAACTGATGCAAAGAGACTCAAACTAGAGAGGAAACTTGGCGAAATAGAAATGGACCTAAAGCAAACATTCATACATAAGACAAACGAGGAGGAAAACAAGGTAGCAGAAAACATAAAAAATAGCCCAAAATACTTCTACACTTTTGCGAAAAGGAAAATGCAGTGTAAGGAGAGTATTGGACCGTTGATAGACGGCTAGACGGCGAGGCCGAATACACAAATGACCCGAAAGAAATAAGTGAACTGCTTATGGAACAATTTAAATCTGTGTTTAGCACCCCTAAGTCCGAGATGGAAGTGGAAAACCCAGACGAGTTTTTCGACATTGATACAGATCAACCAAGAACAAATCCCGGCACAAACCTATTAATGGACTTCGAGTTCACGGAAGGAGATGTAATTACGGCCTTATCACAGAGGCGAGACAATTCAGCGCCAGGGCCAGACACAACACATGAGTGCCACATTTCTGAAGAAATGCAAAGAGAGTATTGCAAAACCGCTATACTTACTATGGAGGAAATCACTCGACACAGGACAAATTCCACTCCCCTTAAAGAACGCGAACATTGCCCCCCTATTTAAAGGTGGTAACAGAGCAATGCCCAAAAATTATCGGCCAGTGGCTCTCACCTCACACCTTATAAAGTGTTTTGAACGCATAATTAGAGGCAAAACTACCTACTACCTACAAGAAACAGACTTATACAACCCAAATCAACATGGCTTCAGGGCGGGTAGATCATGCCTGTCACAGCTACTAGACCACCAGGAGACAATATTAGGAACATTGTGTCGAGGACAAAACATAGATGTAATATATACTGACTTTGCTAAAGCCTTCGATAAATGTGACCATGGAATCACAGCACACAAACTTAAGGATACAGGAATTACTGGAAAGCTAGGAAGGTGGATATTTAATTTCTTGACGCAAAGAACGCAAAGAGTGGTGGTAAACGGAGTTAAATCGGAAGTCTCGGAAGTCGTGAGCTTTGTCCCACAAGGGACAGTATTAGCTGCCTTGCTGTTCATAATAATGATTGCAGATATTGATGCAGACATTAAGGACAGTATTGTATCATGCTTCGGAGATGACACAAAGATATGTAAGGAAATATCGAACGAAGATGACATAAGAAAACTACAAAACGACATTGAAACATTATTCCAGTGGGCAGAAGACAACAATATGAGGTTCAACGAAGAAAAATTCCAACTTCTAAGATATAGTAATAAAAAAGAGCTACAGAAAAAAGGGTACAAAACTCCGCAAGCCAAACAGATAACACCAAATCCCTAACCTCAGAAATGAAATAGAAACAAACTGGAATGAGAGAAGAGGCAGATTTTGTACGGTCCCAGCTGCGATGGGACAAGGGGCCATGAAAACGAGGATGGAAAATACCCTCAGAATACGGGGTCCAAAGCTTTTTAATGTCCTTCCAAAAGAAGTGAGGAATCTCCAGCACACTGACCTGAACAACTTCAAGAACCAGCTGGACAGATTCTTGTGCAAAGTCCCTGATCATCTATGCGTGGCTGGCTACGAGGGCAGGAGGAGATCAGGGAGCAATTCCCTCCTTCACCAAGTCCCGCAAATGAGGCGGGATGCTGCAGAGGGGTCGATCCTGAACCGTCGTTCAAACTCATCAAAAGTAAGTAAGTAAGATATATATATATATATATATATTAGTGATGTAGGTCACATCCGCATCCGCATCCGCGGAACATCCGCACATTTTCTCGCATCCGCATCCGCGTCCGCATCCGCACTTTGGACTGCGGATGTCGTGCGGATGTGGACCGTTGAGATAAAACGTCATTAATAAGCGGAAATTATCAAATTCTACTATATTAATAGAACTAGTTCATTGTGCGCAAAAGTGATGCAAGCGACAAGACGAGAGGCTGTTCTTGTATGAAGTTACTCTCTTGCAACCTACTTAGATCCACGTTACAAAGCTAAGTTATTTTCACCTAGTACATTAGAACGAGTTAAATCATCACTTGACAAAGCAGTTGAAGAGCTTCAATCTCTTGAATCTGTCGCTTCGCCACCCACCAAAAGAATAAAAGTTTCAGTGACAGAACCAACACCTTCAACAAGCAAATCTATCACAGAACCTGTCTCTCAGTTTCTTGAGTCAAGCAGCAATGACGAGACCTACGCGATGTCAAAAGATGTAGTAAAAATGATCGAGAGCTATCACCAAGAAAAACGCCTGGCTGCATGTGACAATCCTATTAGTTGGTGGAAAAATACGCAGAATATCTATCCATACTTGAGTAAACTTGCAAGGAAACATTTAGCCTGTCCTCCAACAAACGTACCAAGCGAGAGATTATTTAGCAGTGCTGGATTAATATATGATGAAAAGAGAAACAGACTGGCAGCAGAAAAGGCAGAAAAGTTAATGTTCCTTAAGCATAACCTTCCTATAATTAAGTTTGAACATTAAACGATGAACATCTTAGTTTACTTTATTTTAATTACTCATTTATAAATATGCCTAATAAAACTTTAAACTTAATATAAATAGTTATCAAGCTAATTAAAGATCTCTTTCTATAAGGGTGGAGGTTGGGGAAAGAGGTCGGTGGGGTGCATTTGAGTTGGGTTCACGTCCCGCATCCTGGTAACACAATTATGGTTTCTAATTGTGGCTGAAACTCAACAAAATATAACGAATTTATTTGCAGACGAATTCACTAATTGATTTCTATGTTAGTTAGATGCTTGATATTATTTTATATGTTCAGAGAAAAGTACAGCAATTATTGTACAATTAATCAATTATACTACATTATAGCTACAGCTCTCTCTATATAATAACTTATTATATACGTTAAACACAACAAATCTCGAATATATCCTAAAAAATAACGAAAATGTAGACATCCGCATCCGCATCCGCATCCGCGGATGTTGAAATCAAACATCCTCATCCGCATCCGCATCCGCGGATGTGAAAAAAATGACATCTGCTACATCACTAATATATATATATATATATATATATATAATATATATATATATATATATTATATGATGAATAAAACCACGAAGGAAAGGAAACACAGTGGTACTCAAGCGCTTTCGTCTAATGACATCCTCAGGAACACTGAAGTAAATAAAGAGTTCAAGACTATACTGTATATAGGTTACAAAAAAAATATATAAGGGGTTCCAAAAAACCTTAGCCCCCCCCATTTTGCAGCTTACATGTTTACTTATATCGAAATAGTTTTTAGTGATTATAAAAATATATAAAATTCTTTATTTATTGCAGGTATTAAAATTACTCTAGCTGATAAAGTGATAATATAATGGCTTCTCAATTAATTAGTGATTCAGAGAGGCAACGTGTGATAGATCGCATACGGGCAATAACAATTCGGGAAGCTCATGATGCTGGAGCCACCTTTATAACACGTTCATGGGTTGCCAAAAAGTTGCGAAGAAGTGAGGACTTCGTCAAAAGAAATTGGAATAAAACTTTGGATGAATGTGAAATGGATACAACCAAATCTGGGCGCCCAAATTTTCCACTCTCTCAGGAAACAAAGGACATCATTGAAAGCGGTACGCGTAAGCGGAAAAACAGCTGTGCTAAACTTTCTAGAGAGATCGAAGTGTTGAGAGGAAAGATCGTTAGTGGTGAGATCTTTCGACTGTACCGTCATAGGCAAGGTTTAAAGCCTTGGCATGAACTCCCAAAGCCAAGAAAAACTCAACTTAACATCGATGACAGAATGTGGTTTGCCCATTATCTTGAAGATTGGGATGTGGATGATTTCATGCATTTAGCTGTCTCCGATGATTTTTTTGCTTACGTAACACGTCGGCCTAACTACCAAAATGATCGAGTGTGGGCCACAACACCAGATGAAATCGATGACAATGAACATTATCGCGAATTATTAAAAAGTCCAGACTGTGTTGGTGTGTTTGTTTTGTTCACTGCAAAGAAGCTCATGTGGGTGCTGAAGCCAAATGGTCAGAGTTGGGATGGACAGTGTTTTCGTGATATTATTCTATCCCAGCATGTCATTCCTTTTCTAAGAAACCCAAACAATGTTATGGATGTCGATCAGGTCACACTTCTGCACGATAAGGCCTCTTGCTTTAAGGCATTAGCCACTCAACAGTGGTTGCGGAACCATGAGATCGATTTCTTTGGAAACGAAGAATGGCCAGGAAATTCTCCTGACCTGAACGTCTGTGAACACATTGGATCAGTTATAAAGGACAAGGTTGAATGTCTCTTGTTTCAAAAACCTGCAGCAAATCGATTTTCGAAGGATACAATGACGCAACACATTGAAACTGTTTTAGCAAATTTGCGTAACGATCAAGATCTATTCACGTCACTTTTGGCAAGCTACCCAAAGCGAATTCAGGCTGTCTTGAAAGCTAATGGCGGGAACACCAAGTTTTAATTGTTTCTCATTAAATGCAGGATTAAATTCTCTTTTGTAAGGTATGTTTAGTTTTACTGTACCTCTAATGATTTAGGCCATGGGCGGGGGGGCTAAGGTTTATTGGAGCCCCGTATATATAATAAATATAGAAATAAAAATTGTGGGAGGAGCATACAAATTTGTAAGGAAAACTACCAATTTTAGCACTTTGCCCTTCTTGTTTAAATCCGTTCTGAACGAATTCAAAACAACAAGATCGAGTTGAAAAAGACCTTTGCTCATGTTAAAGTTATTTGTAAGTTCAATAATAGCAGACTCAAGAATATTTCTATTAACAATGTTGCTAGAGTGAAACAAAACTTAAACATTATTCCAATCAATACAATGGGATAACTCTGACAAATGGACAAAAAGGGCACTGAACGACTGTCCCGTTTTAATGGAATATTGATGCTGTTTTACACGTGTGTGCAAATCCTTTCCCGTCTGAACAATGTAAAAGGAATCACATTGTTTACACCCAATTTTATAAATAATGCCTGAATTATTGGTAGGGCTATTTTTTACTATGATATTTTTCACAATACACTGCGCCCTCGATATATGCGAGGGATAGGTTCTGCTAAAACCTCGCATAATGCATATTCGCATATATCGAACTTATAGTTAAATGAAAAAAACAGGGATGCGTTCCACAACCAGTTTTTTTTTACCCTCCCGACACCTCCAACAATAAATATGCCACTTTTTTATACCAAAAACATTCAACAAGATAACAGTAATGCTATATTACATCAATACTGTACAGTATAAATATTAAAGGACATAGTAAGCTGAAGGCCCAGTACTAGGCAGAGGACGTTTAGAAGCCACGTCTACAATAAACAGTAAGACAAAACTGGAAAAAGCACTCAAAAATAGTGAAAAACACAACACAGTCTAGAGCACAACGCACACGCTATAACGGTTTATGCGAGACTGTTGTTGTTTGGCGGGAACACGTCGATGCGCTCAGCGGCTCAGCAATATTTCACACTAGGTGGCGCATAAATGCGAATTTTTTTCCGCATATACTGAATTCTTGGTAGAAGTAGGGTCTTCGTATAACAGCGAATTCGCAGATGCTGAAGACGCATATATCGAGGGCGCAGTGTATTGTTATATGAAAATACTACATTAATATCCAAAAGTTTAAGTACATTAGCAATGCCTAAAAATCTCGGGAAAAATGGAAGTACTAAAATATTCCTTGACAAAGTGCGAGTGTTATTATTCACACGATAGAAGGTTCGTTTTGCCTTGTTAAGACAAGATTCCATAAACGCAGGTGGGTAGCAGAGATCACTTCCAATACCGTTGATTTTTTCCAATTCGGCATCGATGTATTCCGGACTGGCGATTAATGGCGGACTGGATATTAATGTAGTATTTTCATATAACAATATTGTGAAAAATATCATAGTAAAAAATAGCCCTACCAATAATTCAGGCATTATCTATAAAATTGGGTGTAAACAATGTGATTCTTTTTACATTCGTCAGACGGGAAAGGATTTGCACACACGTGTAAAACAGCATCAATATTCCATTAGAACGGGACAGTCGCCCAGTGCCCTTTTTGTCCATTTGTCAGAGTTATCCCATTGTATTGATTGGAATAATGCTTCAGTTTTGTTTCACTCTAGCAACATTGTTAATAGAAATATTCTTGAAGCTGCTATTATTCAACTTACAAATAACTTTAACATGAGCAAAGGTCTTTTTCAACTCGATCCCATTGTTTTGAATTCGTTCAGAACGAATTTAAACAAGAAGGGCAGAGTGCTAAACCTGTGGTAATGCTCCCTTATAAATTTGTATGCTCCTCTTACAATTTTTTTTTCAATTTATTTTTATTTTTATTTCTTTATTTTTATTTTTTGTGACCTATATATCATTTAGGCATTATCTATAAAATTGCTTGTAAACAATCCATTTGAGCTTGTGTTGAATTCGGGCAAAGTGCTAAAATTGGTAGTTTTCCTTACAAATGTGTATGCTCCTCCCACAATTTTATTTCTTTATTTACTATATATATATATATATTTTTTTTTTTGTAACCTATATATAGTCTTACACTCTTTATTTACTTCAGTGTTCCTTGAGGATGTCATTAGACGAAAGCGCTTCAGCACCACTCTGTGTTTCCTTTCCTTCGTGGCTTTATTCATGATAAATATTTTTCACGTGTTACTTTCGTGAAATAATTTTCATATATATATATATATATGAAAATTATTTCACGAAAGTAACATATATTATATATATATATATATATATATATATATATATATATATATATATATAACTGCAAACACGCAGTATAATTAACGTAAAGAACGACGCTTGTATAGGAGATATTCCGCGCAAGGCGAGAGAGAGAGAACGAAACAAATGAAAAAATGAGGTATATATATATATATATATATATATATATATATATATACAGGGCCATTCAAAAAGACGCAACAGTTTAAATTGCTTATATTTCGTAATATTGTTAACATACAGGAGTGATTTTTGTATTAGTTTACAGCGTACAATTGGGAGTTTTTATTTAATGAAAAACATGTTCAATGTGTGAACCACCGGCATCCAAAACCATTTGCAGTCGACGTTGAAAGTTGGCAAGTACTGTGCGAGTGTGCGTAGAACATCATGAGTGATTGTGCTGACAACAGATGAAATTTCCTCTTGAAGCTCACTAATTGTGAGAGGATTGTTTCTGTAAACATTATCTTTCAGATATCCCCATAAAAAATAATCACATGGGTTGAGATCTGGAGAATATGGTGGCCAAGACCATCCACAGGCAAAACGTTCAGGGAAGCGATTCGAGATGACGCGATCGTCAAAATATTCATTTAAGGCTACAAGAGTCGTTCGCCTAGCGCCTTAGGCTACTAGGCCTAAGCGGTAACAAAACTCCCAGGTGTACGCTGTAAACTAATACAAAAATCATTCCTGTACGTTAACAATATTACGAAATATAAGCAATTTAAACTGTTGCGTCTTTTTTGAATGGCCCTGTATATGAATGATGAATAAAACCACGAAGGAAAGGAAACACAGAGTGGTGCTCAAGCGCTTTCGTCTAATGACATCCTCAGGAACACTGAAGTAAATAAAGAGTTCAAGACTATGCTGTATATAGGTTACAAAAAAAAAATATATATATATAATAAATATAGAAATAAAAATTGTGGGAGGAGCATACAAATTTGTAAGGAAAACTACCAATTTTAGCACTTTGCCCGAATTCAACACAAGATCAAATGGATTGTTTACGACCAATTTTGTAGATAATACCTGAATGATATATAGGTCACAAAAAAAAAAAATAAAATAAAAAAATAAAAATAACTTCAAAAATAAAAATTGTAAGAGGAGCATACAAATTTATAAGGGAAAATTACCAAAGTTTTAGCACTCTGCCCTTCTTGTCTAAATCCGTTCTGAACGAATTCAAAACAATGGGATCGAGTTGAAAAAAAGACCTTTGCTCATGTTAAAGTTATTTGTAAGTTGGATAATAGCAGACTCAAGAATATTTCTATTAACAACGTTGCTGGAGTGAAACAAAACTGAAGCATTATTCCAATCAATACAATGGGATAACTCTGACAAATGGACAAAAAGAGCACTAGACGACTGTCCCGTTCTAACGGAATATTGATGCTGTTTTACACGCGTGTGCAAATCCTTTCCCGTCTGACCAATGTCTGACCAACGGGAAAAGATTTGCACACGCGTGTAAAACAGCATCAATATTCCGTTAGAACGGGACAGTCGTCCAGTGCCCTTTTTGTCCATTTGTCAGAGTTATCCCATTGTATTGATTGGAATAATGCTTCAGTTTTGTTTCACTCTAGCAACATTGTTAATAGAAATATTCTTGAGTCTGCTATTATCCAACTTACAAATAACTTTAACATGAGCAAAGGTCTTTTTTCAACTCGATCCCATTGTTTTGAATTCGTTCAGAACGGATTTAGACAAGAAGGGCAGAGTGCTAAAACTTTGGTAATTTTCCCTTATAAATTTGTATGCTCCTCTTACAATTTTTATTTTTGAAGTTATTTTTATTTTATTTTATTTTTTTTTTGTGACCTATATATCATTCAGGTATTATCTACAAAATTGGTCGTAAACAATCCATTTGATCTTGTGTTGAATTCGGGCAAAGTGCTAAAATTGGTAGTTTTCCTTACAAATTTGTATGCTCCTCCCACAATTTTTATTTCTATATTTATTATATATATATATTTTTTTTGTAACCTATATACAGCATAGTCTTGAACTCTTTATTTACTTCAGTGTTCCTGAGGATGTCATTAGACGAAAGCGCTTGAACACCACTCTGTGTTTCCTTTCCTTCGTGCTTTTATTCATCATAAATATTTTTCACGTGTTACTTTCGTGAAATAATTTTCATCTCTCTCTCTCGCTCTCTCTCTCTCTCTCTCTCTCTCTCTCTCTCTCTCTCTCTATATATATATATATATATATATATATATATATATATTGTGAAAATAACCATGAAGGAAAGTAAAACACGAAATAGTACTCAAGCGCTTTCGTCTAATCTCTAATGGTATCATCAGGAACATTGAAATTAATCACAAGACTGAGGCTATATATAGATCACAAAGAAAAAACAAAAGTAATATGACTGGTGCAGAGAATATTTTAGGAGCATACAATCACGTGGAGTTTTATCCCCTTGCCCTTCTTATCTAAATCTGTTCTGAATGAATTCAAAATACAGCAACAGGATCGAGTGACGAAAGGCCCTGGCTAAGGTTGTAATTGTTTGTAAGTTGAATAATGGCAAACTTAAGAACGTTTCTATTAACAATGTTGCTTGGGTGAAACAAAATTGAACAATTATTCCAATTAATACAATGGAACAACGCTGACAAATATACAAAGAGGCCATTGGACGACTGTCCCGTTTTTGGATGTGCGTGTACATAGTGAAAGCCCAGGTTTTAAATTTAGTATCTTTGGAAAAAAAAATTGTCCTATTTTACTCCGGACATGACACCCCATCAAGAAAGACATAGTTTCTTCATTGTTTCTCTGTGTTCTTAGGATTGCCGGTCTGGAATACATGGATGCCAAGTTAGAAAAATTCAACAATATTGGAAGTGATTTCTGTGATTCACCTGCTTTTTTTTAATCTTGTCTTAACAAGGCCAAACGAACTTTCTATCGTGTGAATAATAACCCTCGCACTTTGTCGAAGAATATTTTAGTACTTCCATTTTTCCCGGGTGTTTTAGGCATTGCTAATGTATTTAAACTTTTCAACATTAATGTAGTATTTACATATGACAATATTGTGAAAAATGTCATAAAGAATAGTCCTACCAGTAATTCAGGCATTATCTATAAAATTGGTTTTACACTGGACAGACGGGAAAAGACAAACACACGTGAAAAACAACATCAATATTCCGTTAGAACGGCACAGTCGTTCAATGTCCTTTTTGTCCATTTGTCAGCGTTGTCCCACTGTATTGATTGAAATAATTCTTCAATTTTGTTTCACTCAAGGAACATTGTTAATAGAAACATTCTTGAGTCTACCATTATTCAACTCGCAAACAATTTCAACCTTAGCCACGACCTTTTCTCGCTCGATCCTGTTATTTTGAATTCATTCAGAACAGATTTAGATAAGAAGGCCAATGTGCTAAAACTCTGGTAGCTTTCCACGTGAACTGTATGCGCCTCCTAAAATATTCTCTGCATCAATCATATTATGAAATTTTTGTTTTTTCTTTGTGATCTATATACACTCTCAATCTTGTGATTAATTTCACTGTTCCTGAGAATGTCATTAGACGAAAGCGCTTAACACTATTTCGCGTTTTACTTTCTTTCATGGTTATTTTAATCATATATATACATATGTGTATATATGGCGATCCAAAAGGTTGTTCCCAAAAACATATATGGCCTATGTAACAAGTTATTTCTGGGAACATCTTTTTTTTATCACCCTATATATATATATATATATATATATATATATATATATATATATATATATATATATATATATATATATATATGTATGTGAAAATTATTTCACGAAAGTAACACGTGAAAAATATTTATGATGAATAAAACCACGAAGGAAAGGAAACACCAAATGGTGCTCAAGCGCTTTCTGTAACCTATATATAGGCTGTTACCCTTTTATGTACTTCAGTGTTCCTGAGGATGTCATTAGACGAAAGCGCTTGAGCACCATTTTGTGTTTCCTTTCCTTCGTGGTTTTATTCATCATATATGTATGTATGTAAAATCCCGAAACGAAAGTTAAATTAATTTTAACTTGAGAAAAAATATTTTGAGAAAGAGGAAATATTATATCTCATTCCTCGCATCTGAACGAACTGCATCACCAACTTTAATAAAATCCCGAGTCATGGTTTGTCCTATGTTCGATTTTTTGACGTAATGAATTTAAAGTTGTTTTCATGCTAAGAATTGGGATGTGTTTTCAATTGAATTCGTACCACAGTGAAACAATAAATCAAAATTTACCGTTTCAATTCTAATTTTTTTTTTTTAAGTTATTACTAAAAAAGTAAGTAATAATTTTGTAATATTTTACCAGTTATTATTATTATTATTATTATTATTACTGTTTTAATCTTGTTAAAACGTTCCTGCGTACGAGGTTACCATCTCATTCGTAAAGATTATTTTGAAGTGAAAAAGTATTAACCTTTTATAAATAAAAGTAAAATGTTATCGGGTGGAACTAATGCTTAAGGCGTTGTCTTCTTCTTCTTCTTCTTGTTGTTGTTCTTGTTCTTGTTGTTGTTCTTCTTCGCTCAGCCATTTCATTATCTGGTTTTACATAAAAGTTTCCCGTCGCGTAATTCGTTTACTCAAACCATTTTTAGAGCCACCGCATCACCTTGAACGCGTCCAACGCTCCAATACTTACGCCTCATTTCGTTCATACCCCAAATTATAACAGGCCCTCTTTTCCACTCAACTTTCAGCTTTATATATATATAGTGGAGCTAGTTTTAGCCGTTTAAGGTGATAATGATTTAATTGTATGCAACGATTGATTTAGGCAATGACTGATTGCTTTATAATGATAGGCTGGGTTAATAATTTATATTGTATACAATATCACCGATTGGAATGAATGGTTATTTGATTAGATCCACCATACTATTGGAAGTGACCGAAATGGCAGCGAGGGTCACCAGCTTGATTTACGCTCAAGCAAATTAATATTAAGGTTATGAAAGACACCTTACTTTTGTAGTTTATTATGAAAATAAATCCGTTATTTTATTCACTGTGATATAACAAAGAATTGACAGTAATTAATTGGTAGTTTTACGTTATGCTTATGGCATAGGCTTAGCTAATAAGATGAAATGTTAATAGCTTAATTGACACGTAATAAATAATGTAATACTCATCGATGGTATGTAAATGGCATGCGACATGTAACATTGAATAGGCCTAGTTAATGAATTGAAATGCTTGACAAATACACAAATATCATTTTATATAGAAGAACATCATGTGATGTTAAATGATTACGTCAAGAGAATATTTAACACACAAATATGACTTGAACATAATGACGGATGATACGCGGAAATAAGTATTGAATTTACACTTGAATTGGATGATAGGCCTACTGCGTTCTTTCACGAGAGTCAGTTGGAACGCGTAAATACACAATTTGGGAGTATAGCCTACCGTTCGGTGGTAGGCTAATGTAGGCTTGAAGAGTACTTAGAAAAGGGGGTACTTAGCTTATGGTGACGTAAACTTTGTTGAAGGCAGGTTGACGACGAACCTATTACGCAGATTCGAGCTGTCGTTGTTCGTTATGCCTCTTGAGATGATGGATGTAGGCTTCGTGGAGGCCTGAGCTGATGTTACTTCTCGAGGTGCAGGCTGGCCTTATGATCAGCCTGTGGTGCTGAATAATCTCGAGGAATGTAGAGAAACTTGAAGGCCGACCCGGCAAACTGCAGGCCCGAAGTGATTCCGGTTGGGCCTCGAAAGATTGCTTCTGCAGGTGGTCTGTAGATCTTACGTGGACAAATTGTAGGCCCTGAAGAAAGTAGCGTCCGCGGCCCCTCGGCCAGGGGGCCGGAAAGCGGTTGGTGGACGCGCTGCTCACGTGATGACGTGCGTCCAAGTGTGAGTGAGAGTGAGTGAGTGAGTGAGAGTGAGTATAAAATGGAAGCTCCTTTTATACCGTAGGCCTGTGACGTAGACTTCATTCTTAAGACGCTTGGTCCGCGTGTCCTTTAGTTTACAAAGGCTTCATTCGCGCCTTTCTTGGGAAGACACAGACTTTCCATTGTTTGTTAGCCCACGTGTGTTCCAAACTGTTTTATGGTAGCGTGGAAAGAAAGTATGTCTGTCGATTTGTTGGTCTATTTCTTGTCGATACGCTACAAGTAGTTCCCTCTCAGAGACGAAGGAACGATACTGAGAAGAAATACCATTCTGTTGGGAGACCTGATGAGGCCACTCCGAGATTTGACGCTTGGCCTGGTATATCGTGGAATTCCTGACGCAGGAAGGAATGAAGGGTCGTCAGATGCTCGGAAGAGGAAACGCTGGTGTATGGGGTGGGGGTTCCGCAGGGGGTGGGGTTGGGGTACGGCAGGAATGGGGGACAGTGAGGAGCGAACGGAGGAAACGAGAGGGGCGGGGCTGTGTTGGTGGTCGAATGCTGTGCCCGTAACTCGTCGCGTGGTGTTCTCGTTGAGGTCGCTCCTGCCGCAGGGGTTGGACTTCGGCAGGAATGTGGAGCAATGAAGAGTGGACGAAGGAAACGAGAGGGGCCGGGGAACTGTCTGAGTTCGAATGCTGTACCCGTAACTCGCCGTGTGGATGTTGTCGTCGAGGTCGCTCCTGCCGAAGGGAGAAAAAAACGTCGTTCGAGTCCACGAGCAGCAGGAATTAATCCACGGAATGATGCAAAGAGACAGTTGATGAAGGAGGGGATCGCCACCCTTTGCCTGAAGTGTCTGTTTGCAGTTTGCTTGTTGCGTGGAGGCATGTGTGCACTCTGCTCGTTGATTGAAGAATGCTTTCTTTTTAGGCCTTCCCGTAGGAATGGGGAAGGGAAAACCCGTCGTGCTTACGGAAAAAAAAAAAAAAATCGCTGATCAATGAGGCGCGTCACCAGATTTATCGCCAAATGATTTACCGTACCACGGCCGAGACGGGACCGTTGAATATTTTGGCCGAGGTGGTGACGAAAGAATGCGCCGTTTGAAACGAATTTGGGACTGACTGCAGCGCTGGGGGGGTGGGGGGTGAGTGGTCCTGAGGCGTTAGATGGTGAATTTCGTGAGTCCCTCCACGATCCGTATGACGGCGGAGCAGGACCCAATGCCAGTGGTGGCTTCTCCAAGGGGTCGCCGCGCCCCTACCGTCAGGAGGCAGTGAGACTCGACTCAGGGGGACGCACTCGGGAATTTGAAAGTTGCGGTGATTGTGCGATGGCACATGACCGCGAGACAGTAAGGCATTACAGTACCGCGCGGAACGAATATCACTGTTTGCAAGTAGGCCTATTTAATTTCACTGAATTTATGAATACCGTACGTACATAGAAATTATTTGATATGGCTACAGAAAATCACATTGAATTTATGAATACCGTATTTACATAGAAATTATTTAATGTGGCTGCAAAAAATGAAATGGTCAATAATAGCTAAGCACAAGGATCGCTGTGAATAAATAACGTAAAATAAGATCGAGTCACTCCGGGGTCACCAATTTATAGTGGAGCTAGTTTTAGCCGTTTAAGGTGATAATGATTTAATTGTATGCAACGATTGATTTAGGCAATGACTGATTGCTTTATAATGATAGGCTGGGTTAATAATTTATATTGTATACAATATCACCGATTGGAATGAATGGTTATTTGATTAGATCCACCATACTATTGGAAGTGACCGAAATGGCAGCGAGGGTCACCAGCTTGATTTACGCTCAAGCAAATTAATATTAAGGTTGAAAGACACCTTACTTTTGTAGTTTATTATGAAAATAAATCCGTTATTTTATTCACTGTGATATAACAAAGAATTGACAGTAATTAATTGGTAGTTTTACGTTATGCTTATGGCATAGGCTTAGCTAATAAGATGAAATGTTAATAGCTTAATTGACACGTAATAAATAATGTAATACTCATCGATGGTATGTAAATGGCATGCGACATGTAACATTGAATAGGCCTAGTTAATGAATTGAAATGCTTGACAAATACACAAATATCATTTTATATAGAAGAACATCATGTGATGTTAAATGATTACGTCAAGAGAATATTTAACACACAAATATGACTTGAACATAATGACGGATGATACGCGGAAATAAGTATTGAATTTACACTTGAATTGGATGATAGGCCTACTGCGTTCTTTCACGAGAGTCAGTTGGAACGCGTAAATACACAATTTGGGAGTATAGCCTACCGTTCGGTGGTAGGCTAATGTAGGCTTGAAGAGTACTTAGAAAAGGGGTACTTAGCTTATGGTGACGTAAACTTTGTTGAAGGCAGGTTGACGACGAACCTATTACGCAGATTCGAGCTGTCGTTGTTCGTTATGCCTCTTGAGATGATGGATGTAGGCTTCGTGGAGGCCTGAGCTGATGTTACTTCTCGAGGTGCAGGCTGGCCTTATGATCAGCCTGTGGTGCTGAATAATCTCGAGGAATGTAGAGAAACTTGAAGGCCGACCCGGCAAACTGCAGGCCCGAAGTGATTCCGGTTGGGCCTCGAAAGATTGCTTCTGCAGGTGGTCTGTAGATCTTACGTGGACAAATTGTAGGCCCTGAAGAAAGTAGCGTCCGCGGCCCCTCGGCCAGGGGGCCGGAAAGCGGTTGGTGGACGCGCTGCTCACGTGATGACGTGCGTCCAAGTGTGAGTGAGAGTGAGTGAGTGAGTGAGAGTGAGTATAAAATGGAAGCTCCTTTTATACCGTAGGCCTGTGACGTAGACTTCATTCTTAAGACGCTTGGTCCGCGTGTCCTTTAGTTTACAAAGGCTTCATTCGCGCCTTTCTTGGGAAGACACAGACTTTCCATTGTTTGTTAGCCCACGTGTGTTCCAAACTGTTTTATGGTAGCGTGGAAAGAAAGTATGTCTGTCGATTTGTTGGTCTATTTCTTGTCGATACGCTACATATATATATATGTATGTATGTGTGTTTCTGTGTGTGTGTGGTTGTGTGTGGTGTGTGAGCGCCAAACAGTCGTTACATGAGAAAAACCATATCATGTTATAGTGAACACCTTTTATTATTTACTTTCTTCATTATTTACGCTTCTTTCTACTCGCTATTTCATTTATCTTTACACTCTCTCTACTCATTTCAACACTACTTTACAATTATATTCATGGTAGCCACGCCGAGACTATGAAAGTCGTTACAAAACAAAGGGGGGGTTTATTAACACTCTTTTAACACTTTTTAACTCTTTTATTTACTCCCGAAAATGGTTTAAGTAATTTAGGGGGGGTGCGAGTACGGAATTTGACTATAACATTTTACGTCGGAGAGGGGCACAAACAATTAATTAAATTTTACGTTACATGACGCCAACCTCACGCTTATCGCGGCGCCTAAAGACTCACTCCCTTGTGGGTAGCCCGCTTTTTTGGGCCTCTGTTCAGGACTGCCAACTCTACCCATTTTAAACAATTTAAATCTAACAAACATACTTTTTCGTAATTTCATAATTATTAGTAAATGATTTACATTAAACATTATCTTAATTAAACAAAAATTAATATTCTTAACTAGGCATTACTACAATGTACATTTCCCTCAGGGGTATATATTGTATAATTTTAGTGTTATTCTACATTTTTATCAACATAAAAGCGTTTTATTGCGTACAACGAACTGTTTATTTCAAGTTTTAAGTATTTTAAGACTTCTCTTATACATTCCTTTACACGATCCAAGAATACCTTCTTAAACTGGTAGAAAAACATGTTACGTTTTTCCTTTCATTCGTTTCTTCAAGCAAATTTCTCAAGTAAAATTTACGCAACCTGACACGTGTTTCGTGGTCTCTCCGTTATCGCAAAATCGTCCTTTTTCAACCCAACTTCTGCAAACAAAACATGCTTTCTTATATGTACAGAGAAACTTAATGCATGTTTACGGGGAGGGGAGATTGTGATAGAGTTCACTGTTGTGAAATACTTTAAATTTGATGGGGTAAGACGCAGTGATACCACTAATTTTTTGAGGCGAGTGATCTCTCTCTCTCTCTCTCTCTCTCTCTCTCTCTAGCTATCTATCTATCTATCTATCTATCTATTTCTCCTTCGCAACAAACACACGTACATATGCACACTCGCACACATCCTGAAGGTGAAAAGTGGCAATTATATTCAAACAATTTTAATTTCTTTCATTGAGATAAATGGATTGTCTATTATTGCTCACACAGCGGCATTCTTTGATGAAAGATTATTCATTTTGAAATATGGGCCAGTTCGTAAATGTTTAGGCTCTCTGCAGGGTAGGAGCTGAGGTATTTAGACAAAAGAAATTCTACTATCTTTAATCATCGTGGGTTACTCACCCAACAGTCATGAACGGAGAAAGACCTTCCATCCTATACTGAAAAACAGTTGAGACAGCTGTGCAGTCATTACCAGTGATACAAGTAGCGAGTCATTTTTAACTGACCCACTGCGCGGTAACCCGAGGGATTTCCTGACATTCCCTGACCCGCTGTTTGGTGACCCGAAAGATTCCTTGACCCGATAGATAATCCGAATGAAACAATATCTCGAATTTCCAAAATATTGCTACGTTTCGACAAGCATAAATAAAGAAGAATATATCGGAACAAGCCCTTTGACGATACTTCGCGGAAGATAAACTCAATGTCTTTGGTTAATTTGAGGAACAGATGGAGATGAAAAGAAATACTCAGTTAAACTCACTCCATTAATAATTACAAAAAGAAGTTTTTGCTAATTCTAAACTAAGCTTTTTGCTAATTGAAAAAAAATCCTAAACTATTCATTAGCAATTTTCTTTTCTTTATAAAGCAGACAGTACAATGACTTTTCCTTTTAAATGAAAATAAAAAAAAAGTACTTGCTTAATAATACAAAAGTTAATTTATTTTTAAAATGAGAAAATAATTTAATCTTTAATGGAAACGGCAAAAGATAACACTGAAAAACCCTCATGAAATATGAAATTCAAATTTCTTCATTCTTTGCCACAATAACATTTGGGACTCGGGTGTAACTCGTCAATTACTTGTTATTCATTGTTATTCCCGTCTCTATGCCAGTTTGATATCCCTTTTCTCACTGCTCCCGGGTTCGAAAAGGTACTAGGGAGATCCACACTGATTGTTTGCTCACTAAGTTTATCAGGTTTCCGAAAATTAATTTTATATGCAAATTTTGTATCGTGGATTTCATTCAAAGCGATCATTTCGGTTTTCTTCGCTCCAGCAAGAAATTTCTCTTAATGCGCCTCGGTGGTGTAGTGGTTAGGGTCGCTGACTACGAATCCATTGGCCCCGAGATCGAGACCCGCTGACGGCAGGCAACGCGCAGCAAAACCCAGCTGTTCATCCTTCCACACAATAAAAGCAATTGGTTGGTAGATAAATAGGTACCCTGGGTAGCCTAGTGATTAAGACGCTGGGCTGATGGTGGGGCGTGGTTCTGATTCCACGTTAAAATGTAAGTCTAAGGTGAGTGATAAGCTTGACCCTCGTCAGAATGAACATTTCAGGCGGAAGCTAAACCAAGGTTAATCAAAGCTACGAATACTCAGTTGTTTTGATATCTTCCGCAATAACGATTGTTTGTTTCATGGCGGACATTGGTGACAATGACGATGCCATACTTAGCGATCATTTTAATAAATGATTTGGGAACTCAAAGAAGTCACTGCGAAATAGCCACTTACCCTTTTCGCCTGAGCACTATTCACTGCATTTTTGTTTGTAGTATGGGGGATATGCTGTACAAAGTGAGACTTTATCCCAGCCCTAGAAACAGACCAGTCACCTTTATAGTCCCTCAAATATCCAACTGAATTCTGGGTTCCAAAATCAGTCACTGCCGTTCCTATTTCACTTATATATATATATATATATATATATATATATATATATATATATATATATATATATATATATATATATATATATAAACTGATCTATTAAAGGAAAAAATTTGGAGCTTCACTCTTTTGGAAATTTCGAAGAATTTAATATCAGTCAAAGGCACGAAGGTAGCTAGTCGATAAAAGAGGTACAAGTGTCTTTGACACTATATGCAAAAATGCATATCTTTTTAAAGTTCACCAAATTTTTTTTAACGAATTCGGTTATTGTCGACTGTCAGATGTAAAATATACTCAATATTTCTTCTCATAATGTTAAAGTATACACACTCGTGTGTGTGTATATATATAGATATATATATATATATATATATATGTGTGTGTGTATATATATATATATATATATATATATATATATATATATATATATACACAGGGTGTTTCAGAAGGAAAGGTCAATACTTCGGGAGGTGATAGTATCGGTCAGAAGGAAAGGTCAATACTTCGGGAGGTGATAGTATCGGTCATTGTGAGAAAAAAAGTTCACATGAACATGTGTCTAATTCTGAATGGTTACGGAGATAGAGCTGTTTGAATCTGATGCGCGCGCAGCTCTTCCTCTCCCCGCGGTGGTCCCATTCAATGGCTACCAAGGTCTCCAGACCTCTCTCCGTTAGATTATTGTTTGTGGGGGTGGATGAAAAGTCAAGTTTACAAAAGAAAGGTGGATACACGAGACGAATTGCTCGCCCGCATTTTGGATGCTGCTGCCCGCATAAAGGAACGTCAAGATCAACTCAGACGAACAACACGCGATCTTCGCACACGAGTTGCAAAGTGCATTGAGGTTGACGGTGGGGTTTTCGAAAACGTATTGTAAACTGTAACAAATTTGTCATTTCTGTATCTGATACCATTCAAAATGCCAATGTTTAAACATTAAATTTTAGAAACAGTAATGGTTTCTCTTTCTTGATTACCATTAACAATGCTTTTGTATTTGTAGATTCAAACAGCTCTATCTCCGTGACCATTCAGAATTAGACACATGTTCATATGAACTTTTTTCTCGCAATGACCGATACTATCGCCTCCCGAAGTATTGACCTTTCCTCCTGAAACACCCTGTATATATATATATATATATATATATATATATATATATATATATATATATATATATATATATATATATATATACAGTAGTACCAAAATTACGCACGTCAAAATTAATAAATTCAGAGCTTGAATTTGAGGCCTTCAGCAAACAACTATCTAGCCATTTTTGTTTGAAGTTTCCTGAAGTTCTCTATTTGAGTGATATACGAGACGTTTCACCACACTTTAATACCACCTCTTATTTCAGCAAGAGTTCCTGTCGTGATCAAAATCATTATTTATAACCGGACTTTCAGCTCGTGGCAATTTTTATCATCCGGCATCTGGAAAAGGCCTAAAACGGAATTTATTCAGAAAAAATTAAACATTACAGTCGAAAAATGGAACAATTTCCCTAATAAACATTTAGGGCCGGGGCTTTTCAACATTTAGATAGTCTAGAGCTAATTTTATCTCTCGATAGTTAAGATGCGAGGCACAATGCTCGTGGAAAATACCGTGCATTAGGCCCTGGCATGTAAAGGGTGGCTTAAAAGTCGTGTACTATAAGGAAAATTTCAGTAAAGTGCTAAATCGCGTACCACAGGCTAGATACAGTATTTAAACGGGTGATCGCTAGTTTGAAACCGCTTTCTGATTTGCTGAACACATCTTAGCACGCTGACACTGATCTCACACTCGAATCTTACTTAGCAATTAACAGAAATTATATGTACAGCAAATGAGAAAGTTTTTTCAAGTTAATGGCCATCAGTTCGAATACTAGCTGTAATTTAGGTTCACGTTTTTAAGTAATGGCTGGTTGATGGGGTTGTTTAACGTCCTTCACAACATCTAAGGTTATATGACGGAGGGAACCTACAACTTTACGTGGGATTCGAACCATGGGTCGTTACATGATCTGACGCAGATAACGGTCTCCCATTCAACCACTACCCTATACCCAATGTCGCTTAACTTCTCTGATCGACGGGAAGCGGTGTTACAACACTGGGCACGATGTAGCCCATTTTGAAATAAAATGAGTTCCATTCATAAATCAGAAAGATAATTGAACGAAATTGTATAATTTTAAACTTGTCACAACAAACCAAAGGCAAAGCCTGTAATATATATTAGCATGTAACGTTAAACATGTAACGTTAAACATGTTTTAAGCTTCACTGTAAGACGTAAAACCAGTTAAGGCCTAAGGATCAGCCAAGCTGATGCCTTCATTTGGTTCTCGAATTCACTATCCCTTATTTTTTAGGGACATATTAATCATTAAAAAAAGTAAATGCTGAACTCAAGTTTAAGACCTAACACGTATATAAAAGGAAATGACATGGCTAATAATTCGCTTTATTCTCACTAACGTCAGACAATTTTATTCAATCTTAGAGGAAGTTTTATATTTAATAAAAGGTTACTAAGAAAAAACAGTAAAATAATAGATAACAAATATATATTTTACACACACACACACACACACACACACACACACACACACACACACACACACACACACACATGGTTTTTTTCTTTGGTTTTGGCAAATTTCCAGTCCTTCTCTGCCTTCTCTAAAACTACAAGCATTTTTGACAACACTCCCGATGTTTTTCTTCCTTTCACTGTAAAATGGAATGACTTAAACCATTAATACATTTTGTATCGTATTATTATTATTATTATTATTTTATTATTATTATTATTATAAATATATTTTGAGTCCACCGTAATAGATGAAGATACAATAAAAACAATCCTTACACAAAGCTAAGAACCGAAACCTTAAAGAAAAACTCGAATTAATCTCATGACGATCGTGTTTTTGGTCACAAAGGATGCCCAATGCCCATCCTTGTTTTTCCGTTTTTCACCGCTGTTGTTAATAGTCTTAACTCATTTCTGAGTCCAGGAAATACGATTAACTATTGTATTTTCTTAAACAATAGCTGGATATATATATATATATATATATATATATATATATATATATATACATATATATATGATGAATAAAACCACGAAGGAAAGGAAACACAAAATGGTGCTCAAGCGCTGAGGATGTCATTAGACGAAAGCGCTTGAGCACCATTTTGTGTTTCCTTTCCTTCGTGGTTTTATTCATCATAAATATTTTTCACGTGTTACTTTCGTGAAATAATTTTCATATATATATATATATATAATTTAGGGTGATTCAAATATGGGGGTAAATTTTTTATTTTTTTATTTTAATGTTTCAACCCTTTAAATGGTTCATTTCAGCATAAAAACAACTATCCCAAAATATTTAGCAAATTTTTAATTTTTAGGGGTTGCTACCAGCAATTAAAAATTGACAGAACGACTCAAATTGTCAAATTTTTCCACACCACCCAGGGGATACAGTACAAGGCGCATTGCTTTTTTTAATGTGGAAAGCTCCCCCGTAGGTCCTACCATAACCACAAGCATGCATAATTAAACTAGCATGATATTTGAGACATTAGCTGTCCTTACTTCATCAATGTTATCTTTCTTTCTATCAGGGTAAACAGCCCTGTAGTTTTCACTACTTGTAGCAAGAATTGTTTTTGATCTTCGTCATGTGTTAGTATTTTATTATATTCATCCATTAATTTTACTCCTCTTTCCGCTATATTATTCACGACTTTCCACTGTTTGATAGATTTCTTAGCGGAGTTACTCTTCATCATTATGCCATTCTTTAGCATCTTTGAGTAAAAATTTGAACTAAATTCTGTTATTGTAAGAATCTTGAGTATTTGATGTGGCAAAATCTTCTAATTTTATTCGTTGGAATAAGTGCAGGATCTAGAAAAGCCCGTTTGCAGGAAGAGTTTCTGTTGTATTTGCAAGGCCTTTACAATTTTGTTTTCGTTTCAGTAGGCACTTCATCATCATAAAGGCAAGGCTACCAGTTCTTCTGATAGGTACCAGAGGTGACCTAACAGTTTTTTAATAGCAACAAATGCAATTGTGTCATTTATTTGTTTGTAGACTACAGATTCTGTAATAATTCCAGATCAAGACGAGGAGCGCAAGATGGCACAGGAGCTGTAAACCATGCCTTTACATATAACCGAGTAGCAAATAGACAGATGTCTTTTAGTCCTTTTTTGTCTTTCACTGAAATTTTGAACTGAGATTTGAACATAAAAGTTTTTTAATGAATATGTAATTTTGGCCATCCACCTAGCCCGATGAAGTCCCACTGGATGTTTAAATTTGATTCCACCTTTTGGTTCACCTCCCCAAAAATAATTGTTAACTGCAATAGTTGTAGGTAATCGTCTCTTGGTTGAATGTATCGTTGATTTGCTGCAAATATAATTATGTCATCTTTGATGTCATGAATATTTTCATAGATATCTGGATCTGATAATGCTGTTTTCGTAGTCCTCCTTATTAATGCTTGACCATTTTTCTCTGAACTTCTTAAAAAGGACTATATCTGGGCCAGAAGATGGTGATACAGACTTTCAACAACAGCTTCCAGCATAATTTCAAATATGTGGTGTCGACATGCCAGCCACAATAAATCGTTGTCGAATTTTTATTCTAGAAGAATAGCTGCACCATTTCTAGGACCAATATTGGCTGCCGTTGTATCGAAACACACGCATTTTATTTGTTCGCAGATGCCCCATTCAAGCGATGTCTGATTGTTTGCATTAAAACTAGAGACGCATTTCTGTCACTCAATTTTGCAACATCAAGACTTCCTAATAATTAATTTATCATCAAACAATTTTCTACGTTTGCCTACCTTACTTTTCCATGTTGAAGGTTGTGCAGCACAGAAACCAGATTCATCACTTTTACTCTCCTCTGATTCTGATTCTGATGATGTACTGGTGAGTATGACAGCCTCTTCATTCTTCTTTCTTTGATCTCTTCTTCTGCTTTCCTCTTTTCATAACGTTGTTGCTTTTCTGCTGCTCTTTGCTCGTTTTTAGCAACAGTCTTATCAATGGTACCCATTTTTCCATGACGTCCTTTCTCACGTTGCATTTTCAAGAATTTTTATCATCTTCTATTTTTATAAGCTGCATAGCATTCTCATGAGCAATGTCAAATAAGTTTTCCAGTTTATCTTTCCATTTTTCTTCTTTATTATTTAAATTTTGTGATCTTTTCAATTTGTTTGCTTTGTTTTTCTTAAGCAGCTGCCATTCCTTTAGTATTCCTTGAATTTTATCTACTACATGTATTCTTTGTTTTGCTGGTATTCCTGCTTTTTCCAAACTGCTAGCACATCATCCGCAGTAGAGCAGCATGATTCTCTAATGCCTCGCTTTTTAATATTTCTGTAGTGCATGAAGAGGGCCATCATTTCCTTCTCTGATGGTAATACGGATGTTTTTAGTACTGCAGAGGGCTGCCCAATTAGCCATACTTCAGTTTCTTTTTTGTAGAACTTCTCCCACTGAGCAACTGGGTGATGGTGAGTTCCTAGCTTCCATAATCGATTAATTGGTATCAAAATTACGAGTTCCAAGCAACAATTAAAAGCAAGCTAGTATATAAACCATTAATTAAAAATTCTGAAATATAAACAATTAAACATAAAATCATAAATTGTAAAAACAAACAAATTGAAAAAAAGGGAAACTTTGACGCCTGTAGCACATAGTAAATTTTATTTAAAATTCACCAAATTTGGCATACACTACTTTTTTTCATAGGGAACAAAAATACAGGTTGAACAATTAAAAAAAAAACTTTGATTTTTTTGAATCACCCTAAATTATATATATACTGTATATTACAATTACGAAAAAAAAGTTAAAATTAAAAAAAATAACCCCCAAATTAGTAATTCACAGGCCTGCGATGGTTTTGTTGTCCGAAATATTTTATCACTTATATAGTAATTTTTGCACGCTGATTCCGAAAATAATATTCATTTTTTCGCCATCACGTACAGATTTTTCACAAAATGTCATATTTCATATTACATATGTAAGTAATTTTCATTAAAATTGACTCAATTAAATTTTTATTAAAAACTACTGCCTATAAATGCTTCCAGATCAGAAGTGGCGTCTTCTAGAACATTCGAGAAACGCACCGCTAGTATATAAGTGATTGACAAGCCACGAGATGAGTCAGTCTGTCTAGTGCGTGCGAGGTTAGAGTTCTTTATTATTCAAAGGTGCGCAGTGACTATATTTCTCTTTTGAAATTTGTTTATTTGTCCCTATGGCAACCAGAGGATGTGCAAATAGCCCAAACATTTTCTGCTATATTTGTGGAAAATTTACTGTGAAAAAACAAAGGCGAGATATTACAGACTTCGTCAAGAAAGCATACTATCCGTACTTCGGAATGAAACTTGGGGATCAAGACAAATCATGGGCTCCACAAAAAGTTTGCAGTGTTTGTGTTGAACAACTTAGACTGTGTAGTAAAGGTAAAAAGGATTCTTTGCTTTTGGGATTCCAATGGTCTGGCGTGAGCCTAGAAATCACAGCAATGACTGCTATTTTTGTTCATGTAACGTGCAAGGCTACAATACTAAAAATAAAAAGGAAATTTCTTATCCAAACTTTCAGTCTGCTATAAGACCTGTTGCTCTTGGACCTGGTATACCAGTACCTACTAACCTACTGAACCAAATACTCTTGATATAACTTCATCTGATTTAGTGTCTAATGACGATGGAAACGATGATATTGATTGTTTTCAAACTGAAACATCTGGTGAACCCCAATTGTTTACACAAAGTGAACTTAATGATTTGGTAAGAGATTTGTGTCTCCCGAAGGATTCTTCAGAGATTTTGGGATCCAGACTTGGTGCAAAGAACTTGCTTTCTCCCGGGACGTCATTTTACTGGTACAGAAATTGAGAAAAAGATTTCATCCAATATTTTTCTCAAGAAAATTCACTGGTATATTGCAAGAACGCTTCGGAACTAATACTTAAGCTAGGTGCTGCAGTCTATGACCCAAATGAGTGGAGACTTTTCATTGATTCCTCCAAAAGAAGTGTAAAAGACGTCCTCTTTCACAACGGTAACTTGTATGCATCCGTTCTTGTGGCTCATTCGATTCACTTGAAAGAAACGTACGAAAATCTTGAGCTTCTTCTAGCTAAGGTTAAATACAAAGAACACGGTTGGCTACTTTGTGGAGACTTAAAAGTGATTTGTATGTTGTTAAGTCAACAACCAGGTTATACGAAGTTTCCATGTTTTTTGTGTGAATGGGATAGCCGAGCAAAAACTCAGCAGTGGATAAAAAAGGAATGGCCACGCAGAGTCAACCTGACACCTGGTTCTAAAAACATTCAACATGAAAGTTTGGTTGACACGGAGAAAGTCGTTTTACCTCCGCTTCACATAAAATTGGGCTTGATGAAGCAACTTGTTAAGGCCTTGGACGAAGATGAAGAATGTTTTATGTAGTGGTAAATTCCCAACTCTTTCGGAAGCAAAATTGAAAGGAATTTTCGTTGGTCCTCAGATTAGAAAACTGACTTTGGATGAACACTTTGAAAGAACAATGAACAATCTTGAAGAAGAAGCGTGGATTGCTTTTAAGGATGTTATCAGCAAATTTTTGTGGAACAGCAAGGACCCAAATTACCAAAACATTGTGAACAACATGCTAAATAAGTTCAAAGAGTTGGGTTGTAATATGAGTTTAAATTACATTTCTTACATTCACACTTGGATTACTTCCCTGAGAATCTCGGAGCACTCAGCGAAGAACAAGGAGAACGGTTTCACCAAGACATCAAAGAAATGGAGAAGAGATATCAGGGAAGGTGGGACAGCAGCATGATGGCTGATTACTACTGGATGTTGAACCGGGATACTCCAGAATTATTACCTAAAAGAAAAGGAACAGGGCGTACATTCGGGACTAAAAGGCATAGATCTCACAAGCAAACTCAGGACAAATAAAGATGAATATGTAATTGACGTTAACAGTCTTCTTTCTTTTTAAAGTTGTTTGCATTTGTAATTAGTATAACAAAGCGAAATAGGTACCTAATGAAAATTGAAATAAATAATATTTATTTATGTTGTTTTTTCCCTTCCAGTTTGCAGAAAATCCCTACATGATAGAAAAAATGGACACCTTATTCGAAATCAGCGTAGTTGAATTATATAAAATCAGTTATTAGTAAGAAAAGAACTCTTACAAAGTTTTCATTCGCAGGCCTGTGAATTATTAATGCTGGAAAGGACGTTTTAAAATTTTTTTTTTGGCGAATTTTTTTCCGCAGCTTTACAGTCGTGTTTACTTGAAACGGGAAACACAAACTTGCGTGCATCTCGCTCTTGCCCCTACAAAACCAGAAGTATCCGCAATACGAACTAACGATGGAAACGATACTAACATGTTGACCGCTCATTGTAATGTGATAACACACAGTATTGTGGCTTCCAGTGGTGGTGAACTACATACGGGAGCCTCGTTAGTTATATGACCCTCTATATTTACTTGCCAAAGGTAATACGAGCTGCTCGTATCCTGAATGGGAGTACGATGGGAAGGTAATCCACGCTGCGCTGGTATTTCATAAAAATATCTTAATATAGACTCGTATATAGAGAAGTGTTTTCGCCCGGCAATGTCAGCTTACCTTTTAGATGAACCAAAACAACTGTAGACCTTTCGTTGTTTATATATTTTTTTGTTATATCGAGCAAGTTAAATTCTTATGAAACATCGCCTAAGATGTTATATAACAAAATTCTTACTTATAACAATGATTTATGACGTAATAACTGAAAAAATAGTCACAAACAATGAAGTTAAATGTTAACATTTAAGTATAATTTACAGTGTCAGCAAACCCATTATGGGTTTTTCCGACTCTCTTTACAAACACTTTGTCATTATGCGCAAATGGCAGAGGTGGACCGGTGAATACAGGCGTACGTCATGTAATAATTGAAAATTACAGCTTATTACGTGTGTAACTGCACGGATTTTATCATGTTAATTGATGTGTTTTGCGTGATTTCGGCTTTAATGGTCGTTAAGATTTGATTTATTGCGAGAAATGGCTTCAACGTTCCGGGGAAGATTTCTTTAATAATCATCGGTCAAAATGTGAGTTTTAAGTTACAAATTTTTTTACTTTTAGTGAAGAATGCCTGAATCTCTCTCTCTCTCTCTCTCTCTCTCTCTCTCTCTATCTATATATATATATATATATGTATATATACATATATATATATATCTATATATAATATATATATATATATATATATATATATATATATATATATATATATATATATATATATATAGAGAGAGAAGAGAGAGAGAGAGAGAGAGAGAGAGGAACACCAGACAGAAAAGGAACATTTCTTATTATATTTAATATGGCCGACGTTTCGAAATTTTCCAATTTCATCTTCAGGGATCCACAGTAAATACAAGAAATTATAATTTCACATTTAAAATAAATAAAAAAATATTAAAAACATTAAAATATTAAAGGTTTGATTATTATTACAGTATATTGTAAATACACATATTCAATTATGACTAAAACTAATTAAATTAAAATTTTTTATTAAATTATAAAAAGTAAAAATGAAAACAAATTCAAATTATAAACATCAGATTAAACATCACCTTAAAAACAACGTAAATCTATCGAAGTCTGTTCACAGTTTAGATTTGGTTTCAAATTTCGAATTTTAAATCAGAGTCACACCTCGCCAAACCTTTAAACTTCGACTGATAGATTGGATGGTTGGAGATATGAGGGTGCTTACGTATCCAATAGAGTTGGGTGGTCCGCTAATCGGTTGGTTTGTTCTAAATAATTTTCCTATGTGTTAAAAAATACATGATTTTAAGCGTCTCTTCGTCCTACCGACATACAACCCTATACAGTGGTCACACTTGTATTGGTATACAATTGAGGGACGGAGGGATGTATGGATATTGTCTTAGTATATAAATAATAAAAAGTTCTCATCGGTTTTTATGCCATTCTCAACGTTGTCTCTACATGATTTTATAAACCTATTCCAAGTGTTGTGACTTAAATTTCTTTTAGATTTTAAAGTGAAGTATAAAATTCCTTTGGCAACTGTAGTAACATTTATGGCTTTGGGATTAATGAGTTTATTCAAAATTATCCCAGTAGTGGGATCTTAAATTAGATGAAAAATTATTCATCCGCAATAGATATCTGATAAACTCTAGCTGCGTTTGCATCCATAAATAATGCGAACAAATATTGTAAGTTCTATTAATCAGAATAGATATAAGGTTTCGATTGAAAAGTAAAGCAATAAATAATGAAAATTTTGTGGTAAAGCTTGTAAATGTTGTCTTTCTATAAACAGAGGTGTCAAATGAATCAGTTTTTACGATTCCAATGTCCAAGAAGGACAATGAATCATTTGATTCGATTTTCCCCGTGAATTCTGTACTGCTCTGCTTTGATCAAGTTCGGATAATCACCGAACAGTGAGTCATGATCAGATAATTCAAGAAGAAGAAATGTGTCATCGATGTACAAGATTGGTTTGAAGTCGGCAAGGCAGTCGTTCAGCCAATGGAACTCCTGATGGCACAAGAAAGCATTTGCCAGGGTTAGACCAAAAGGCAGACTTATCTGAACTCATTCAGACTGTTTGGTTATTAAATATAAACATAACAAGGTGTTCCACCAAAAAATTTAATAATTCTTTCATTTGATCTTCATGATATATTCGTAAACAATGACTTAACATCAAAACTTGTCATAGTGTAAGAATAGGTGTTCAGCGTCGTGATTTCCTTAACAAAGGAAAATGACTCTTTTTACCGTAAATGCATTACTGGTAATGAGAGACAAAACTGGAACCAAGAATTTAAATAAATTATAACTACATGTATCAATTGCAGACAAAACAGGTCTGAATGGATAATAAGCTTATGTACCTTACGGAGACCATACATGATACCTGGTCTAGATCAAGACACAAACTATGAAATTCTGAGTCACAAATAACGTCACTCTTAACTGTCTTTACAATCTAATAATTTTATCTTCTTGTTTTAAGACCAACGAGAAAATATCGCCTTTTATAAATTTACTTGCATCATTTAAAATATCAAGTAATTTATTCACATAAACATTTTTTGTCTAAAATTACACTACCGTTACCTGGTTTTGTAATTACCAAAGACGTATCCTGAGATAAACTCTTTAGGATATGAAAAATATTCGGATTATTACCAAAGGAATTAATACTATAAAATGAGAGAACACTCAAAATACTCGTACACAAATCATCATTGGTTAAAAGATAACGCCTGTTTTACAAACCTTCGTATTTTTAATTATTATCCTTTGACTGAACCTTCTTTGTATATCATTTTATTATACAATATGTCTTATTTCATCCGAAAGGGTGCGTTTTGAGACCATATTTCATACTTGAAAAGTGAAAAACCATATTATTAAAATTCAGCAGGATGAAAACTGGACTCCCTATTTCATGGCGCAAAATATTAGCTTTTACAACCTTTAAATATTTGTTCCCACAATTTTACGAAACGAAGAATAATGAACATTTTGACAAAAACGGTTGATTCAACAACATTCAACAACAAACAAGCAAAAAATTATTGAGTATAAACTTTCCTGTAAGTTAATATATACTCTGTGTGTATATATATATATATATTATGTGTGTGTGTGTGTGTGTGTGTGTGTGTGTGTGTGTGCGTGTGCGTGCGTATTGGGGTTGTTTAACCTCCTTCGCAACATCTAAGGTCATATGACGAAGGGGTTCTACAGCTTTACATGAAATCCGAACTACGGGTCGCTACATCATTTGGTCACAGACGACAGTTACCCTACCAACCTACTACACAGAACCAACGTGTATATATATATATATATATAATCATGCGGGTTGCTTCTACAGAGCTTCAATTTAATATTTAGGAGAAATCCAATGACAAGGAGAAATGTAAATGCCATGAAAAGTCTTCTTTAATGCGCAACGTTTCGAGCAAATACGCTCATCTTCAGGCTGTATGATAACAATGTGAAATTAAAATCAATAATTGAATGAAAAACCAGACAAAGAAAATTTCTATAACCTATTCATAAAGGCAAACTTTAAAGACTGAAAAAAGAGGTTAAATTCTAATTATACAGATTTACATTTAAAATTAAGAAGCTATTTTTAAATACATATAGTAAATGTGAAATTAATACACTGGAAAAATTAACAATAGTACACTGGAATAATGAAACTAACTAACCTTTCACTGCAATTTCCGAGGCTAGACTGATTTAAGCACAAAACGGGAAAACATAAGATAAGATAAGATAAGATAAGATAAGATGGTGAGGGCGATTGGGGAAGGGGGGATTATAAGGAATTGGGGAAGGAGGAGGGATTATAAAAAGTTTAAAGGGACGGCTGATGAGTCAACATTTAACGTCGGGGTCAAAGTTTTAATATAAAGCGATTCCAGAATTCTAAGTGAGTTGGGACAAGTATTACAACCAAGAATTTTAAAATTTTCTAAAGTGACATCAGTTTTACATTTGATACTGTGTTCTCGAATGCTAGAAACTTCTTTAGTTTTTAAAATTTTACCTGTTCGGCCCACTTATTCCCATATGCGAATAAAATCTAGCCCTGAGAGAGCGAACAGTGCTGCCAATGTAATTCCCAAGGAGACACCTAGGGCAGGTAAATAAATATACAACACCGCTACGCAACGAGTCAGGGGTTCGATCCTTCGCTGAGAAAAGCTACCTAAAGACGTTTTATTAATAAATATGATGCGGAAATCAGTATGATATATATATATATATGGAGAGAGAGAGAGAGAGAGACTATATAAAAAATTCATCACCTTTCCAGAAAAGACCTAAATTAGGATTTTAAAATTATGCATTATGTTAATGTTAAAGTTAAAATGAGGATCATCAAGTAAAGACAATCTTCCTAATTTGAATTTTAAGGGTTCTGAATCCATTTTTAGTATGGAATTTATTAATGAAGAAAAAATGTAATTAAAATTTTAAGTTAATTATAAAAAGAATAGAAAAATTAAATAGTTATTATTCAAAAACCTTCCTGAAATTTCTCATCTTTTGAGTTTGCAATTATCGGCTTCGACCCCGTCCCCACCCTCAAGAAATAAAAAAAATAAATGCCGATTCATTCACGTATAAAATCTGGAATTTTAAATTAAATAGTTTTAAAGAATCGGGATTTTTTTTTAAAAGAAATTAAAGGTGTTGGTATGAAGATCATGACGAAGAGAGAGAGAGAGAGAGAGAGAGAGAGAGAGAGAGAGAGAGAGAGAGAGAACTATATAATTAAAATTTATTTCTATATTTAAATTTAAATTTCCACATATTTCAGAATTCGGATATACGAGACAACGTAAAAAAGGACCAACAGTTACAGCTGCATAATGCATACCTCAGCAGTAATTAAAAAAATTTTTAAAACACTACTTAAAAAAACGAAGAGCGTTACGTCGTGGCTAGTTTCGTAACACCACTTCCCGTCGATCAGCGAAGTTAAGCGACATTGGATCAGATAGTAGTTGGAAGGGAGACCGTTCTCTGCGCCCCATCAAACAACTTAGAAAATAGTGTATAACTTGATGGTAACAAACGGTATTTTGATTTACCATAAAAATAAATCAATTTTGTTAAAATTCACTGAAGTGAAAATAAACTTTGAAGTATTGAAGTGCTTCTTAGCTACAAAATCAGCTACCTGAAGATGCCTTTTGCGAGGTGCTGAATTGTGACTTGTTATTTACAGAAGAAATACTCTCTGTTTGATTATGTGACTTACTATTGATCTTATAATATACAACCTTGTTCTCTTGTTTGGGTTGGACCAAATATGTTGGTTTTGTCCTCACTATAACAAAGTTGACATTAAACTCTGAGTTTGACGAAGAAGGATAAGCGCTTCCTGTTAGATTAGCGAGTTTAAACGACTGTGGGTCTAAATAGTAGTTGGACGGGTGACCGTCCTCAATCAGATGCCAGGTAAAGCTCTAGGTCTCCTCCATCGCATGATCTTTACCCTCGCGAAGAAGGTTATTATTTCTAAAATCCATCATAGTATCGTGACTTCTCCAGTAACTAAACCATGGACTTTTCGTATACAGTTCAATCAGGCAATGCAATATGACTGTAGAAAACTGGGATTACGACATCTGATTGCCTTGACATACTATCGATAAGTATATTGTGGGTTAGATTAAGTTAGGTTAAGTTAGTTGAAGTTGCGTTAAGTCAGAGTTTTAGAGGGCCGATGTTATAGTATCATTAACCCGATGGGTATGAGGAAGTCTCACTAAATCACTCAATCTTCTGATGCTGTTCCATAACTCTAAACGTAGTATTTCATTTAAGGTTAGGTTAGGTTAGGTAAAATATATTACCTGACGATGTCTAAACGTTAGGAAGTGCTGGAACTCCCGTTTCTCCTGTCACTGTCCTTCTTAGCTGACCTTTTTCCGTGTCTCATCTACCCTATGAGCAGTCCAGCATGCTCTCAAATACACACTTCTCTCCCTATTCCTCACTACATACACATGCATCTTACACACTACATAATCTTTTTAAAATTAAAAAAAATGGCATCAACTTCAAGAGCCTCGGAGTCCACTGGGGAAGGGACCATAAATGTCCCCACTTCTGTCTCCCCCCCTGCCGATACTGGGAACGCAGACCCGGCTAGCGGTGCTGGATCTGCTACCGCCCATTCGAGGTGTTCTAGACCTCTGTCTGATTCACTTTTCTTAAACTTCTGCAACATTCGTAGCCTTTTCTCAAATTTTCAATCTGTCGAACACTACCTCTCCTTCCCTAAACCTCATCTTTTCATCACTGAAACTCAGGTGTCTGGGACGACTGACAGCAACCCCTTTTCTGTACCCTCTTACTTTATACTCAATTTCACTCCAAAGGTGGATGTTGCGTATATGGACGAAATGACCTAACTTGTTCTCGTATTCCCGGACTCAAATCTTCCCAATTCTATACCCTCTGGCTACGGATTACATGCCAATCTCAAACTACATACATCTCTCTCTTTATCTTTCTCCTAATTCTACTGACTATCCCAAATTCTTTGACTACCTCACTTCAAAAGTGGAATACATTCTTTCCCGCTCCCATTTGCTGAAATCTCCATTTTAGGAGATTTCAATGTTCACCACCACTTTTGTTTTTTCTTCCATTTCACTGACATTCCTGGTGAACTAGCTTTCAACGTTTCTATCCTAAACTAGAGCAGATTGTACAGCACTCTACTCTATCCCCGATCGCCTTGGAGATAGGCCCAACATTCTGGATTTATTTCTTACCTCTCATCCTTCTTCTCATTCTGTGAAACTTTACTTTCCGTTGGGCTCCTCCGATCACAATCTTATATCTGTTTCCTGTCCTATTGCTCCAATTCGGCCTTTGGATCCTCCCAAGAGGAGGCGCCTTTGGCACATTAACGCCGCTGATTGGGAGGTCCTTAGGCAGTACTTCTGTGATTTCCAATGGAATGATTACTGCTTTCGTGGCCGGAGCCCTTCTGGGTGTGCTGAGCACATCACAGAGGTGATTCTCTCGGGCACGGAGGCGTACATTCTATATTCTATTCCTACTACTAATGCTAAAAAACCTTAGTTCAACTTTACTTGTTCTAATGATATCCACAACAGAGAGGAGGCCTTTAGAAGGTACAGTCGCCATCCAACTCCTGACTCTCACTCAGCTTATATTTCTGCCTGGAGTCGTGCAAAATTTGTTCTTCGACTCCCCAAAAATTCCTTCATCTGACAAAAATGTGAAAATCAACCCAATTCTAATTCTTCTCACTCTTTTTGGCATCTAACTAAGAACCACTTCAACAACTTTACTTCCTCTTCTTCCCTTCCTCTTTTCCGTTCCGACAGCACAGTTGCCGTCTCGTTTCCTGACAAAGCTGAACTCTTCGATCAAACTTTCGCTTACAATTCAATCATGGACGATTCCGTTGCTGTTCCTCCATCTTCTCCCCCCTCTGACTTTATTATGTTTGAAATTAGAATCTCTTCTAAAGATGTTTTTTCTGCCCTATCTGGGCTCAACTCTAGGAAGACGTATGGTCCTGATGGTGTTCCTCCTGTTGTTCTTAAGAACTGTACTTCTGTGCTGACACCCTGCAGAGGCAAACTCTTTCGTTTTTGTCTCTCATCTGGTACTTTTCCTTCCTGCTGGAAGTTCGCTTTTATTCAGCCTATCCCAAAGAAGGATGACCACTCTCAACTCTCCAACTATCGTCCAATTGCTTTGATTTCTTGCCTTTCCAAAGTTTCTGAATCTATCCTTAATAGGAAGATTCTTAAATACCTTTCTTCTCACAATCTTCTTTCAGATCGTCAGTATGGATTCCGCAAGGGACGCTCTACTGGCGGTCTTTTTGCACATCTCTCTGACTCTTGATCATCCTCTTTTCGGGATTTCGGCGAAACGTTTGCTATTGCGCTGGACATATCAGAAACTTTTAATAGAGTCTGGCACAAATCTTTAATTTCCAAACTGCCCTCTTTCGGTTTCTATCCTTCTATCTGTTCCTTCATCTCTAATTTCCTTTCTGGCCGATCTATAACTGCAGTTGTAGATGACCACTGTTCTCCTAAAGCTATTAACAGTGGTGTTCCTCAGGGTTCTGTCCTGTCACCCACTCTTTTCCTTTTATTTATTAATGATCTTTTAATTCGCACTTCCTGTCCTAATCACTCCTATGCTGATGATTCCACCTTCACTTCTCCACCCGCTTCCCAAAGCGTCCCTCTCAAGAGTCACTTCATGATTCGCGTAGTACAGCTATGGTACACCTGACCTCTGATCTTTCTGCTATCTCTGATTGGGGCGAAGAAAAACTTGTGGCCTTCAATGCCTCAAAAATTCAATTGCTCCATCTGTCTACTCGTCACAATCTTCCACACGACTATCCCCTTAACTTTACCAACACACAACTCAATCCTTCCTTTTCTCTTAACATTCTTGGCGTTTCCTTTTCTCGTGATCTTTCCTGAAAAGATCACATATACTCTCTTTCTAAAACAGCTTCTAACAGGTTAGGTGTGCTGTACCGCCTCCGCGGTTTCTTCACTCCCACTGAGTTGCTGTCTCTGTACAGGAGTCTTGTTCGCCCCTGTATGGAGTATGCTTTTCATGTGTCGGGTGGCTCAACCCACACAGCCGTACTTGACTCATTGTCTTCAATCTCTCTCTCTTTACTGTCGCTATCATAACTGACATTGCTCTTCTGAACTCTCTAACTGTATTCCTCCTCCTTTAAGGAGAACACGCAGTACCAGAGTTTCTACACATTCTCATTCCTTTTCTGTCCAACTCTCTAATGCAAGAATTAATTGGTATTTTCAATCTTTCATCTACTCAACCGGTGAACTCTGGAACAATCTTCCTCAATCCATCTTTCCTCCTGTCTATGACCTCCCACCTTTCAAACGCAGAGTGTCTACTGTCTAGGCATCTCGAAAATCTCGGACCTTGATTTTGGCTCTCTTCTTCTTCTATGGGAGGGGCGCTTTTGCGGGCATTTGCCCTTGGCCCCTCCTTCCTGCATAAAAAAAACTATTTAAGATAATTTAAAAAGCTGGAAAATATAAAATATAAAGAAAAGTGACTTACATTTGATATAATTGTGAAGTTTATCTAATATTCTTTCATAAAATTTACAAAGGCTGTGAATAATCCGATATTGTATATATATATATATATATATATATATATATATATATATATATATATATTTAGGGGGGGGAGAGAGAGAGAGAGAGAGAGAGAGAGAGAGAGAGAGAGAGAGGGTTTGACAAAAGCAAATAGACAGCTTCAGTTTTTTCATAGTTTCTTCTTTGATAATAAAAGTCAATAAAGAAAAACAGATTTAATGACCCAATATATTGAGAATCGTGTTCCTTTCCCCTTTCCATTATGTAAAGCTGACACATGTCATGGCATGCCATTGATGAGCTTTGCCATTTGTTTGTTGGGGACAATCATCGAGGTGTCTATTTATTCTTATACAGTTTTAATGTATATCCAGCGCCTCGGTGGTGTAGTAGATAGCGATGCTGGCTACGAATCCATCGGCCACGGGATCCAGACCCGGTGACGGCAGGTGGCGCGCAGCAAAACCAAGCTGTTCATCTTTCCACACAATAAAAAAAATTGTTTATTGGATAAATGGGTACACTGAATAGCTTAGTGCAGGGGTGGCGAACCTTTTTGAGAGCGTGTGCCCAAATTGGCGATAATTATCTGAAAAATTCTCTCGCGTGCCCGTGAGAATTTTGAGCAGATTATATTATTATTATTTTTTATTATTATATTTGTATTTTATAAAATTTTTATAGAAAAAGAGAACAAAATACTTGAAAGCATTCTTAGAAATGTCTATTTAGGCAACCAATAACTCTTCTAAATTGTTTTAAATGGGACAGCTTTAGGAATTACGTGTTATTTTTAAGTAGTAATTCACAAGAGGTAAAATTAACGATTTAGTGACAATAATAATAGACCTTTATTTCATAAAAAAGGAGTCCTGTTGGTTATTTACGTGTATTCATTGGTTTACTATTAACAAAAGTATAACAGAGAGAGCGATTGAAATAAATGAAAGCATTTTAGAAAGCTGTCCAAAAAATTATTAATAACAATGTTTTTAAAAAAATAATTGAAAAATAACATCATTTATAAATAGTACTGTACCTTATAAGTGACAAATGAAATGTGACAGTGAAATGATAAGCTTTGGTTCATATGATAAAGCACATATGAACACTTCTCACTGCTCCCTCTTTGTAAAAATTCATTCGCGGCATTATTTGGTCGTAATGATAATCATTATATATATACATATTTATTTATTATGAGTGGGGTTTAAAAAATCTTGGGGTGGCAGTGCATGCCGCGTGCCAACAAAATTTCTTCGCGTGCCATGGGTTCGTCATCCCTGGCCTAGTAGTTAAGACGCCGGGCTGCTGGTGGGGCGTGGTTTGGATTCCAAGTTAAACTGTAGGTCTAAGGTCGAGTGACAAGCTTGACCTTCGTCAGAATGAACAATTCGGGCGGAAGCAAAAACCAAAGTTAACCAACCAACCAAACCAAGGTATAAGTTAAGTGGGGGGAAGATGCCACACTTAAGGAAAAATGTTCCTATTACCTTCCATGTGAGGAAAATCGTACAACAACATACATGAAGGGCATTGTTACTACCTTTTGTTTGGGATAAAAAATCAATAACGTGTTTGAACTGTCTGACTGTGATTAGAAAAAGAAATGAATGAAAGTGTTTCAAACTGGCATCTTCCCCATCAATACGAGTAAGATGCAACCATCACAGGGACAAGATGCCACATATAGAACTAACACCCAAACTAACGCGGAATCCACACCATGACCCATCACGGGTGGTGAGAAATTGTAAAGTCCTCGCCCGGACTCGATCTTACGACCTCTCGATCAGCAGCCTAGTGTATTAGCGTATTAACCAAAAGGTTATACGGGATACCCATTTATCAACCATCCAATTTTACTGTATGGAGGGATGAACAACTGGGTGAACGCAGGCCGCTTGCCATCACTAGGAATCGAACCCGAGGCCGGTGGACTTGTAGTCAGCGATGCAAACCACTACGCCATATATATATATATATTAATATATATATATATTATATATATATATATATATATACACAAAATATTGCCCGCATTAGAATTTGAACCCACCACTCCTTGAACAGAAGTTGAGGACGCTAGCCACTATTGTTCATTACGACGGGACAAAAGTTAACGCAACCTGTCATGCAATTGAACAATCGAGGAAACGGATAACGCTTTCTCTTCCAAAAGCAATGTACATGTTAACCCTCCCGTACTCGAGGTAATAACCAACATTTCATTAAAATTATCTGGTGCAACTGTTGTTCCATAAATGGAATATCACAATTTGGCATAATGCAAAAATTGCCTCTTACCCCCACAATTGTAGAGTTGATGGATTAGTTTCAACTGTCGTAAATGGGTTTATTTATTATTTAATTTACACTAGTTGTTCTCATTTCTATCGCTTTACACTGATTTACTCTCTTAAACTTCGTTAAACTGCTGCAAGGGGCAACTTGGCCGGGGTTACAAACACTGAGCACGCGGCGGCCATTTTGAAAGAAAAAAGACTATTTGCTTTAACGACAGCTTTAATTATTTAACTTATTTATTCAAGTAAAACAAGTATAATGATGGAAAGAAAAGTGAACGCGTTACATGTTTTACAAAGAGAGACTCTCCATACTTCTACTAAACAATTTAATTCACAAAAATTACATTTTAACACACTCGTGTACTCCTCCACGCCCAGTGAAAATGTCTGGAATCTCAGTTAAAGCTCGTTACTCACGTAGGTCTCTCTTTCCTTGCCAATTACTATTTTCAATTTTAATTCATTTCATTTTACTAATTTTGATTAATTATGAGTAAAGTATAAATAAGAAATTTTGTAAGGAGACGTGGCCATAAGCAGTTCAAGTAAGAGGGTCTCTTTAACACCCTCAAACGTGGAGGTGGATCTATAATGATCTAGGAATGTATTTCTGCTAATAGAGCTGACGATATTATGAAAGTTGATGAAATAATTAAAAGAGGGAGTATTACAACAGGTTGAGCGGACATACCGTGCCCAATGGACGTCGCCTAATTGGACAAAACCTTGCATTTGTGCTTGATAAATATACGGTAGTGGCCATTTGAAAGCCTCACTGTTAATCCCGCCGAAAACAAATGAAAATATCTGAAAACAAATATAGTTAAGCAAATAGGACGAGAGAGAGAGAGAGAGAGAGAGAGAGAGTTTTACGAACAATTACACTTAAATTCACATTTGTAAAAAAAAAGAGGCAGGAAAAGTCTGGCTGACAACACGACTGGTAAAAATTCTCCAGTCTCATTAATGAATTTCGCTTTACTAATTTCGTTTGATTAACAATTAAAATAAAAATCGTGGTACTAAATTTGTGTTAGATTGGGGTTAGGTTAGGTAAAGTTAGGTTAGCATAATTTAGGCTAGGTTGATTAAGTTATGTTAGGTTAGATTAGCATGGGTTGGGTTGGGTTAGATTAGGTTAGGCTGGGTTATGTTAGGTTAGGTTCAGTTAGACTAGGTTAGGTTGGGTTAGGCTAACATAAGTTAGGTTAGATTAAGTTAGTAGAGAGTGTCAATGAAATGTCCGGTAAAGAAAAAGGTGTACTAGTCCCGTATAAGAAATACCTTTTTTTGTTTCCTGAATCAAAATCTGAAGACGAATTTTAGAGAGGAAGTAAAAATTTAATAATAACAGTAAAAAGGTTTATCCTCTCCTTTATTTCTCTTCATTGGTCCTTTTTGTTGTTGTTGTCCTTTTCGTCTTTTTAGTGACTTTGTAAAGAGAAGTCGTGTTTCTTTCGAAACGTCACAAATGTCAAACGTTTGACTAGGAACCTCAATATTTGATTTATTTAAAATATATATATATATATATATATATACACTCTTTTTTTCTTTCATGAGAATGTGTCAACTCGGTTATCTTCTGTCTATCTTTTTATTTATCTAACAGAAGTTCCTTAACACTTATGTCGTTTCTATTCATTTATATACTGCGCGGTCATTGCAGTTATATGCATATATATATATATTATATATCGTAAAGAACGACGCTTGTATAGGAGATATTCCGCGCAAGACGAGAAAGAGAAAACAACAAATGAAAAAATGAAGTACCACCTGGGAATCGAACCCGGGATCTTCCGATTGCCGGTCAGACGCGATACCACTACACCATGGACTTCACTCTTCCAAATGCCGTAATTCCTCTACATACTCGCAGAAACCAATGCCCCAAGGGGGCAAGCTTGACCTTCGTCAGAATGAACAATTCGGGCGGAAGAAAAAAACAAAGTTAACCAACCAACCAAACCAAGGTATAAGTTAAGTGGGGGGAAGATGCCACACTTAAGGAAAAATGTTCCTATTACCTTCCATGTGAGGAAAATCGTACAACAACATACATGAAGGGCATTGTTACCACCTTCTGTTTGGGATAAAAAATCAGTAACGTGTTTGAACTGTCTGACTGTGATTAGAAAAAGAAATGAATGAAAGTGTTTCAAACTGGCATCTTCCCCATCAATACGAGTAAGATGCAACCATCACAGGGACAAGATGCCACATATAGAACTAACACCCAAACTAACGCGGAATCCACACCCGGGTTCGATTCCCAGGTGGTACTTCATTTTTTCATTTGTTGTTTTCTCTTTCTCGTCTTGCGCGGAATATATATATATATACAGGGTGTCCCGTAAGTCTGGACCCATAGGGAAAAATAATAAAATTACAAAATAGTCCAAAAATTTATTTATAATATATTTTTTTATTATTTTTATTATTATTTTTATTATTTTTTTATTATGATCTTACTCCACTGGAGTTTTATTTGTGGGGCCACTTGAAAGCCAAAGTGTACGAGGTCAAACTTCAGAACATTTTCCACCTTAAAGCACGCATTGTGGAAGCGTGTCAAGAAATTTCTGCGACTGTGATTCAGAAAGTGCTGTCGCAGTGGAGATTGCGTCTTCAACTATGTGTGCGACACAACGGCGGACACTTTGAACAGATTATGTAATAAATTTTTGGACTATTTTGTAATTTTATTATTTTTCCCTATGGGTCCAGACTTACGGGACACCCTGTATATTGTGTATATATGCTGGGGTTGGACACAATAATGGAAACGCAGTTTTATCGTTATATTCTTCTGATATTATTAATACTGTGATTAAATATTTTACGAAGTTAATATATATAAATTCATGTAATATCGAGAACATCTTCTATTTTAATATGGCGGTATTGTTTTTTCCTGTTCTTTCAGAATAAATAAAAAATGACGTTTGGGAAAGATGTCATTGACTGTGAAAGGGGGAATGACAGTAGTACGAGCCCGGTTGGTTGGTATCGCAGTGATAAAAGTCGCCGAAATTGTTCATGTATTTCGAGAAACAATCTTCGTAGTTATGAGTAGGCCTATATGGAAGTAAGTAAAAAAATACACCCCCATAAACGCAATAGTGTTCCCATTATTCCGAGCTTTTGCATTAGTTGATGTTATGACGGGCTTCACTTCAGTTCTAATATCGTTTAGATTGATATTGGTCGTAGCAGACTATTGTTAAGTTCTGAACAAAGTTTTTATGCAGCGGTCTTTGGTTCGCGCTTCACAGCGCGCTTCCCGTTACATTCTGTCAGTGTTGCTTTATTCTCACAATTGCTTATTTGATTACATGAAATACACGTGATACATGGCCAATTTCGCAAATTTGTCTCACTCAGACACCAGCCAGACGAGCTCCCTTACCTTGTTTCGTTCACAGTCAGTGACATCTTTTCCAAGTGTCATGTTTTACTTATTTTGCATTAACAGGAAAAAATCAATAACAGCATATTAAAGTAGTAGATTATTTTAGTGTGTTAGGCACTCACATGTCAATCTAGAAAAGTATGACACCATTAATGATGGCAGAGAATACAGGCACCGTAAATGCGAGTGTTTCCATTATTCAATTCGATTCAACCTCTCTCTCTCTCTCTCTCTCTCTCTCTCTATGTATATATACTATATATATATATATATATATATATATATATATATATATACTGTATAGACAGCCAGGAAGGCTATATTTTTTGCTATTTTATGGTCGTAAAGTTTCGTTTGATGCCGCGGAATTATTGATTTATTCAATTTTTTATTTTATTTATCGGGTTTTCTGTAAAAAATGGGAACTATAAAGAAAGTTGTAACTTAAACCTTATACATTCTCTCTCTCTCTCTCTCTCTCTCTCTCTCTCTCTCTCTCTCTCTCTCTCTCTCTCTGCCTGGGCATTTCCTTGAAAATCATAACATCTGGTTCTTTACTGCTACAATTTGTCACAATAACTTTATTATTTTGAGTTCTGAAAAAATATAGTTGTAGGTTGGCTGCCATAATCCCTTAATCCCAGGGTGTGTAATAAGAAGGGCTTTACTAAAAGCCCGTTGCATCTCTTTCGTTTCCTGAGTTGGCTTCTTGTTTGAATTACTTGAATGTTTTAGGTTAAGCAGATGTATATGTACAAAACATTTGAACATTTGAATGGCAGGTTATAAACAGCATCGTGTTTTAAAACTTCCTCGTAATATCATTCTGGACAGATTGTTTGGACACTGATACGCTAAATAGTTTCATTCATAAATAAAAGAAGTGACAAATATTGGACAGGTTGGCACTGTCACTTTTTCTGAGTCATATATCGGGAAGTGAAGTCATAAAGAGTTATCCGATATCAGTAATGAAATTTGAATTTTTAAGAGATTTTTTTTTAAATAAATTGTAATAATGATTTACAGAATTAGTATCTTTATTATATATTCTAAATTCTAATTAATAATTAAAAAAATACACTGAAATAATATGCAAAAATTTTACGAAAGCACTGACACTTCATTCATTAGAATAGAGAACGGCGTAACCAGATTTTGTTAGAAATAGATTTTAACCCTTTAGTCCCAGTGTCACTTTACTGATTTTATTCTGGCTAACGTCAGACGATTTTATTCAGTCTTGGAAAAAGAGCTGTGGGCGCTAAATAGAAAAATAACAAATTGAAATAATTCAAATGAAAGAGAGGCTTCGGTGGAGTTTTACTAAACATACGAGTAAGAAAGAGGAAAAAAGTCATAAAACTGAATAGGATCAGAATTCGCAGACAAAATTAGAAAAATGGAAAGGAAACATGAGAGAGAAAAAAAATAATATGGCAAAAAAAATACGAAAGCACGAGTAAATTCCTCTAAATCACGAAAGCTGAATAGAGATAGACTATATTTAATGGAATGCGCCGACTACCAGCTCTGCAATTTGCGAAAATAAACTAGGCAAAACCACTAGCTTAAAATGCATTTTGTGCAATACATTTATTCATTAGAAATTTTAGAGGTGATATAGAGGTGATATAGAAAAATATACAAACCGAAAATTACAAACCGACATTGAAACACCATTCAAGTGGTCGGAAGATAACACTGGCATTCAATGAAAGAAAATTCCAACCTTTAAGATATAGTAATAAAAATGAGTTGCGAAATAAAGGATACAAAATATTACAAGCCAAACAGATAACACCAAACCCACAAGTCAGGAATCTTGGAATAATAACGTCATCGGATGCAGAATTCAGAGAACACTACAACATTAAAATTACAACAGCTAGAAAAATAATGAGAATTATCTGGAGGAGCTTTCATATCAGAAAAGTAAACACCATGCTAATATTATGAAAGAGTTTAGTCCTGCCATAATTGAGTATTACTCAGTACTCACAAGCCCATACAAAAAACGAGACATTGCAAACTTAGAGGCCATACACATGACTTCTACGTCTAAGACAGCGCAAACGAAAGATGAAGACTACTGCCACTGGTCTCGACTACAAACCCTGGGACTCTACTCCCTGGAAAGAAAACGTGGGCGACGCACAATAATATAAATGTGGAAAATACTCGAGGGATGTGTCCCAAAATTTAGAAAAGAAATAGAAATATACTGCAATGAGAGAAGAAATATATTCTATACTGTCCCAGCTGCGAAGGGGGAGGGGACCATGAAAACGAGGATGTAAAATACCCTCAGAATAAGTGGCCCAAAACTCTTTAACATGCTGCCGAAAGAACTGAGAAACCTCCAGCGCGCCAACTTGAATAATTTCAAGAACCAACTGCACAGGTTCTTGTGCAAAGTCCCTTACCAACCATGCAAAGCTGGCTACGAGAGCAGGAGGAGAATGGAAACCAATTCTCTCCACCACCGAATTCCGCAAATGAGGTGGAATACTTCAGAGGAGTCGATCTGCTGCAGGTCGATCCTGAACCGTCGTGGGAAGACGTCAAGTAAGATTTAAGCAAGATAGATGTCACAAATATAATTATCCTCAATTTTACGTTTTTGCCTATATTCATTTTACACGTTGCACCAGTGGCGGATCTAGAAATTCTTAAAAGGGAGTGCGGTCTCCTGAAGGAGTGCCAAAAAAAATTTAGAGCATTCTAAATGGATGTCACTTGCGGTATTTCTGATGCATTTCAAGGCAAGCAAAAAAAAAATGATTTTCATAGGCCTTTATTTGTGGAACGCCTCCTCTAATATCATACATCATTTGAAGTATATTATGTAAGGTACAGTATGTATAGCCGACAAAATTCCTGCAACACGTCTGTGAATATTATTAAAATTGCATTGAAATTACATTAATTGTTATTAAGTTACATTAAATTACATTAAATTAATAAAATTACATTCAATTATTAAAATTGCATTAAATGGCAACTGAAATAAGTTTACTATAAGTCCCAATAGTGAATTTTTTGAATAAAAATAATTAAATCCAACATATGATGCAGAAGTAGCAATACACTTAATTTAGGAACGATATCACTTGAATTTTTAGAAAACCTTCATTTCTATGACCCTTCCTTTCATTTAAAGCAATATCCTTAGAATGACTGTTTCTCCTTGACTATTTGCCTTCAGCTAATCATAATTACCATACTAGTTTTTCTGTTATATCAGTTTAGAGTTCTTAAATTAATATAATTGGTGTAAAAGATTCAGTCTCGGTAGCCCTATTTTTTGAGTTAATCTTAATTTAAACTGTGGTTTTAATCTAACTTAAAACTTGCGGTAACTTTTAAAAGGCCGATGAACGAGCTAAATTCCCCAGTGACTTCGAAATTTTTTCTTGAATGACAAGATTTTTTTCGCAGAAATCTTTGCACCTCCCAAAAAAGGGCAAAAAGTATGAAACGATCGAATCTAACTTAACTTAACCTAACCTAACAATATATTCTGACTTTATCTACAAAAATAACTACTAGTTTTTAAGAGACAGAAAAATTGAAATGAGATTTTATGGACATCATTTCGAAGACTTACAGTATTTTCTTTACCATTTGATTTGTCGTCTCAAGTGCGTGTGATATTCCGTCTGTCAGTGATGAATTCTTTTAATCAGAAAATGGTAAATATTTGTTTAGCAAAACAACGTTGAAACTACTGTACAAAATTAAAACCCAAACAAATCCTTTTCGTAGGGTATACTCTTCCAGCATTTCCCTGTCAATTGCTATATTTCTCTTGCGTTCGAGGGTATTTTATGCGATAAATTGTTTTAAGTAAATTTTAAAACGATAGATACATTTCCCAAGATGATTGCCCTAAACGAATTTCATCACCTTTTGATGAGTTTCGTGATTAAACTGAAATGATTTTATGTTGAAAGGTTTATTTCTTAAACGATGTTTAATAAAAGTTCAAATGTATTGCTATTTTTAACTTTGTTCTTTATGTAGTTTTCCTATAAAATACGTGTATATGCGCAATACGGTCTTACTTTGTTAATTTTATACAGTATCTTCTATATTATTAATAAGTTACTAAAAGTTTGCGTATGTATAATAAGTTATAATATTTAATGAATGATACAGCAACGACTTATAGAGATTCTGAATAATATACAGCAAGGAGAATGCACAAACTACCATATATTGCGGGCTACGTTGTGGCTATGTCTTAACACTGCTTCCCGATGTATCAGAGAAGTTAAGTTACGTTAGATATGGGAAACAGTTGGATGGGTGACCGTCATGTGTATAGTAAGCAATTTTTATTTTAATTATTAATTAAAGGAACTTAGTAAAATTAAATAATTTATAACTGAAAATACTAGCTGGTAAGGAGAGAGAGAGGCCTACTGACTAAGGAGCGGCCCAGAAGGCAGACACCAGGTTTTCTCAGTAGGTGTGAAAAATAGACGTGTGTGTGTGTGTGTGTGTTCAGACTGTTGTTATTGTGAATTAAATTATTTAGAAGTAGGAGAATCCTCTCCCTGCTCTCCGTCATTACACTTTTCAAAATTTGGTTTAATTAAATAACAGTTAAATAGTTAAAAATTGTGTTATTCCGAAATCCTTCTTTCGTTCAAAATGTTACCCTTTGTTCAAAATACTCTTGCCTCGGTCCTGGGTTCGAATCTCGGCTCGGACTTCAGATTTTAGTAATTAAGATGCTTCTCCGGTTCTTTCCAGGTGGGGTAGGAAAAACCCTACGAAAAGCTATAGGTTTCATCTGTTATGTGGCCTTAGATGTTACAAATACGGTTATTGTTAATCCGCAGGTAAAATCACGGTAAATATTAAGTTTCACGGACACCAGTTCGTTAAAACGTGTTACAATGATCCTGATTGGTCTAAATTGGTCACATGAAAACTAACTAATCAATCTAAAACGACCACCTAACCTGGTGCACTCTGGTTTCTGTTAAATTTAATATTTAGCAAAAATATTTAATAAGCAATAAAAACAAATTATGTTGAGGTAACTCTGCAATGAATTGTTTATTGTTTAGTGTTATTATGTATATCCTCATTTTTGTTTATCTCCCATGTATATATTTAAAAAAATATTATTTTTTAGAGAATCAGTTTTCAACTTGCATAATAATATTTAAACTGTAAATGTATGACATATCTTTCAATATTTACGAGATTTGGTGGAGGAGGGAATTGCTTCCCGATCTCGTCCTTCCCTCGTAGCCAACCACGCATGGCTACTAAAATTGGTTCCAATAGTTTGAATACACTGGTCCGTAAGGTAGGTGTGGTCCAGTTGTATTCTGACTATTAGAAACCGATGGTACATAAAGATTAAATGCTAGTTTCCAGTTGGTTTTCATGCTTATAGCATGGCTGTAAAGGCCGTTAACGTTTGAAAGACCAATATTACACTATGAAAATTGATCTAAAATTATTGTATAAGGAACAACAATCGCATTGATACTTATCTACTTTAATAAGATTTATAGATATATATATATATATATATATATATATATATATATTAGTGATGTAGGTCACATCCGCATCCGCATCCGCATCATCCGCACATTTTCTCGCATCCGCATCCGCACACGCATCCGCACTTTGGACTGCGGATGTCGTGCGGATGTGGACCGTTGAGATAAAATGTCATTAATAAGCGGAAATTATCAAATTCTACTATATTAATAGAACTAGTTCATTGTGCGCAAAAGTGATGCAAGCGACAAGACGAGAGGCTGTTCTTGTATGAAGTTACTCTCTTGCACCTACTTAGATCCACGTTACGAAGCTAAGTTATTTTCACCTAGTACATTAGAACGAGTTAAATCATCACTTGGCAAAGCAGTTGAAGAGCTTCAATCTCTTGAATCTGTCGCTTCGCCACCCACCAAAAGAATAAAAGTTTCAGTGACAGAAGCAACACCTTCAACAAGCAAATCTATCACAGAATCTCTCTCTCAGTTTCTTGAGTCAAGCAGCAATGACGAGACCTACGCGATGTCAAAAGATGTAGTAAAAATGATCGGGAGCTATCACCAAGAAAAACGCCTGGCTGCATGTGACAATCCTATTAGTTGGTAGAAAAATACGCAGAATATCTATCCATACTTGAGTAAACTTGCAAGGAAACATTTAGCCTGTCCTCCAACAAACGTACCAAGCGAGAGATTATTTAGCAGTGTTGGATTAATATATGATGAAAAGAGAAACAGACTGGCAGCAGAAAAGGCAGAAAAATTAATGTTCCTTAAGCATAACCTTCCTATAATTAAGTTTGAACATTAAACGATGAACATCTTAGTTTACTTTATTTTAATTACTCATTTATAAATATGCCTAATAAAACTTTAAACTTAATATAAATAGTTATCAAGCTAATTAAAGATCTCTTTCTATAAGGGTGGAGGTTGGGAAAGAGGTCGGTGGGGTGCATTTGAGTTGGGTTCACGTCCCGCATCCTGGTAACACAATTATGGTTTCTAATTGTGGCTGAAACTCAACAAAATATAACGAATTTATTTGCAGACGAATTCACTAATTGATTTCTATATTAGTTAGATGCTTGATATTATTTTATATGTTCAGAGAAAAGTACAGCAATTATTGTACAATTAATCAATTATACTACATTATAGCTACAGCTCTCTCTATATAATAACTTATTATATACGTTAAACACAACAAATCTCGAATATATCCTAAAAAATAACGAAAATGTAGACATCCGCATCCGCATCCGCGGATGTTGAAATCAAACATCCGCATCCGCATCCGCGGATGTGAAAAAATGACATCCGCTACATCACTAATATATATATATATATATATATATATATATATATATATTACAGTTAATATGTGAAACCAGTCATTTCACGTAATGCCTAAAAATTTCAGGCATTCCGCGTAATACTTGTGACCCTTAAACATAGGTAATACGCATTACTAACTTAACCTAACCAACCTAGTCAAACTTAATCTAACCAACCTAATCTAACCTAACCTAACCTAACCACCCTAATTTAACCTAACCTAACCACCCTAATTTAACCTAACCTAACCTTCACGAAGTCATTAATCACTGAATCGAATTACCTTAAATGTCTGAAAGTTTTAGGCATTACGTGAAATGACTGGTTTCACACATTGACTGTAACATTATAAATCTATGAAGCATAAAAATCTACTGCTCGCCTAAGAGTCGTTTGATGTTTTACACTGTTTCATTTTATCAATGCGAAGGATCCATTAACCTCTTTTGAACCACTGGGTCGAATATGTACCGTTTCCCATACACGCACTCGTAACTTAACCCTACAAAAACTTTGGTCGTTAAGAGGTTAAACATATTTTTATTCTATAACATAGTAATGTTTTCTTTAATTACGAGAATAATCGATGCTTTGCTTTTCAAAGCTATATTTTATTCTACACATTTTCTGTCTGTGAATGCAGCAGAGGTGACGTGAGACGACCGAGGATCCAGATGAATTAATTGTTTTGGATTTCGCTTCATCATTGGTGTCGTAAACGTTTACAAAAGTGAAAGGAAGCCATTAATTTTGAAGCTTTTATAGGAAACAATGCATATTTTTATTATTAAAAGCAGACAATGCCTTTTAACGTTAGAACAATAACTGTCGAAACTTGTGTATTATTTTTTCCCAAATCCTTTACCAAATAAATGGTTTCTTTCGAAATTCAAATACTGGTTTTCGTCGTAACTGGGAATCATTGGTACGTCTCTCGTCTTTTTTGCACGCACGTAGGACAGAAGTTATATACAAGGTGTCTCAGAAGTTGTGCGCCATATTTATATGTAGGTACGAATGAACTGAATCTGTGGTGTGCGACTTCTGAAACACCTTATATATATGACTTTATGAGGGTTTGAACGACGGTTCAGGATCGAAATGTTGTCGACCCCTCTGCAGCATTCCGCCTCATTTACGGGATTTGATGGAGGAGGGAATTGCTTCCCGATCTCCTCCTGCCCTCGTAGCCAGCCACGCATGGCTACTAAAATTTGCATATATGTATACCTCATTGAGCCTTTATTTAGTATCCCATCAAATGCTTTAACATTTTATTTTACCGAAAATTGTGAGAATATAAACTGTATTTTTTTGCTTTCGAGGAAAAAAATCTACGTTCAATCACCATGTAGTACAACTCCTTCTGATCTAATATAACCAATCAAGTCTAAGAAATTATCATTGTGAACGTAGTTGTAGGTGTGGCTTTAATGGTAATAGATATTGTCAAGCGCGAGTGGGATAATGCGGACAGTACTCTAGATGAAAGTTTGAACTTTTAGTTCTGTGGAGTTGCATGAACGTTCCTAGCATATTGTACTGAGAGCAGTGGCGGACCTACATTTTTGGGACCCTGAAGCTTGAACTGTTATGGGGGCCCCTTCGCAACCAGCAACAATAGGGCAACATCCAACAAGGTTCAAAGGGCCTTGCTGCCCTTGCAAGGACCTCGAGGCCCAAATGGCGGAGAACGGGGTGGTGGGGTGGTGTCCTTGAAAATGGGCCATACAGTGAGCCCCTTCCCACCAGCAATGAGGTCTGGGTAACCGCTGTTATCTTCTTCAATGGGGTTGTTCTATGGCAAATCACCACAAATTTTTTGGCCATATGAAATGGGTATTAGAGCATATTCTAAGGTCAATATTAATTACTTCAACCCATTGGCTTATGATTCTATCACTAAAATAGCCTTATTTTAATAACAAACACTTAAAAAAACTCCATCGATTTTGTTGAAAAATTCACTCATTAAAAAAAAAGTTGCTTCAGGGCCCCTCCTGGATTAGGGGCCCTGAAGCTTAAGCTTCATTAGTTTCATAGTAGATCCGCCACTGACTGAGAGACAAAGTCATAGGCAGGGAACAAAGGTTACGCACTCAAGGTTTGCTTAAATAAAGCGTCCCAAGAACTCAGAATATCTGCAGTTTCGAACCTTTTACGCATCTCTGGCTGCTTTTGTTTTACCGATAGATTTAATTGGTATTGCGTATTGGTATTTGTAACTGGAATTTATATGAAATGAAATGAAATGAAAATGAAATGAAAAGGTTTATTGGCAGACTAGTCCATATGACAAATATTATTAATACAATGACAGTTCATACACTAAGGATAGAAATATATACAATTGATTAGAAATAATACTGTAATGTCGAAGTTAAGTGGAGCTACAGACAGACGTTTTCGTACCAAGAAGTCCATAGCTTAGAGGATAAATGGCAGGACTCATGGATAGCTTGGATTAGTTAGTTAGTTAATAATAATTGGTATTTATAATAGTTACCGATAGCTATTAGAAATTATTTCTACAAACATTTCTAACTTAATATAATTAGAAGCAAAATTATAATAATTTAACCAAACCAATTTCAACATAACTTACTGTAACCGAACCGGGTGCTAGTTAGACCTAACGGAACTTTTTTTCTTGTTTGATGAAGTTGTTTAACCTCCTTCGCAACATCTCAGGTCATATGGCGGAGGGGACCTACAGCTTTAAGTAAGATCCGAACCACGGGTCGCTATATAATCTGAACGCGGAGTACGGTTTCCCATTCAACTGCAACCCAGACCCAATGTCGCTTAACTTCTCCAACCGACAAGAAACGGTGTTACGACGTAGCCCAACTTAACTTAATTTAACTTTACTAATCATAACCATACATAACTTAATTATATTACGTTTCAGTTCATAACTTTAAGAGGTAATTCTTTCTGTAAAGTGAGGTAGCAATACAAGGCTTCTTGTGAAAGAAGAGTCCTACAGTATGTCTGCGTTCGTAGCTCATGGGTAACGCCACTTCCCTATAAACGAAGTGAAGATACAGAGGTCGGGTTTCGAATCCCGATAGTGTTGATAATAATAGTTAAGGAGTTAGAGTAATGAGACACATTAGTTGGCCTGAGCTCTGTGCCAGTTTCTGGCCTTTTACCGATTATTTATATTTGTCCTACAACCAGAAGCGGTTTTATGTGTATCCAGGGGATACAAGGCACCCGGGTCCCTCTCCAATCTATTTTTAAATAAACATATATTTCATTTCTGGTCTCATCCCCTGTGGCTTTCCTTCCCCCGGGCAATGAACAATTACACGCTTTTCAACAGTCCCCCGTGGGGCTATCGTCAGCCCTGCCTACAAATGTGGGCTACGTCGTAGCCAATGTCGTAACACCGCTTCCCGTTGATCAGCGAAGTTAAGCGACATTGGGTCTGGGTAGTAGTTGGATGGGAGACCGTCCTCCGGGACCAGATTATGTAGCGACCCTGGTTCGGATCCCACGTAAAGCTGTAGGTCCCCTCCGTCATATAACCTTAGATGTTGCGAAGGAGGTTAAACAACCCCTATCATTATTATTATGCCTACAACTGTCGACTTTTTTATCGAAGAAACTCCTTTATCAGCGAAAAATTCAGTTTATAAATTAACCTAACCTAACCTAATCGGACTTTATTTTGTTTATATATAATAATAATAATTGATAGAGACCGGGATTTGGCGAAATGCATAAGCGTATATGCAAATACATGTGATTAATGTTATCGTATACATATTAGCATATTTCCCAGAATTTACGGAAAGTTCGTCACCTGTGCCCCTTCATCTACTGCAGTCTTCGTGAAAAAAGTTGGAAAGGTCCCTTCTGCAGTAAAAGAATAATCCGATTAACTGCATACCCAAATGTGTATATATATATATACATACAGTGTGTGTATATATATATATATATATATAGTTATTATCATAAGAAGTTTTCCCCCGTTCAACAAAGTATTTCAATGCGATACGACATTAACTTTTGGTTTGCTTCCGCTCGAATTGTTCATTCTGACGAAGGTCAAGCTTTTCACTCCACCTTAAGCATTTACTTTAAGAAATATTGAAAAAAAACTCCTCGTCTGTTACTATAAGGCAAATTTCTGTATGAAGGTATAAGATTGTATTTTATAAATTGCAGTAATATGAAACGTGGAATATTTTTTCATTTAAAAAAAAAAATAATTGCACATTTCAAACGTTTTATCGTGCGTTATTTAGTAAGTAGATGCATGAGTATTATTATAGACTGTATTTATAGGCTTTTGACGCCTATAAATACAGTCTATAATAATTATCAATTAAAAAACAGCGGCACATAACTTGTCGGACTGTAAAAGAATGGCTTTCATAACAAAACGCTTATTAAAGGTTTCAATTGTTACCTTATTGAAAGCCAAATTTCAGGGTACATAATAAATTTCTCTCTCGGAATCGTTTGTAATAATAAATTAAACAATTAAAATTGTCATAACACTTTCAAACGAGTAATACGTTATTATGCTAATAGGTTTATTTATAGTCAGGGTGATAAAAAAAGTGTATCCTCCCGTAAAAAAAATGGGCAATAAATTATTTTTGGGAACACATTTTTGGGGTCACCCTGTATAGTGTTTAGATTGTTGACTGAATAAGGTGATTGCGAGTAGAGCTTTATTAATAAGACTGTTGGTACTTAAGCAATGAATTTTAATTGCAAAGCGCAATATGACCAAAACCTTCCTTTCCATTTCTGAGCAGTCCAAGCTCTCATTACGAGTAAATAATTGGGACGGAAAATTTTAAGTCAGTGATAATTTAACATATTAACTTTGAGATCACGAACCACTTTGATATTTGGGATCTTTTCTGTTTGGGGGCTAGCAGCGAATTTTAATGAAAATCGGTATACTAATGTAGTTTTGGTCACTGATTTAAAAAATAACTTTCGTTTTTTTGAGAAATGAAAAACAAACATGTTAGAGCACTTTAAATAATTAATCTGTTTTTAACGAAAATATCATGACTTAACCTAACCAATCGTCAAGGGCGTACAGTTGACCTAACCGGGCATTCAATTGACCTAGCCTGACATTCAATTGACCTAACCGGGCATTCAATTGACCTAGCCTGACATTCAATTGACCTAACCGGGCACTCAATTGACCTAGCCTGACATTCAATTGACCTAACCGGGCATTCAATTGACCTAACTGGGCATTAATTCTTGATTTTTTCTGCTATTTTTACAGATCTGCTGGGATCCTTCCAAAAACGTATTCTTCGTAAAGTTGCACTTTTTACCGTTTGACCGACGCTTTTGGCAACGAAAGAACTGGGTATTTTTATCAAAGGAACACACTTTCCCACACTTAGAGCACTTTTTCATAAACAGTAGCAGTTTGTGCCTCTGGCTAAATTTAACACAATCTTCTATAACTAATTTAAGCTAGTTAAAACACATATTAGTTATTTAAAGTACTCTAACATGTTTGTTTTTCATTCCTTCAAAAAAAAGAAAGTTATTTTTGAAATCAGTGACCAAAACTACATTAGTATACCGATTTTCATTAAAATTCGCTGCTAGCCCCCAAACTGAAAAGAACCGATATTTGTTTTAGGAGTTCGTTTTAGGCTTCTTCATAACGTTCGGTAAAGTTCACGTGACGGAAGAGGCTTCGAGTTAATGAAAAGAGGACAGTTTTTCATTTTCTGATATGAAGTCGGTAACTTTCTGATATGTAGCTCAACATATTTATTTTCGATGGTTCATTAGCCTTCAAACACACACACACACACACACACACGTGACTTATTATGTACGTATAAGCTATTTCAATGTTTGGTAGAGCAGAGAATAAATTTATTTGGTTTTCTTTTCCTTTGGCAAAGAAAAGTCGAAGGCGTCGTTTAAGCACTGGTTTTACTTTGAAAACAACATTATTTTAATTGAAATTGGTAGCGAGTAATCAGCGACCCATTAAATGTTAAAAGGACTACATTTACTTCTGTAACTCTGAAAATAATTTAAATTTTTTTTTTGCTTTCCAAAACTTCAGAATTACCCACGTGATGAAGTAATTTGACGCTTTAAAGGCCAGACCTTACTTCACACTAAATTGCGTTTAAATAACTCAATCTTTTTTTTTAGTTTGATTTTATACTAATGGCATGTCAATCATGTACCCTGTAATTAATATAATTTACTGCGGGTCACCTGAAGATCAGGGCCCAAGCCTTCGTTAGTTGGAGCTATTGAAGAATAGGGACCCAAGCCTTCTTTAGTTAGGCTTATAAGACTAACTAACGAAAATATCACGACCTAACCTAACCAATCGTTAGGTTAACTGTACGCCCTTGACGATTGGTTAGGTTAGGTCATGATATTTTCGTTAGTTAGCCTTATAAAGCTAACTAAAGAAGGCTGGGGGTCCCTATTCGGTGCTACTGTAGTATGCCGTCTACCGTTAAGTTTCTACTGTAGTATGCGGTCTACCGTTCAAAATATTTAAAAGGAATTGAAAATGAATTGAAAGGAATTATAATTTAATTTACACAATTAAGGAATTATTAAAGAAGTTAAACATACTACTACCGCATACTTAACGGTAGACCGCATACTACAGTACGCCCTTGATGATTGGTTAGGTTAAGTCGTGATATTTTCGTTAGTTTTAACGAAAATATCACGACTTAACCTAACCAATCGTCAAGGGCGTACAATTAACCTAATAATAAAATAATAAGAAGATAAGAAGCTATAATTAAAAGGTAGACCGCCGAATCGTAGGTAGACGGCCGAATCGTAGGTAGACCGCATACTACAGTAGCACCCCCTATTCTTCAATAGCTCCCGTTAGTTAGCCTTATAAGGCTAACTAACGAAAATATCACGACTTAACCTAACCAATCGTTAGGTCAACTGTACGCCCTTGACGATTGGTTAGGTTAAGTCGTGATATTTTCGTTAGTTAGCCTTATAAGGCTAACTAAAGAAGGCTGTGAGCCTGATCTTCAGGTGATCCTTTACTGCTACTATTAATACTATACCTATACCTATGTAGTCAATATTACCTATAATCACACTATAGCTACTTTAGTTTCTATATACCTTTCAACCTTTCAAATGTTCCGTGCGATGATTCTCCATTTCACGAAGGTCAAGCTTGTCGACCCTCCTCATATAATTATCATATATATATATATATATATATATATATACACATTCGTGTGTGTATATATATATTCCATACAACGAATAAATTGGTTGTATGGAGATGTACACAAATCTATATCCCTAATAAAATAATTAAATATTATTTATTACCCGTAAGAAATATTAAGGTTTATTGACGAATTTATTTCCATTGATGACTACTTTATTTATTTATTTATTTATTTATTTGTTTAATGCACCATTGTAGATAGTCCTTAAAACGATTGATTTTTTATGCTTCTGTGACTGGTGGTGCTTTAGATTCTGGGAATGGCGTTGCGGTCGCTGGAGTGTGCGGGGCTCCCATTCAGTCACTGTAAAATGACACGCGACTTGAGTCGTCACCACCCAAGTCGTCAATCGTGATTCGCAAGGCGATCCTGTGTGCGGCCGGCCAAACTAACTCCCACTTCATGGCGATTAAAATCAGGAGAGTCAGTTAGGGTGAATCAATTTACCAACATTTCTTTAATTAATTATTAAAATTATACAATATAAATCCCATAACATGGTACAATATTCTTGAAGGTAATAAGCGGTAAGATAAATCAAATAATACTACATTGAAAAGCAAACCAACTAAAAATTGTAATTAAAGGAAATAAAAAAAAAAATTAGCTAGAATATTTAAAACGTAACTGCATCACGAATCTCGTATGTAACGTAAACATGGGAACTTTGACTTAGGTTTCCCTTTAATTAAATTAAGCTGTAGTTCCCTCTGTTATATGATCATAGCTGTTAGCCTGTTACCATGACGTAAACATCATGCAATTAACAACATTAAATAGATGAGTAATATGTACATTAACAATCAAACAAAAATCGTTTATTCTTCTAAGTTAAGAAGGTACCTAATAATAATAAGATACTATATTCTTAAAGAATGAAATTAAGCATGATAAATTGATAAATTCGTAAGTGTCAATTAGCTACAAATTCAGATCCTCGACGCGCATTCTTTAAGGCCTATTGAGCCGTTTCTTGAAGCCTGAGAATTAATCCTTGGACAGACTGTCTGTTCTTGAACATCTTAAGTACACGTTAAGCCGCTTCGATATTGTCTTCAGAACAAAATTAGCAAAGGGGGGTCGAAATTGGTGGTCGAAAGGGGGGTAGAAATTGGGGGTCGAAATTGGGGATCGAAAGGGGGGTCGAAATTGTAGAAAGGCCGACCTTTTGGTGCAACGACCTAGTCACTGTGGAGGGGGTTTAGAGTAGTTAAGTTTAGAGTAGTTTAGAGTAGTTTCTAAAGTTTATGGAGGAGAGGAGGGGCGACAAGCTTAACTTTCGTGAAATGAGGAATCATCGCGCGGATCCTTTGAAAGGTATGGTTACAAAAGTGGACCTTTCCTGTCAAGGGTGGCGTCGTTCGACCAACCTCCCTCTAGCTACGGGCCTGATAAAGAATAAGATTAAAATCAGTATTAAATTTTAGGATCACGTTAAGAATAGCGAACCCATAGGGTGTTGGTTTCGCTATTCTTGACATGGATAATTAATTTTGGGTTCCCTATTCTTGACATGGAAACTTTTGGGTTTGCTATTCTTAACATGGAGAATTTTGTAAAAACCATTATTTACATAGGATAAAATTTGAATGTCCGGTTAGGTCAACTGTACGCCCTTGACGATTGATTAGGTTTAGTCGTGATAGATTCGTTAGTTTTAACGAAAATATCACGACTAAACCTAACCAATCGTCAAGGGCGTACAGTTGACCTAACCGGGCACTCAATGAACCTAACCGGGTATTCAGTTGACCTAACAGGGCATTCAATTAACCTAACCGGGCATTCAGTTATTTTTGCTACCCTTTGTGTGCGGGAGCAAAAATATCCCGCATATCAAGTATGGGTGTTCGGTTTAGTTGATACAAGTACAACCCCATCAGTTGGCTACATGGAAATAGTGGAGCATATTTTTTTTTCGGAAGTATTTTTCCCTGTTGAAACATTAGGTTTGCCATTCTTAACTTGTTGAATATTAGGTTCGCCATTCTTAACATGAGGTAAATGGGTTCGCTATTCTTAACGTGATCCAAATTTTAATGGTAAAAAATGTATACACTGAACTCAAAGTTTCTGTCAAAGTACGGAAAATATTGTGTTGAGGAGTTCTTTCTGGATGGAAAATGTTTCTATGAGTCACGATAATAATATTTCGCTAAACCTATTAGGATAAATCCGTTGAGGGGAGGTCCTTTTTGGTCAAAATTTCTTTCGTAAAACTCTGACCAAATGTTAATCATTTGTTGTTGTTGTTGTTTAGCCGATCAGCCTACCCTGATCGAGCAAGCCGGCGGCACGCAGGTAACCGATCGCCCTCTCCGGAGTGGACCAGAGGTTCAGCGCACTAGTGATGTTGTGTTGTGTTCGTTGTTGTGCTAGAGCGGTACAGTTTGTCATAATGTGTTCAATTGTTTGTGGGTGTATCCTGGCACAGGTGGCAGTGTCGTCTATGGAGTTGTCTAGTCTGTGTTTATATGTCTCTAAGTTGGGGTGATGTCCACATCGGAATCGTGCTAAGTTAACTCGATCCGATCTGCTCAGGCTGATCTCTGACCTGTTAATGGGTGGCAGCTTCGCAGTTGAAACTATTACTGTTTCTCTGTTGAGGACATATCCATTTAATCCTTACCTTTCCTAATTCTTTTCGATATGCCTTTCAATGAAGCTGAATTTGTTTAATTTCCTGGAATGCTATTTTACATTAGAATTTTTACCATTCATTTAACTTTAATATACTCGCTGTGGGCACGTATATACTGTATATATACACAGAAACAGTTTGTAATTTTTTTACCTTTACCGGATTCGAATCGCTGTTACTGAAACATTTTCCGCGCAATGTACAGGGCGTTCTTCTCTCTGAACCGTTCGCAGTTGAGGAGTTGAATGACATATTTGACGCTTTACAATTGCAGTTTTATTTAATAAAAATGGAATGAGACTTAAATAAATAATTGTTTAATCTGAGATAATAAAAAAAAGCCAGATATTCAACAACCTGATTGGAGATTGAAACACTGGAATAACTGAGTTAAACATACTCCAGTATATACATTTACCATCAGTCATAAAAAGTGAAGTACGAGAATGTTATAATGTTATAATGTTATAATGTTTCAGACCAACAAAGACCCTAGGATCCACACATGGCTGGTCTACCTAACTGTGTTCGTGTATTGTGTATGTCCTCCGTGGTGGCGGAGGGGACCTACAATTTTACGTGGGTTCCGAACCACAAGAACATAAGAAATTTATGTAAAACTGCCGGTAAATTGGCAACGACCAATTTTTACGAAACTAAATAATTATCAATTTAAAACTAATTAATTATCGATTTAAAACTAAAGATAGAATCTCTGGATCCAGAGGATCAAGTCATAATAGACCACTATCCACAAATGTTACACTCTATATGACGCGTTCGGTGGAGAAGGGGCGAACGCCACAAAATTCGAAAAATGAGTTTTTTTGTCGTATAATTATCCATTAAACCTTTGCTTTACCTATGCAAAAAATTAGATGTTAGTCTGCACTCTTTCACGGTAAAATTTAGGTTTTAATGTATCTCAGAGAAATTCACTCCGCATCATTGCTTCACACTGAACACATCTATCTACTTTCTGGCCACTCGACAATGCCCTGTGATGCTCAATTTGGCCAAATTGAACAAAATATAAAAAATAATTACAGCCATATTATTTACACCAAAAAAGATTATGTTACGGCCATAACTACAGCCGTTTCGCAGCGCTTCCTAGTTGTAGAAATGAAACAGGCTGATTTTCTCGATTTTGACGTCCTAAAAACGTGCATTGTCTTTAGGAAATCAACAACTACTAAATTTACAGATGCAAGAAAAGTTAATATTTGACTTTCAACACAAAGAAGACTACGTAATATCTACTGCATACCGCACAACCCCAGATAATAGCCATCCCGTCAGACTGCAGAAAGGGAAAAAATCCTACAGTGTCAGTTTATTCAATCAAGCCCAGCAGACATTGCAACCAAAGTATTCCCAATTGCTGCCAATAACTAAGGAAAAAATAAAAGATCTCAAAGAATTATAAGACCTAATGCCTGCAACTGCAGTGAACTATTATACAAGATTGTTAAAGGAACTGGAAGAAACCGAAACAGTTGAAGCAGGTAATACAACATTCGACGAAGAGGACCAAATAATGGATTACACCAGTTAACATCAGAAGCTATCAATAAATAATATTGAAAAATTTCTTGGCGTTTTATTATATCGACATATTACACAACAATATTTTACTCAAATATGTGTTCAAATTCATACAACATTTCAATAAACCGGAAAAATACAAAGGTTTAAAGTTTACAAACTTTAACTGCATTTTGTGGCATAATTTGAAAATGTTGCGTTCGCCCCTTCTCCACCGAACGCGTCATATCTATTTATAACGGACATGCAAATATATCAGATCCAAAGAATCCAGTCAATTTCATTACGGTATCCATGAAGTCACGGTCCATATCGATTGCGGACCAAGTCAAAATTTACAATCATATACATTACAATATATACACTTACGAGAAAAAGAGTAGGTGTGGCTGTAAAGACTGTACAGTAATGTAGAAATGTGTGTGCACCCATTTTGGGTCTCCCATTTAAAGGTGTTTGTGGGGCAAGTGAAGATCATGAGTTTTTCAATACCTCACAGTACTATGGGGGGCACCGCTCGGCAGAGGAATTTCTTTAAATGGGGTGTGTAAGGACAGAGAGTTTCCCCTAACCCAAGACGCTGCTCCCTATATCCCACAACACTTGTGTTGAGCTGTGGGATCTATCCCCAGAAAGCCTTAATTTTACTACCTTAAACTATACCCTTTCTATCAACATATGCGTCTAATCGATTTTTAAACATGTTTATAGACGTGCTACTATTACTTCTACCGGCAAACTATTCCAGCTATTTACTATTCTATGCGTAAAAAAGTTTTTCGCAACTGCTGTCTCGAACCTTCTACTTGTCAACTTACACCCGTTATTTCTAGTCCTATTATATTGAGATATTTCGAAAAAGCTATCTCTATCTACGTTTATCGAACCCATTCATAATTTTGAAAACCTGGTTAGATCACCCCTTAACCTCCTGGTCTCGAGTGTTGTCAATTTTAACTCCTTAAGCCTATCCTCGTACGACTTTGACCTAAGCGACGGAATCATCTTAGTTGCTCGTCTTTGAACTCTTTCGATTTTGTCTATATCTTTGCGCATATACGGATTCCAAAATTGGACCGCGTACTCCAAATGGGGTCTAACTAATGAGTTATAAAGTGGAACTATAATATCGCGCGATTTGTACTCAAAATTTCGAGCTATAAAACCTAACACTTTGTTCGCCTTATTGACCGCTGCTGTACTTTGTTTCGCTACTTTTAAATCACCAGTGACTATAACTCCTAAATCTTTTTCCTGCTCTACGCTTGTTAAATCTTTCCCTGACATACTATACGCAAATTTACCGTTACGCGAACCTATATGCAAAATTTTGCACTTATCAACGTTAAATCTCATTTGCCATGTGACTGACCAATCAACGATTTTATTCAGATCTTCCTGAATTTTACCTCTATCTTCGTGCATTAATCGCCCTACCACCCAGCTTCATGTCATCCGCAAACTTTGAAACTGTACTGAGTAGGCCGACATCTAAATCGTTAATATATATAAGAAAAAGCAAGGGGCCCAATACAGAACCCTGAGGAACGCCACTCGCTACATTAGCCCAGCACGACTCCGCTCCATCAACGACCACCCTCTGTTTCCTGCCTCGCAACCACTCTTCTAGCCAATTTATTACTACACCCCTGATTCCATGAGCTTAGTTTTTTCAATCAGTCTTTTGTGCGGCACGGTGTCAAACGCTTTTTGAAAATCTAAATACACTACATCAACCGCCCGATGTCTATCGTAATCGTCAACCACGCTTTTGGAAAAATTCTAAAAGATTAGTTAAGCAAGATTTGTTTCGCCTAAATCCGTGCTGCGTATTTCTAACAAGTTTATGGTATTCTAAGTGTTCGACTATACGATCCCTAATTATTGATTCCAAAAGCTTACCTACAACAGACGTTAAACTGATTGGCCTATAATTCCCGCCGCACCTTTATCGCCTTTCTTAAGATAGGTGTTACGTTTGAACTTGAAATTATCTGGTACGCACCCCTCAGAAATAGACGCATTAAAAATCTTTGTAGCGGCACAACAATGCTATCTTTTAATTCTTTTAGTTGTATGGATATATGGAATCCGGACCCGGTGATTTACGCGTTTTCATTTTATCAATATAGCGCATTACTTCCCCTTCACTAACGACAATATTATCCAATATATTACCATTATCAAAGGTATTATGTCTATGACCGTAGGGATATTCGTTACATCTTCTATAGTAAAAACTGACGTAAAAGTATTTACAAATAAAATTACATAAAAATTGTATGGTCGCTTGGATTATAAATAAGTTGAACGGTTATAAATTTGGAAATACTTTGAAAACACAAAGGATTTGCAAAAACATACTATGTCGAGGTAGCTTCAACGTAACTGTACTTTGTCGAATAACAATTTCCAGCATTTTTAACAAAATTTTCATTCCTCTAAGATTTTCTTTGAGTGCAACGGAAGTATGTGAATATTATACATCTAATCCTCTTGAATTGCCACTTGACAAATGTATTTGACATAAAAAGTAGTTCGATCCGAAAGAAAATAGAAATTTAAAAGTACTTCACCATTTTGTTGAAAATACAAAATTTAACAGAAAATGTGCTTTCAGAGTTCCGTCCAAAATTCACTAGTTACCTTTTGAAATTTACAGTACTAACAATATTGTTTTATGTTAATCATATTTTGCGTGTTACAAACATGAATGTAAAGTGGCAAGAAGCATCAAAATCAACAGATTTCAGGGTGAGAGAGAGATCGAAGCCATATTAAATGCATATATATATATATATATATATATATATATATATATTCTTCCGCAAGAGAACAAAATATAAGGAAACACCGAGAATGATGTTTCTGAAACTAAAAGCATAGGTCCTGAATTATTTGCATAGGTAGTGTGTAAATGCTCAGTTACGAAAGTATTGAAATATATATATATATATATATATATGATGAATAAAACCACGAAGGGAAAAGAAACACAAAGTGGTGCTCAAGCGCTTTCGTCTAATGACATCCTCAGGAACACTGGAGTGAAAGGATCGTTCAAGGCAATATATAGGTTACAAAAATAAACATATATATATACACACACACATATATATATATATATATACATATAGTAAGTATAGAAAAATTGTGGGAGGAGCAAACACATTTGTATGGGAAAATGACACTTTTAGCACTTTGGCCGAAATTCAATATAAATTCAAATGGCTTGTTTATGAAACAGGTCACAAAAGAATAAAGAAATAAAAATAAATATAAATATAAATTGGAAAAAAAAAATTACAAAATAATGCCTTAGTGATATATAGTCACAGCCTAAATAACCATAAAGAAATAAACCAACAGATAAAAAACCAAAATTGTAATTGGAGTCTACAAATTCAAGCTCAAAAGGAAAGTTTACAATCAATTTAATAGATGATGCCAAATTGATATATATGTCACAAAGAAATAAAGAAATAAACCCAAAAAAAAAAAAAAAATAATAATAATAAATTGAAAAATAAATTTTAAGAGAGGCACAATTTATAAGGGAAAAATTACCAAAGGTTTTTTAGTTATTGTCTGAATCATGCATACTATGGTCACAACGAATAAAAAAGTACAAGTAAATATAATTGGAAAACAAAATGATGCCTAGATGATATATAAAGAACTATAAAAATATATACAACATATATAAGGTATATATACGAAATATAAACGCAATATATAAAGAATATATATATATATGCATAAGGGAAAAAATTACCAAAGGTCTTTAATTATTGTCTGAAAAATCGGTAGGTCACAAAAGAATAAAGAAATAAAAATAAATATAAATTGCAAAAATTACAAATAATACAACTACACATGTATACCCGCATAACCAAATATATATACATATACATACACATATACATACACACACACACACACACACACATATATATATATATATATATATATATATATATTTAACTGCAATGACCACGCACATACGCACATACACATACATACATACACATACACGCATACAGCAATAAATTGAAAAATAAAATTGTAAGAGAAACATACAGATTTATAAGGAAACAGAGACAAAAACAAATTTTTACCACAGATTTAGCATCCTGCCCTTTTTGTTTAAATCCATTCTGAAGGAATTCAGAGCAACGGGATCGAGTTGAAACAGACCTTTCCTCATGTTAAGGTTATTTGTAAGTTGAATTATAGCCGACTCAAGAATATTTCTATTAACAATGTTGCTAGAGTGAAACAAAACTGAAGCATTATTCCAATCAATACAATGGATAACTCTGACAAATGGATAAAAAGGGCACTGGACAACTGTCCCGTTCTAACAGAATATTGATGCTGTTTTACACGCGTCTGCAAATCCTTTCCCGTCTGACCTATGTAAAAGGAATCACATTGCTTACACCCAATTTTATAGATAATGCCTAAATTATTGGTAGGGCTATTTTTTACTATGATGTTTTTCACAATATTGTTATATGAAAAAACTACACTGATATCCAAAAGTTTAAGTACATTAGCAATGCCTAAGAAGCCCGGGAAAATGGAAGTACTAAATATTCTTTGACAAGGTGCGAGTGTTATTCACACGATAGAAGGTTCGTTTAGCCTTATTAAGACAAGATTCCATGAACGCAGATGGGTAACACAACTCACTTCCAATACCGTTGATATTTTCCAATTCGGCATCGATGTATTCCGGACTGGCGATCCTAAGAGCGCGGAGAAACATTGAGGAAAATATGGCCTTTTTAATAGGGGTGTCATGTCCAGAGTAAAAGTGTACGTAGGACAAATTGTTTTTTTTTTTCCGATAGATACTAAACTTAAAACCCGGGCTATCCCTATGAACACGCACATCCAAAAACGGGATTGAGTTGTCTTGTTCCACTTCTAAAGTAAATTTAATGGAGGGGACTTGGTCATTTAACTGAAGGAGGAAGTCATCCAGGTCACGATTCATGGGCCAGATACACAAAATATCGTCGACGTACCGCAACCAAGGGATGCCAACCCCCAGGATTCTCGGAATGTAGGTAATTTCAAAAAACTCCATATAAATATTGGAGAGAAGGGGCGACGTTTGTTCATTGTTCACAAAAGTGCCGATTGATGATATGTTTGACTTTCTCGCCCGAGAATTACATAACTATGATCTGCCATTACCTGCACACACTGTTTTGGAACTTATTAAGCTTTGTATCAAGGATTGTAAATTCATTTTCAATGGCGAGCATTATCAACAAGTTTTAGGATGGCCATGGGCAACCCTTTGTCGCCCCTTCTCTCCAATATTTATATGGAGTTTTTGAAATTACCTACATTCCGAGAATCCTGGGGGTTGGCATCCCTTGGTTGCGGTACGTCGACGATATTTTTGTATCTAGCCCATGAATCGTGACCTGGATGACTTCCTCCTTCAGTTAAATGACCAGTCCCCTCCATTAAATTTACTTTAGAAGTGGAACAAGACAACTCAATCCCGTTTTTGGATGTGGTGTTCATAGGGATAGCCCGGGTTTTAAGTTTAGTATCTATCGGAAAAAACAAACAATTTGTCCTACGTACACTTTTACTCTGGACATGACACCCTATTAAAAAGGCCATATTTTCCTCAATGTTTCTCCGCGCTCTCTAGGATCGCCAGTCCGGAATACATCGATGCCGAATGGAAAATATCAACGGTATTGGAAGTGAGTTGTGTTACCCATATGCGTTCATGGAATCTTGTCTTAATAAGGCTAAACGAACCTTCTATCGTGTGAATAATAACACTCGCACCTTGTCAAAGAATATTTTAGTACTTCCATTTTTCCCGGCTTCTTAGGCATTGCTAATGTACTTAAACTTTTGGATATCAGTGTAGTTTTTTCATATAACAATATTGTGAAAAACATCATAGTAAAAAATAGCCCTACCAATAATTTAGGCATTATCTATAAAATTGGGTGTAAGCAATGTGATTCCTTTACATAGGTCAGACGGGAAAGGATTTGCAAACGCGTGGAAACAGCATCAATATTCCGTTAGAACGGGACAGTTGTCCAGTGCCCTTTTTATCCATTTGTCAGAGTTATCCCATTGTATTGATTGGAATAATGCTTCAGTTTTGTTCACTCTAGCAACATTGTTAATAGAAATATTCTTGAGTCGGCTATATTCAACTTACAAATAACCTTAACATGAGTAAAGGTCTGTTTCAACTCGATCCCGTTGCTCTGAATTCCTTCAGAATTGATTTAAACAAAAAAGGGCAGGATGCTAAATCTGCGGTAAAAATTTGTTTTGTCTCTGTTTCCTTATAAATCTGTATGTTTCTCTACAATTTATTTTCAATTTATTGCTGTATGCGTGTATGTGTATGTATGTATGTATGTGTATGTGCGTATGTGCGTGGTCATTGCAGTTAAATGTATATATATATATATATATAATATATATATGTGTGTGTGTGTGTTGTATTATGTATATGTGTATGTATATGTATATATATTTGGTTATGCGGGTATACATGTGTAGTTGTATTATTTGTAATTTTTCCAATTTATATTTATTTTTATTTCTTTATTCTTTTGTGACCTACCGATTTTTCAGACAATAATTATAAAAACCTTTGGTAATTTTTTCCCTTATGCATATATATATATATATATATTCTTTATACAGTATATTGCGTTTATATTTCGTATATATACCTTATATATGTTGTATATATTTTTATAGTTCTTTATATATCATCTAGGCATCATTTTGTTTTCCAATTTATATTTACTTGTACTTTTTTATTCGTTTGTGACCATAGTATGCATGATTCAGACAATAACTAAAAAACCTTTGGTAATTTTTCCCTTATAAATTGGTGTGCCTCTCTTAAAGTTTATTTTTCAATTAATTATTATTATTATTATTTTTTTTTGGTTTATTTCTTTATTTCTTTGTGACATATATATATCAATTTGGCATCGTCTATTAAATTGATTGTAAACTTTCCTTTTGAGCTTGAATTTGTAGACTCCACTTACAATTTTGGTTTTTTATCTGTTGGTTTATTTCTTTATAGTTATTTAGGCTGTTACATATATATCACTAAGGCAATATTTTGTAATTTTTTTTTTCCAATTTATATTTATATTTATTTTTATTTCTTTATTCTAAAAGTGTCATTTTCCCATACAAATGTGTTTGCTCCTCCACAATTTTTTCTATACTTACTATATGTATATATATATATATATATATATATATGTGTGTATATATATAAATATATGTTTATTTTTGTAACCTATATATTGCCTTGAACGATCCTTTCACTCCAGTGTTCCTGAGGATGTCATTAGACGAAAGCGCTTGAGCACCACTTTGTGTTTTTTTCCCTTCGTGGTTTTATTCATCATAAATATTTTTCACGTGTCACTTCGTGAAATATTGTTCATATATATATATATATATATATATATATATATATATATATATATATATATATATTTAGATTTATATATATATATATTAGGGTGACAACTTCTCATAGGGATAAATTTTGAAATTCAAAAAAAACTTGCCAGCCATTTGTCCAATGCTGCCACCCTATGAGGAAACACCGTAGACGAAATCTCATGGAATTCGGAAAGCATTTAGGGGTGCCTCGAGTCACATGAATGAAACTGTCGCGCGGAAGAAATTTCAAGAATGAACGATTTCGACAACGCTTCAAAAACAAAAATGTTTCGAGAATGCAAGTGTATTATATAATTTAATAGAATTGTTTCCTTTATTTCATACTATAGATTATGCAAATCGATTAATTTATTTCATTAAATTAAAATTTTCATAAATAAATCGTTAAATAATATGATGTGTATCAATCTTTGGATGATCAGCTTTGGTGCTTCAAGTTCATTTTGCATACGACTGCCTGACTGAAAACAACGCTTAGAAGTTCTCTCCCGATTCTTTTAAGATATCAAAGAATGGAATGTGTCAGAAAAGGTATCAGCTATGAGCTTCGACACTACAGCTTCAAATACTGGTTACTTGTTGGGGCATGCGTAATTTTGGAGCAGAAACTCGGCCGCCGACTCTTATCCTTGCATGTCGCCATCACATCCTAGAACTTGTCGTTTGAGAAGGTGTACATGGAATGCATGGGACCATCATCTGGTCCAGATATCCTCCTATTTTCACGCTTCAAAGAGACGTGGAATACAATTTGCCAAGATAAGTACAAGACCCTGTCAGACCTTCATCGAATCTGAATGAGAATCGAGAAGAACTGATCGCTTGCTGGAATCTATATCTGACAAAACATCAGCCGAGGGATTTACCGTGAATTCTTGGAGTTGTCGATTACAATCCTTGGAGGTAATTTACCTAACTTTAGGTTTCGGCGACCTGGAGCACTTCACCGAGCACGTTGGATGGCAAAAGTAATTTATTCATTAAAAATCCTGCTGCTTTCCCATCAGTTCAGACTTACAACTCATGAAATGTCTGGCTTAAAACGATTTGTATTTTTTGCCCTGGAGTTATATGGCAGCGCGTGGTTCACGGCCAGCAGTCCTTCATCTGCTCCTGCGAACGATTTGAAGCTTCTTCAAGACCTAGCAAGTACCACGATGAAAAGATCTCAGCATCCTGCCTTAGTGTCCTCGGTCGTCACTTATGGTACCTCAGCGAGTACTTGATTGGTCTCGCACTCTTTGATAAAGGTATCAATGCAACGACGAAAAAGAATATCGCTCGATCAATCCTCGAAAAAGAAGCTGCTGAAGATCCTCCAAAGCGAGCCCCAATACCTGCTGTTTCTTCCATTTCAACAAAGCAGCTCTCGGACTTTGCCTCGAAAGGATCAAAGCTTCTCTTTGAACTTCTAAAAATTAATGATTGTTTTCTTGTCCAAGGAACAGAGACCTGGCCGGACGACGAAGATTTCAAGACTGGTTTGACTATAGTTGAAGGACTAAAAAGTCGTCAATGACATGGCAGAGAGGGGAATTGCCTTGATCCAGGCCTTCAATACAAAGATTACGAAGATAAAGAACAGCGCTAACATCTCTTGCAGGTTGTTGAGGATCATAGGAAGTCTCAGCCTGGTACATTGAAAAAGGGGTACGGCTTGAGGAAAAGCAAGAATTAATGGGTGGTCTACAATTGAATGAAAGACACCCTGGAATATATTTAGTAAATATATTTATTACGATTGGAGTACGCCTGCACTTAAACCTTATGAACTAAACTAACGTTTATTTACATTAATTAAAAAAAATATTAATTTATTTTTACTAGTAATGAATATTAATTTTTGTTATAAGGAGAATTATTTACCTCACTTGAGACACCCTTAAATATTATCTGAATGACCTAATATTTAGAGTACATTGTTTTCTCATGTAGTAGCAGCATTGAACAAATGGCCAATAAAAAACTCCAACTTTCGATTTTTATTGTCACCCTAATATATATATAAGAACACGACTAAAGTAATTCTTTACACTCATTACAACTGTGTATATATATATACACACACACACACACACGAGGGTAATTCAATAAGTATCCGCACTTTTTATTTTCACAATTATATTTTCACATCTGATAAATTATAAACACATCACTTCTCAACATAGTCTCCCTGTTTCTCAATACACTTAATCCAGCGATCTACAAGCTTCCTAATGCCATCAGAAAAGAATGTTTTTGGCTGTGTGCGTAGCCAGTCATACACCCCCTCCTTCAGGTCATCATCGCCTTGGAATCGCTGACCTCTCAAAGCGTCTTTTAGTGGTCCAAACAGGTAAAATTCCGAAGGTGCCAGATCTGGGGTGTAGGTTGGATGGTCGAGAACTTCAAATTTAAGTTCTTAAACGCATTTTCTAGTCTGTGCAGCGGTATGAGGGCGCGCATTATCGTGTAACAGAATAACACCTTCCGACAATCTCCCTCCATTTTGTGTGAATTGCTTCTTTAACTCATTCCGAAGCATGTCAGAATACGATGTACTTGTTACTGTAGTTCCACGCTCTAGATAATGTTCAAGGAGAGGGCCTCGTGTATCCCAAAACAGTGTTAGCATAACTTTACCTGCTGACGGCTGCGCTTTGAACTTCCTAGCAACGGGAGATGTTGGATGCTTCCATTGCATGCTCTGTCGTTTGCTTTCTGGTTCATAGTGATGGATCCAGGTTTCATCTCCAGTGATAATGCGCTCCAAAAAGTTTTCACCTTCATTATGATACCGCGCCAAAAGACGAGAGCAGACGTCCATACGATTACGCATGTGCTCTTCTGTCAACTGTTTGCGTACCCATCTTGCACAAACCTTGTGAAAGCCAAGAATATCATGAACTATCGAATAGGCTGACCCTTGACTGATGTCTAATGACGATGTAATTTCTTTTATTGTTAATCTTCTGTCATCGAAAATCATGGCTCTGGCTTCTCTCTGCTTGTCAGCACTGGTTGATGTTGACTGTCGTCCTGAGCGCTGAGCATCTGTCACACATGTCCGACCTTCCTTGAACATTTGAATCCACTCGTACACACTTCGCCGAGGTTAGGCATTATTCCCATACTGAGCACATAAACGCGTGTGAATTTCAGCTCCTTTCACACCTTCTGCCCACAAAAAACGAACCACGGATCTCTGTTCTTCCAGCGTACAAATTGAAAGCGGCGCAGCTATGCTTACTACTCGTACGATATGTGACAGCTACGAGTAGCCTAAATAAGCCTATACTGTTGCTAGCCTAAATAAGCCTATAGATCTCAGATTGGCTCGTTATTACGAGTATATATTATATATACTATATTATCACTAAAATAAAAAGTGCGGATACTTATTGAAGTACCCTCGTGTGTGTGTGTGTATATATATATATATACACACACACAAAAGGACTTAGCACCCTTCACTTTTTATTTCATACCTGTCCTGAGGCATAACAATCTATTTTGCAGTTGGGATGTTTATCATGTAAAATAGAACAGTCAATCATAAAAGGCGTAAATTGTTCATGAGTATTGATGCGTTAAATTGGCAATAATTGAATATTGCTTCAAATGTATTCGTTTATGTGTTTTGTTAGCCTCTCTCTCAAATGTCGCAAATTGTCAGGGAAGGGATGAAAGAGGATAATAGTGAGTGCCTATCTTGGCCTGTACAAAGCTTCGTTGTGAGTATTAATGAGCATTTATGGGATGATATCAAAAAGGGACTTCGAGGAAATCCTCCCAAGAATATTCAAGAACTTGGATATATTCGAACTATGGTCATTAACTCCTCTTGAGACTGTGACCAAATTGTATAACAGAAGTCAAGGCCATATCAACAGCTGTATCAAGACCCGAAGTAGTCCAACTCGTTACTGAAGTTTATTTATATCTTTACAAATTAATTTAAAAAGTCAAAGTTCAATTTGGCACTAATATGAAAGTCTTATTATTCATGTTATTATCTTTGTTCTGTGAATGTACTGGTGAAGTGCTCATTAATAATTATTGGTTTTTGCTCAATATTAATGATTTATACAATTAGTTTTTGTTGATTTACGTCAATAAATGCTTAAGAAAGTTTCTAGAATTGTGATTTATCCTTTAGCTTTGTCATTTCTTTCAGAAATTTTGAAACTTCCATCAGATGTTGGTAGGTGCTCGTTTCTTTTGGAGCTACTTGTTTCAATGAAAACTCAACATAAAAGATTTAATACAATGAAGAAATTTTATTTCTTTGTGAATTTTACATAACTAAATAAAAAAATCTTTATGTACAAGAATAAACGATTTCTGTTTGTTTGTTTGTGTTTTATATTGTTACAAATATATTACAAACGTTTTCGTAAGTTCTTAAATTCAGTTTTTGACATCTGAAGTCGATCTTTCGAGTTTGATAAGATCAGCCAGGACATGCTGTATAATGAAAATATCATTTGCCCTATTGATTTTATGTAAATAATTCTATGGTAATGAAACTCCTAAATTGATTGCCAATATACTTTAAAAAATTTATGCAGAGTATATATTTTTATAGTCAAATTTTAGGACCGTTAATTTGGTTTCGTAATATTTTCTCTAAGGAAAAACAATTTTCAGCCTTAAAATAGACGCTAATAAATTTATGGGAAATGATTTTGCAGCTTTAATCGAAAATTTGCTTTTGTTGTCTTCGCGCGTTGCATCAATTTTCATCCTTTTTCTTGCGTTCCTCAAGACACACTGGAAAAACAGGTGTCATGCGTGGAAACGTTTAAGGACTTACGCACGCTTCAATCATATTAGTATAAGACCGTCTTAACTGCACTCGTTTACGTGCGTAATTATAAATGAGTGTATGAAAAAGGTGAGCAAATGAAGGGACAGGTAAAGTCCTATGAAAAAAAGGTCTTATATACGGAAAATCGGGATAGGAACTCGCCGTCGGATGTGTGTGAAAGGAGGAGAAGAGAAGAAGTAATGTGATTTTGCAAACAGGAATACCTTTTCATTAAAAAAGCCAAGATCCATTTAAGCTAGATTACACGCATTGCTTACCGGCATCTACAAGGAAGGACTTAGGTGGAAATTATGCAAGATGGATGGAGGTGCGAGATATGAAAGCGAGATAGTGTAAGAACGATACTCAGAGGGAATTGCAGTAAGATGAAACGGAAATTATTCTTATCTAAGACCACGACTAAAGTAATCATTACACTCATTATAATTCATTATATTCATTACACTCATTACAATTCATTATATTCATTACATTCACTCAGCTAAATAATGTATTAATTGAACTAAATGCAAAAAATGACTTTTCTTTTGTGGTAATTTTAACTGCTCCAAATTTTTTAATAGAATATTTTAATACCAAATTACGAAAGAGCTTTCTAAAGACAATTTGGGTTTACTGATTGCTTAAATTAGCCTCCGTAATAACAGTTATGGTTGTATGACAGAGGGGACCTGCAACTCAACATGGAATCCAGACCACTGGTCGTTACATCATCTGAACGCGGAGGACCGTCACTCATTCAACAGTTACCCAGATCCAATGTCGCTTGATTTCGCTGATCTACCGGAAAGCGGTAATGCGACGTAGCCATGACGTAAGCCCTGCATAATGGAAATGTCCGTCATCAAGCACCTTCTTGACTATGATAATAATTAACGTTTCATAATATGAAGAAATTCCTCTCTAGTTTGAGCTGAAAGGACGAACACACAATTTTAGAAATAAAGCATTGTCTTACCTTTTGTACTGCTTCGTCATAAGTAATTAAAAAAATATCCTAAATTAACGTCTAGTAATAAACGATTTAATTATACGCTCATTAAATTACTATTTATCGTTCATACAAATAAGATCATTATATACATTGTATCACATAAACAACACAAATTATCCACGATAAAGATAGCATATTGCTATTCATTGAAAGGGGAAAAAATAGCGAATAATTTCTTTCCATGTCAATAGAAGGAGGTCAGATTTACAGCTGAGAACGTTATTGCTTCGAATTTGCATTATATCCATTGAATAAAGATGTTTCATGGGTATTTTGTTATTCAATTAGGGGCTTGACGAGGGAGCGCGCCTACATCCTAAATTGTGGAAGCAATATGTAACAAATCTGTAAAAGAATTGCTCGATAAATTTTCTAATTTTAGGAAAAAGAATGGCCGCCACTATTTTAATAAAAATTACTTTTTCAGTTAAAAAATTTATAATTTATAATTTATATTTTATATTTTTTTTAGTTAAAAAATTTATAATTTATGTAATGATGACTCTTTGACTCCTGACTTTTGCGCTAACTCGAATGGGTGATAAAATGAGTGCTCTCAATATATTAAACATAATAAATGAATTCTTTTTTTGGATCACCTGAAGATCAGGGCCCCCAGCCTTCTTTAGTTAGTTTTATAAGGCTAACTAACAAAAATATCACGACCTAACATAACCAATCGTCAAGGGCGTACAGTTGACCTAACGATTGGTTAGTTTAGGTAGTGATATTTTCGTTAGTTAGCCTTATAAGGCTAACTAGAGAAGGCTGGGGGCCCTGAGCTTCGAATGATAAGATATTCTAATATTTTGGTATGTCGCTATGCATTAACTTTACACTATTTAGTAAAGTTTTCGCTATATTTAAATTTTTTCCCAAAATTGGCAGAGAGAGTTGTGTTTTTATCATAATGACGTTACAGATACTCGATATTCCTCATTAAAGTATATAATTTAGAGGTATTTCAAGGTCATGAGCTCATTTGCGACAGTATTCTAGCTTTTTGGTGCGGAATTGTACACTATTATACTAATTTTAGAGCGAATAAAATGGAGAAAAATTAGTTTACTCGCAAAATTTCGTAAGTTTTAATAACTGAAGATCTTTATAATTTTGTACAAAAATCTTTTGAAATTCAAACGCTAATGACACAATTCCAGAGTAAAACACGAGAAATGGAGTGGATTTGCTTGTCAAAATGTTAATTTTTGTTAATTTGAAGAAAATTGGACGTCATATCTCCGGGAAAATGATATGACATAATTTTGTTTTTACGCTCATATCTGTAATGTGATGTTTTGGGGAAGGATGACTCGAGTTTGCATTTGCAAATTTGTTGTCTTGCATTTTATGATATTAAGAGAAGGGGTTAGAGGTCTAAACTGTAAATTAAATTCAGTCCGTAGTGTATATATATATATATATATATATATATATATAATTAAAAATCAACTGTGAATTTAAAACATTTTTAAATATTAACAGAAATACCACAAACAAAATAAAAAATAAAAAATTAAAACACTTACGAAATTATAAAGTTGATACAATTAAAATATAAAATATTATAGTAGTTGCACTGAAATTAGGTTTAAAAATTCCTCCTAATCGCATATACGTTCCCACTCCCATCATTTAGACCACCCAATTAGATCTAATAAATTTTCAATAATTGCTAAAGCCAATAAACACGATTTCCCCCTCTTAGAAACAATACTCATTTTCAAACATAAACCAGATATAAATCATCCTACCCCATTCCATAACCTTAATATCCCTCAATAAAATTTTCTTTACGTACCAACCAACCAAGTTAGCGCCCTTCAATAAATTGTATCAACCTTTCTCATTCTCTGATGCGTCTGTGATTGAGTAACTTGTACCTGATTTGTTTCTTTTAAGGTTTTATAGATTTTAATTTTTTACATTTTAAACTTTTCCATAATGTTCTCCTAAATTATCTTATAATGTTTTTACTTACATTTACTCTTATTTTATTGTGGGTTTCTTTTATAATATTTTATATTTTAATTATATTACTTAATTTTATAATTTAATGACTGTTTTAATGTTTAATTTTGTTTGTGATATTTGCATTAATATTTAAAATTATTTTAAACTCGTATTTGATTTTTAAAAGTGTGTTTTAATTGTGTGGCCCCAAAAAAACGCCTTGAGATTTGAACATCAATAACCTCAAAAATATGCAGTTCACACTTCCAAAATTTACAAACTTTTACCTCAATCTACTGATAAGCGATCATAAAAATTTCAGACTTCTACATAAAATACTTTATCCATAGCTGAGGGAACAATGAAGTATGGTGAAAAAAACGAAATCCTAAATCCTAAATGTGTATAGCCGTACCTGGCAACTATTCTAAGACTTGTAGTAGTTTCCTTAGCCATGGATAATCTGGTAGTCTCTAAAAAACGTCAGATGATACAGACTACGCCCATCTTAAATACTGTTTTTTGAACTTACCCTTCAAATTATGGTTCTAACTAACAGTGAAAAAGCGATGATTGAAAAGTGTTTCTTGGAAAAAAGATGGACTGGGGCAAGAATTTTGAGGGAATTTCCAGGAATAACTTGTAATGTTACGTCTGTGAATAGAATAATTAAACAACTTAAAGCAACCGGTTCGACGGCACGGAAGCGTGGAAGTGGTCGGCCTAAAACAGTTTACACTCAAGACAATATAGTAGTGATCGAAATGATGAGCCTATCTCAAGAGGATCGACCTGAGTCACACTGCTCTCAGAGGAAAATTGCAAGAAATCTAGGTATCAGTCAAAGTTCCATACAAAGAATGCAGAGAATGGTAGGACTTAAAGCATTTAAAAGGATCCGTGTTTCAAGACGTGACAGCAATGTAAGGGCAAAAAAAAAAATTCGTTGTATAAAATTGCTTGATAGATTTTCGTCCAATGATGTTAAAAAATAATTTTAACAGATGAAAAATATTTCACCATCGAGATTGCTCGAAACTCCCGGAACGATGGTCGGCGTAAGAAAGACATTCCTCCATCGAGACTTTACCACCAGACAAGTCGATTTTCCAAAAAGATCATGGTATTAGCAGGTGCATCGTGGAATGGAAAATGAAAATTCATTTTATTTCAGAAAATAAAAAAATTAATTCAGAAACCTATGTAAATCTCTTAGAGGAGAATCTTTTGCCTGATTGTCGGCATCTGTATTATGGAAACGATTTCATACCCCAACAAGATGGTACTACAACTCATACTAGCAAGTTCTCACAGGATTATCTACAACAGAATGTAATCAACTTCATTGGAAAAAACGACTGGTCCCCGCAGTCACCTGATTGCAATCCCATGGATTATTGCATATGGAACACTCTAGCAGAGAAGATTTATGAAGGCCAAACAGAAAAGTTTACAGAAATGCAATTAAAGAAAAAATACTCGAATGTTGGGACAAAATAACATTAACAAAAATCAGAAAATGTATCATGTCGTGGAAGAAAAGATTAGTTTGTAAGCAGGACGGCAGACATATTGATCATATTTGTTGATAAGATGTGAATAATAAAATTTTTTTTAGTTTATGATATTCGTTTTTTTCACAATACCTCATTGTTCCCTCAGCTGTGGAAAAAGTATTCTATGTAGAGGTCTGAAATTTTTATGATGGCTTACCAATAGATTGTAGTAAAAATTATGTAAATTTTGGAAGTCTGAACTGCATTTTTGAAGTTATTGATGTTCAAATCTCAAGGCGTTTTTTTTGGTCCACCCGATATATTGTATAATGTTATAATGTTATAATGTTTCAGACCAACAAAGACCCTAGGATCCACTCATGGCTGGTCTACCTAACTGTGTTCGTAATCGTGTATTGTGTATGTCCTCCGTGATGGCGGAGGGGACCTACAATTTTACGTGGGTTCCGAACCACAAGAATATAAGAAATTTATGTAAAAACTGCCGGTAAATTGGCAACGACCAATTTTTACGAAACTAAATAATTATCAATTTAAAACTAATTAATTATCGATTTAAAACTAAAGATAGAATCTCTGGATCCAGAGGATCAAGTCATAATAGACTACTATCCACAAATATGTTACACTCTATATCTGTTTATAACGGACATGCAAATATATTAGATCCAAAGAATCCAGTCAATTTCATTACGGTATCCATCAAGTCACGGTCCATATCGATTGCGGACCAAGTCAAAATTTACAACCATATACATTACAATATATATACTTAGGAGGAAAAGTGTAGGTGTGGCTGTAAAGACTGTACAGTAATGTAGAAATGTGTGTGCACCCATTTTGGGTCGCCCATTTAAAGGTGTTTGTGGGGCAAGTGAAGATCATGAGTTTTCAATACCTCACAGTACTATGGGGGGCACCGCTCGGCAGAGGAATCTCTTTAAATGGGGTGTGTAAGGACAGAGAGTATCCCCTAACCCAAGACGCTGCCTCCCTATATCCCACAACACTTGTGTTGAGCTGGGATCTATCCCACAAAGCCTTAATTTTACTACCTTAAACTATACCCTTTCTATCAACATATGCGTCTAATCGATTTTTAAACATGTTTATAGACGTGCTACTAATTACTTCTACCGGCAAACTATTCCAGCTATTTACTATTCTGTGCGTAAAAAAGTTTTTCGCAACTGCTGTCTCGAACCTTCTACTTGTCAACTTACACCCGTTATTTCTAGTCCTATTATATTGAGATATTTCGAAAAAGCTATCTCTATCTACGTTATCGAACCCATTCATAATTTTGAAAGCCTGGATTAGATCACCCCTTAACCTCCTAGTCTCGAGTGTTGTCAATTTTAACTCCTTAAGCCTATCCTCGTACGACTTTGACCTAAGCGACGGAATCATCTTAGTTGCTCGTCTTTGAACTCTTTCGATTTTGTCTATATCTTTGCGCATATGCGGATTCCAAAATTGGACCGCGTACTCCAAATGGGGTCTAACTAATGATTTATAAAGAGGAACTATAATATCGCGCGATTTGTACTCAAAATTTCGAACTATAAAACCTAACACTTTGTTCGCCTTATTGACCGCTGCCGTACTTTGTTTCGCTACTTTTAAATCACCAGTGACTATAACTCCTAAATCCTTTTCCTGCTCAACGCTTGTTAAATCTTTCCCTGACATACTATACGCAAAATTACCGTTACGCGAACCTATATGCAAAATTTTGCACTTATCAACGTTAAATCTCATTTGCCATGTGACTGACCAATCAACGATTTTATTCAGATCTTCCTGAATTTTACCTCTATCTTCGTCATTAATGGCCCTACCACCCAGCTTCGTGTCATCCGCAAACTTTGAAACTGTACTGAGTAGGCCGACATCTAAATCGTTAATATATATAAGAAAAAGCAACGGGCCCAATACAGAACCCTGAGGAACTCCACTCGCTACATTAGCCCAACACGACTCCGCTCCATCAACGACCACCCTCTGTTTCCTGCCTCGCAACCACTCTTCTAGCCAATTTATTACTACACCCCTGATTCCATGAGCCTTAGTTTTTTCAATGAGTCTTTTGTGCGGCACGGTGTCAAACGCTTTTTGAAAATCTAAATACACTACATCAACCGCCCGATGTCTATCGTAAACGTCAACCACGCTTTGGAAAAATTCTAAAAGATTAGTTAAGCAAGATTTGTTTCGCCTAAATCCGTGCTGCGTATTTCTAACTAGCTTATGCACTTCTAAGTGTTCGACTTACGATCCCTAATTATTGATTCCAGTAGCTTACCTACAACAGACGTTAAACTGATTGGCCTATAATTTCCCGCCGCACCTTTATCGCCTTTCTTAAAGATAGGTGTTACGTTTGCTAACTTGAAATTATCTGGTACGCACCCCTCAGAAATAGACGCATTAAAAACCTTTGTTAGCGGCACAACAATGCTATCTTTTAATTCTTTTAGTTGTATGGGATATATGGAATCCGGCCCCGGTGATTTACGCGTTTTCATTTTATCAATATAGCGCATTACTTCCCCTTCACTAACCACTATATTATCGAAAATATTACCATTATCAAAATGTATTATGTCTGTGACCGTAGGGATATTTGTTACATCTTCTATAGTAAAAACTGACGTAAAAAATTCGTTTAGCAAGGTAGCCATTTTCTTTTTTTCAGAAACTAGATCTCCGTTTACATTTTGCAAAGGCCCCAAGACGCTTTTTACTGGATTTCTATTATTGACGTATTGAAAGAATCGCTTGGGGTTTTCTTTACCGTCACGAGCTATGGAGATTCGCGCTTGGACTTTTTTATTACACTTTTCGCTTCACGCCTTAGAGATATGTAGTTGTTTCGTAACCACAAATTGTCTTTATCGCACTCATGTAGCCTATAAGCCCTATCTCTACTCTTTATAATGTCTCTTACTCTAGAAGTAAACCACAAGGGCTTGTTGTTTACTTTCGCACGCTTAATTTTGTAAGGTACACATTCCTCATTTATAGGCCTAAATACTGTTTCGAACGATATATACATATATATATATATATGTAATAAACAGGAACACCAGAGAAAAAATAAACATCCTTCAAGGTTTAATCAGTACCAACGTTTCGGAATTCACTAACTCCATCTATACTCTATATATAATTTTAGCACTGAACATAACGTTAGAATATGTCGAAAGCTTTGATTATTAAATGTTTGCATATGGATTAGTCTTAGTTTAACATATTTCTACAAAGACGCATTCACTCAAACTATTTAACAATTTCAAATTATTAATTTCCAAATTTTTCACTAGTTATTTTGCTAAACATTGAAATTGTCTTTTCAGTCTGGCGTTACAAATGGTTAAAGGTTTAAACTATTTAGATTTGTGTCAATACAAAGTTTGCAGTTGAGTAAACAGAAGCGCGAAAAACTAATTTTTTTTTAAGTGAAAAGATTACAAAATCTATACTTTCTTTCTGGAGGTCCAAAACTTTGGACAAATCCAAATAGTTTAAGAACATTTCGTGGGCTGTAAAACCAGATGCTCAAAGAACAGCTGTTCAAGTGTCTACCAAAATAAATAATGAAAAATCTAAACGATAAAATTATTTGAAATCACTAGAAAATTGGGATATATTCAGTCGTCGGCAAAACATTTACATTAACGTTAGAGATTATTCTATCTATCTATCTATCTATCTATCTATTATAGGTTTTATTTCTGCAGTTGGTTGATTGTCCACCTTTTTAATATTTCGTTTTTTTAAATTGGAGCTCATTAAAATATTTTTTTTTGTTTTTAGTCTTGCTTAATTTTCTTCTAAGAAACCTAAAATTGATGCCCAGCAACATCACATTTTGGAAAGAAGGATTTTCTTGCCCAATTTTTAATTTACGTCCCGAGCTATTTGCAGACTTGGTAGATAATGACTTGATTTCAGTTTCCAATAAAGCTATTCAGTCTGAATAAGTTTTGCTTAATCGAAAATGGTTTCTCGGGGAAATGGAAGTCATTCGATGAGAACTAATGAGTCGAGAAAATTTATTTACATTACGTAAATTTGGTATTTTTCGAAAGTATTTTGATAAGCGATTGGTGTTTATAAATACTGCACTGATAGTCCCTTATATAAAAAGAAAGCGGCAGGAAAAGATCAAGGACATTGCGTTATATTTCCTCTATATGCGGGACATCTGTATTGCCTATTTATAATTAATGCATGAGAGAGAATAAGAGTTAAACATAAAACGATCCAAATTGTTTCAGTATAGTGAAGCTAAATCCAACATGAAGAGTTATAATATTGTAATATTGTACTTTATCTAACACGTTCCTACAAAAATAATATATATATATATATATATATATAAATGTCGCAACAAATGTGAACTTTCCAGTCGAACAAGTTTCTGAGAGTCCTGAGAGACAAAACTGCGTAAGCAATGGGAACAAAACATCTTTCGAATGAGGCAAACGAAAAGAAAATTTCTCCGCTAACAAAGCACAAGGCAACAAAACAAGCGATGTTGAAGGATAATGAATCTGCAATTTACAAAAGTCAGAATGCAAAAGAAAAAAAATGAATTTAGAAAATATACAAAATTTAAAAGCGGACAATACTTAAATAAAGTTTTATACATGAAAGGATTTTAGGAAGAAATAAAAACTGACTTTACACGCCTCACGGAAACACATCTTGAAGATGGGAGTAATGTATTGGTAAAAGAAGCCATATCGATGGCTATAACATGCTACGAACCCAGAGAACAGAAAGACGAAAAGTAGGATATTCTATATACAATTATACATACATGAAAAACGTGTGACAGAAACAATAATAAGTAAAAACACTTTATTAGAAAACATTTCATTAGTTCTTTCAATGTACAGGTGATAGCTATTACGCGAAGTAGCGAAATTTGCACTGTTAATATTAAAAAGTTGTTCTCTCATGAAAACGTGTTTATTAAGATATCTCGTAATCAACTTCTTACAACCTTTAGCAGCAAAGACTAAAAACTTAAACGTGATACTACTTACTGTAAATACACAATTTTTTAATATCATTCCGAGATTAGAAACTTCATAGAAGCCTTAAACTAATTACAGTAATTCCCAATATTATACTCTATGGGGATTTTAATTTCCTTTCACAAATATAAAAGGTACGGTATATATATATATATATATATATATATATATATAGCGTTTAGTTTCTATACTGACAGCCAGGGTTATACCAGAGGGAACCTACAACTTAAAGTACATACACGGCGGTCACCCATTCAACTACCAAACAGACTCGGTATTGTTTAACTTCACTGATCTATCGAAACAGCGTTGCTAGATGGCAATGACGTTAACATAGAGCGAACATCAATAAAATCGTTCCTAACTTATGTTTATCTTTATTTCAGTTAATTTAACTCTTTTTATGGCTTTCATTTAGTTTCAATTATATCTTTTAAAAGTGGTTAGTTAACAGGAAATAAATACTACAAATTTAAAGTTCATGATAAAATTGACTGAAAAAGATGTACAGTTCTAACTGTAAATATTTAAAATCAAATATTTCCAGCTCAAATCTCTTCCAAAGCTCTATAAACATAAATGTAATTACCCTCTTCACACACTGACATTCTCCACTAGGAAAATACATCATTTTAATCGTGGTTGGCTCTTTGGATGCAACATAAATATCTCTCTCTCTCTCTCTCTGTCTGTCATATATGTAGAGTATATGTATTTAATTAATTGTATAAATGTAAATATGTTTGCATTCAGAAAACTCGGTGCAAGTTATTGCAAGTATGAGTCGAACTTCCTCTTTTTTGCAGTGGAATAAATTACATTCTCATTTCCTGATTGAATTTCATCCACACTGATGTTAGTTTTTCATCTCATTTCCCGATCCCATTTTTTAATTATTCGACCGTAATCATTCAGTTGTATAATAAAGAGAAAAATGATTTTGGAAAGGTGATTAAATGAATTTCAGAAACTTAATTTGAGTGATTAGAAATTATTATTAGGAATTATAAAGCTTTCTATTTGTTAAACATTCATATACTTTATTATACACGTGGTAGCACAAAATAAACGTCCTCTATTTAGAACGCTGTTATTCCTCTTGCTTTTATTGCGGAAATTTATAATATTAATAACAAATATAGCTAAGTTTATTCCAGTAAAATTTTATTAAGATCTAATAAGTGGAATTCGATTTATACAAGTTCAAAGTTAATGCTTAAAAATGAATTTTTTTCGAGAATGAAAAGTGAGATATGAGCAGGTGCTCTCTGTCCTTTAATAGAGGAATTTGGAACTGCGGCTTTATGGAAATGGTAGCAAAAAGCGATCTTGCTCTTATCAGTAAAAGGGATGGAGCGGTAAAAGAAGTCTCTGAGTTCCCAGGTAAGCACCGGAATGCAAGGTATGTTAATCATGCAAGTCAGCGTCTGGCAACAACAGGCTCTATTACAAAAAATAAAACTGATAGTAGGTTAGAAGAATGGCTTCGTGCTAGGAGGCAGAGGGTCATAGTTAATGGTAGTGAATCGGGGTGGTTAGATGTAGGTAGTGGTGTCCCACAGGGTTCAGTGTTAGGCCCATTGTTATTCGTAATTTACATTAACGACATAGATGTAGGATTGACTAGTAACATGTCAAAATTCGCGGACGATACTAAAATAGGCGGTAAGGTTGTTAACGAGGACGATAGAAATAGGATCCAAGACGATGTAGATAGGATTATGGAGTGGACGGATAAGTGGCAGATGCAATTTAACGTAGATAAATGTAAAGTTTTGCATATAGGTTCTCGCAACAATAATTACGCGTACACGATGGATGATAGGGAGTTAGCGAGCGTTGACGAGGAAGTAGATTTAGGCGTATGCGTAACTAAAGATTTAAAGGTTAGGAACCAGTGCCTGGAGTCTTGCGCAAAAGCTAATAGGATGTTAGGCTTCATAGCGCGTAATTTCGAATTTAAATCGAAGGATATTATATTGCCCCTTTACAAGTCCCTAGTCAGGCCTCATTTAGAATATGCCGTTCAGTTTTGGTGCCCGTACTTGCGTGAAGATATCGATAGGTTAGAAAGGGTTCAGCGTCGTGCCACGAAACTTATTCCGTCATTGCGCAATAAGCCTTATGAAGATAGGATTAAAGAGTTAGACCTGTATTCACTCGAAACTAGGAGATTAAGGGGGGAGCTTATTGAAGTTTTCAAAATCGTTAATAACATCGATAACGTAAATTTTGATAAATTGTTCACTTTCGATAATAGTAATACTCGCAATAACGGATTTAAGTTGCGTGGCAGACGTTTCATTACTAATATCGCTAAAAACGTCTTTACGTTTAAAGTAATTGACAAATGGAATAATCTTCCCGCGTCAGTCGTTCATTCTACCAGCGTTAATATGTTTAAGAACCGTCTTGACAGACATTTTAAAAGTATTAACGTTGTTTAATATAAATAAAACAAAGTTAGCAACAGAAGCTCTGGTGGTGGTGCTCGAGGATGAGTCTGTTGACGATGAATGCCAGCTTGTGACATGCCAGCGTGTGATGCCAGCAATAAAATTATTAAAAAAAAAAAAAAAATTAGACTAACACGAACGTAGATGTAGCTCGTAGAATAAACTAACCCACTTTTTGTTTAACTGTACCTACTTTTTTTTTTTTTTTTCTTATCTCCTTACTTTGCATGTCTGTAACTCTCTTTACTTGCATGTTTGTAGTTTGCATGGTATGACAGTGAGTTAAGACTGTGTTTGCATGGTTTGTAAGCGTTCTTATTTTACTTCTTTTCATCTTTCACCCCTCTCCTATTTTCTCCGACTATTTTTCTGACTTGTCGGCAGTGGCCGGCGGATGATGATGGTGAGATTTTTTTCCTCTTTTTCTGAATGAATGTTAACCCACGAATGATAGGTGTTGCTCCTTACTTAACCCCTTATTCTCTTCTCTTAACCCCCTACTCTTTCCTTTCTCTCGGGCTAACCTTAGAGTGGATCTTAGGGTCTTTGTTAGCCTTAGCTTCTGTAGATCTGTAGATCCATAGCACGTAATTTAGGAGTTCCAGACGCTCGGTGCAGAGAATGACAAAAACAGCTGGGGTGTAAAACATCGGTGCTTACAAGCACCTAGCATTAATTACCCCACCCAAAGAACTGAAACGTTTAACCAGATATCGTACACTGTATCAGACATTTTTTCACGATAGCGTAAAAAAATGTGCTTCTATGACGAAAAGGACTTTACGAGTCCCGACAAATCGCCAGAACAGAGTTATTTTTGTACATGACAGAGTCCCTTCATATGGGTCCTGCAACTGTAACTCAGTGGTATCTCTCTAAAAATGTTCCTCAGTTCATTGTAGGTAATGAATGGCCTCTACATTCACCAGGACTCTTTGTGAAACAGACCAAGATAAAATGTTTGAGGGCTGCCAGACACCGCTCAACACATGATTAAGGAACGCCAACAACGCATCGAAGAATGTTGACAGCAAATCTCAGAGAAGTATATCCAGGCTGTCGTTCTTCGATGGAAACGACATGTCCACACTGTGATTACCCAGTTGAAGGTCACATTCAGCATCTTTTCTGTTAAAATGTAAATAAAGTTGATATCATTACAGGTATTACAATGTAAACCTAAACCTGATGCGCTTGAACGTCTAGTTTCAAATTCCTCTATCGGAAGACAGACAGCACCTGCTTATATCCTACTTTTTACTCTTGGAGAACTTCATTTTTCTTTAAATCCTAATTTGGAACTTTATAACTTGACTTTCACATGTGATATCTTAATAAATATTTATGGAGTAAACTCTCGTATGTTCATTATTACTTTCATAAATTTCAGCTCCCTGAAATAACTGCAAACGAACCACAACGTTCTAAATAGGGAACTTCTATTCCTTACCATCCGGTATAAGTTATAGCTTCTAAATTTAATATGAAATCCTATACTGCATCGCTAACAAAAGAAGTAGATATTAATACTTTAAAATATAATTCATTTAATATATTCATGTAAATACGAGTATCTTCTTAAATAAATAAATTCCATGTTTCGGAAGGGAATTAAATCCCAGTACTACACAAAGAAAGAAATTGAGTAAACTTCCTAGTCACTCTATATAGGTTAAATTACTATGCTCCTAGTCATTTACACAAGTTAACAGAAAAATGACAAAAGATCAGTAGTCGATTGACTACTTTTACTCACGCTATAATTATCTGTAATTCTTTTCGCGTTGAACTTATCAGTTTATTAGTTAAATGGACTTATTTTATGAAACTAGTCAAATTAACAAAATCATAAACTGATGAAGAAGTCATTCAACTTTTTAACAATATCTGCCAGGTGCATTTGACTAGTGTATATATATTTGACTGTGTGTATATACGAGTAATTTGACTGTTGGTATCAATATATAATAGTGTATTGACTAGTAACTAAAAATTGCTCACATATCTCTGACAACTTTACTTGTTAAGGAAATATAATGCATGTGACTACCCTTATGTATTTCACAAACGTAATCTGACCATGTGTATATGTTACTGTAAAAGCCCGACGAGTGGTAAATCTTAAGATTTGCCAATAAATCTTGACATTTACCATGTACATCTGTAAAAGTCCGAAAAACAAGTGAAATTTTACTTATTTCGGACTTTTACCAAATCTACATAGTAAATGTCAAGATTTACCATCAGAAGTTGTAAAAGCCAGGATTGAAGAGAAATTAACCTAATGGTAAATGTCAAGATTTACCTAACCTAACCTAACTAAAAGATGTTTGTGCAAGGCCTCTGGCTTTTTATGCAATTCAAAGTGCCACAACAGTTCACCATGCTGTAATAAATGAATTCTTTTTTTTTGTGCAAGAATTTTTCGCGTTTTTAAGTTGCTAGTATATTTAAATAAATGTTTTTTTTCCCAGTTTTAGTAATTTCTCTTCAATCCTGGCTTTTACAACTTCTGATGGTAAATCTTGACATTTACCATGTAGATTTGGTAAAAGTCCGAAATAAGTAAAATTTCACTTGTTTTTCGGACTTTTACCAGATGTACATGTAAATGTCAAGATTTACCGGCAAATCTTAAGATTTACCACTCGTCGGGCTTTTACAGTGATATATATATAAAATGTACAAATAATTTAGTTACCCTTCTATCATAAAAAATATATCGTACAAATGTTACCAAAATGTTACCAAATAACAACTGTATGTGTTAATATAAGGTAATTTGGCAATTATTAAGTATGATATAATAATTCGTGCATTTTTTCTAAAAGTTTTCGAATGAATTTACAACTTTGATGGTTTTGTATATCTGCGTGTCAGGGTTAAAAAGCGCCACGTTTGTATGACATACACATAAATTGGCGGTTTGCAGATATAATGAAATAATTTGCCGTTTTTGTTTGAAAAGGATAAATTATTCATTACTGAATGCAAAAAACTTCACTTTTTTCTACGTGAAGGTCAAAATATGATAATTAAAACCCACTCTAATGGACAGAGTTTATTTCCACAACATTCGTCATTCGTTTTTCTGTATCCACCCGAAGAGGATGCCAGTGGGCATCGAAACTGTTGTGGAAATAAACTCTGTCTATTAGAGTGGGTTTTAATTATCATATTCATTAATGAGTATCATTGCTTAAATATGGTGTGTCGTATTCATTCAGTAAAAGCATTATGACACTTATTTTGGACAAGTGGCATGTTTTTCTTTATATTTCCCATTTATATTAGACTCCGTTTATAGTATGTGTAGTTGTTAACATGAATATACAACTAGTTACTCTGCCATCTCTATGAAACGCGTCATTAGCCATATGATTCTTTTAGTTTTTCAAAATTTAGTTTATCAACTAATTAAGCACAAAATGAAACTATCAACTGATTTAAAAGTAGAAAGAGCAACTTGTCATGTGACACGTCTCAAGAAAATTAATTAAGTCAGTTTATTTTGCATCGCCAAGTGAGGGGGTTCGTTTCAAGACTGCAAATTAACACTTCAGGTTTAATGACTAGTTACAATTCTTTTAAGTCAAATGACTCACAAGCTCAGTTTTGAAACTGGATGCGCTTTGCTGACCTGTAAACATAGTCCTGTGAGCTGAAATTTTTTTTCACTTACTTTATCAAACCGTTCTGGTCCTTTATAAAGAAAATAATTATTTACCTATCCTTTTTTTGAGCCGTTCTCTATCCATGAACTGAAAAGTTTCTACGCAACTAATGTTCAAAATCTTACTGAACAATGGACCAATTCGTCGTTCCACTTAACTGACAAATTTCAAATGACGTCAGATCGCCCGCGGAAAGTGATCAGAGTGCAAAGAATCTCTAAAAGAGTTTGCAGCGAACCATTTCCCGTTACAAACGACGTTATGATCAATCACGTTTTATTACAGACCTTTCAACCAAAGTGAATTATGCTTATACACTAATACATTTGGGTCCACTTTAGGTCATTCTTGAATTCTCATATCTCTCTCTCTCTATCTCTCTCTCTCTCCCTCTCTCTCTATCTCTTTATCTCTCTATCTCATTTTGCCATATTAATTAGATTTCGATGAATTAATTTTCCATCTTAACGATAAATCTCACCCTCAATCCTTTATCTTTTGTGTCTTCATATTTTCTCAATTGACCCCGCAGGATTTTCCATGCTGAGTGGAGCTATAAACTCACATATTTTATTTGCACAGTGGTAAAAAGAGACAATAGCATTGGGGGGGTATTATCAGCTGTAAAAATTCATATAAAGAAAATGGGTTAAAATTGAAGTATGACCTTTAAAATTACATATTAAGAAAACGTTATCAATTGATATTTCGCGATGAAACATTTCTTTATTCTATGTATGACTGGATTCGATGTAGATCTTAATTTATAACAAAATTATAACTGTTATAAGTTTATTTCCTTGTAAATCGTAACTCGTAATGTTAAACCGTTCCATGCGTGAACGTTCTTGCGAGACTCGCTATAAATATGATGAACGTGTGAAGAAATATTGAGAAATGTTGTACGTAATTTATTATATACGATTAGAAAGGGAAAATCCCGAAAGAAGGAACTGAAAATCCCGAAAGAAGGAACTGAAAATCCCGAAAGCATTAACAATACATTCTTTTCTTTATTCATTTTGACGTTACGGGATTTGTTCAACTCTTCGGAGAAGGTCTTAAAAAAAGTAAAAATTGCACATAAAAATGAAAAAAGGGTCCAAAAATACTTTATTTTTTGGTTTTGGAATTTTACAGTGATTTTCGGGATTTTCTGAGAACGGAAATATATCCCGAAATGTCAGAACCAAATAATGAAGAGAATGATGTTATTCTTTTGGGTCTTTCTCTATTGCAACTTGGAATAAGTTTTTCTAAGCGCAAAGGTATTAAAAAAAGGCGTAAATTGGGTTCAGTAAATGAATCGGAAAGAGCACACGAGCTTTAATTACTGAATTTAAAGATCAATTTGTGATAGATATAAATAGACTCTTTCTCCATAAATAAAGACGCGTATCCTGCGAGTATAAAATTTATGTTTTTAAGCTCATCTTTTGGCCATTTAAAAATGGTTTATTAAAAAAAAAAATAAAAATAATTTCCTGTTGATGTGCGCATTGTCTTGAAGTAATTTAAAAATAGATGTCAGAGTATCTCTGTTCATAAATTTCAGAAAAACTCCTCCTTAGCGCGATAAAGGGTATAACGCTGCTCTTACGGTGTTATCGGTTTACGAAAGTTACAGAAGTACAGTCTAACAAAGACCTAAAGATGCACTCTATCTATGCTAGCCCGAGAAAGAAGTAGAAAGGAGAGAGAGAGAAAAATAAAATAAAAGACAAGAAAATGAAAATGAAAAATAGTGAAGAATCTCACGCCAGATTTACACTAATAAACATGTAAAGCTCTCTCACAGAGACACTAGTAGAAGAAGAGTATAAAACAGACAAGGTTCCTCCTCTTCTGCTAGCAACTGCTCTCAGAAAATAGTGGTGAAAGAAGGTTTATAGAAAAGAAAGGAAAAGTATAACGAAAAAATTGCTTTCAGAGTTCATTCACACCATGACTACACTTTTCTTGCGTACCTAATTAAACATTACAGTAGTGTGGAAAATAAATGATAGCACGAAACACTACACTACTTAATTTGATCTACACTATGTATTTTTTAGAGGATTTTTTATTTATTTATTGAATAGGAAGCGTCATTATTTCATCGCCGCAGCACTTCTTTGATGAATATCAAATGACACACCACTGTTAGAGTGAATTTTTAAGACGAGTTATATACAGTACAGGGTGGCGCAAAGGTCGCGCATCATAGGAATTTTCAGTTTTGACTACAATATATTATTTTCTTTCTTTTAGGTAGGGGATGGCTGCGAAATTAACAATAGACGAGAGGGTGAACTTGGTTTTAATGTATGGAATACCAGGTACAACAAATTGATGAATCGGTACAGAATTTAAATTCTGTACCGATTCATCAATTTGTTGTATTTGTATATGGATTTAATTTTCCCAGAAGAGTTCGTTGTTCCATGCACGGTCTGTGTGTATAATGAAAAAAACCTCACTGGACCATTCTGAGTTCAATCCCATATATATACTTTCTCCAAGTAACTTCCCTTAAATTCAGCACGTCTATTCGGAGGTTTTGACTACCGAGTGTCCCCATTAAGCTTCTGTCTCTTTGAAAAACAGAAGCGTTACAAATGGACAGACAGTGTCCATGCAAATGCCATTTGTCTTCAGTGTTCGTATGAAGATGAATTATATTAAGAATTTTTACTAGTTTTACATTACTCTCTGTCTGTCTGTCTTTCTTTCTGTCTGTCTGTCTTTCTCTCTCTTTCTCTCTCACTTTGTTATTAAGATCTGAAAGATTAGAGAACAATACGATGTTTATTCAGCTTATCAATGTCATATATTAGATTAAACAACCAGGAACCATTGTCGTATGTACGATTCGGGTAAAAGATAAAGAAATACTATACGAAGCTTAAGTGTATTAAACAATATTGTAAGCTATATTTGCCATCGAGAAAAGCATTTTTACTGGCTTTCGTGTCTTTATTAATTGAAACTATCATTTTTTCAATCCTTTCAATCTATATTCTTTATAGAATTACTGGGAAATCAAGGTTGCTTTTTTAATATTGCGTTTTATGTGAATAAGGGAGACGTGTCTCCCTCGTAATATTAAAATTTGGAACTTAAAATTTCGTATTTTCTCTGCTGTAAAATAAGATTAAAATTCCAGTTTATAATTCCAATTGCATTTATTAAGAATATTCTCTAAATCTAAAACGTGTACAATTTAAAGCGAATGTGTGCATCGTATGTACACCCCACAAAAGGGTTCCATGTGGTCCAAAGATTTTCTTTCCGCGAAACTTCCCCTAAATGATTTCATGCTATAATAATCATTGGGGTTGTTTCATCTCTTTCGCAACATGTAAGGTCATCTAAGGAAGGGACCTTCAGCTTTACGTGAGGTTCGAGCCATGGGTCTCTACTTTATCTCATCCAACTACACTACAGACATAATGTCGTTTAATTCTGCTGCTCGATGGCAGTAGTGTGTGTGTGTGGTGTGTGTGTGTGTGTGTGTGTGTGTGTGTGTGTGTGTGTGTAAATTAAAGTAAAACTTATTAAATGAAAAAGTAATTTATTCCAAGTATAAAATGAAAGAGAAAATAAATCAATTCGGTCTGTATATTTAACAACGAAATTTTCCACAGATGATTGTAGGAAAAAAGGCTCCTTTGAAAGGGAAGAGAGAAACCTCTTGTTTTTTCATTAATAATGAATTATATATATATATATTCATCGATGCATTCATAGTTGAAGTAGAAGTATCAGTAATTAAACAGCTTTACACACAGATTACCTTCATTCCTCTCATATGCCCATTTTAGCGTACGACCCAATATACTCGTATATACAGTGTGTATATATACAGAGTATATATATGTGTTTGTTGATCAAAAAGTGAAAATTCAATAAAAGATGTATAAACGTTCAGATGAAATTACTCAATCATCTTCAGGGTAAATATTATGGGTATATCTAGGGAAAAGCCGTATATTCATAAGGTGACAAACATATCGGCCAAGTTAAAGATAGGATTTTTGATATGTAAGAACACCAACTGATTTATTCTCTACCGCTGACCTTCATCAATGTCAGTCAGCAGTCATCTATGAAAACTCATCATGCTTAAAGCTGAATGGGAAAACGGCTCATCAGCCATTCCTTTCTTCACTTCGATATGCAGAAAACTTAAAGATTAACTCACGTTTATTATCTCTGAAATCAGTCCGATGTAACATTAAAAGTCTGTCGTTTCTTCAGTCTCCCTCAGAGTATTACGATGCTAAAGGTTCAATTCGTTAACAAGAGGACAAAAACATTATAAAATAAATCAGAACTCTCATTTATACCGAGTTCTTTTGAAGGTACTCAACATGATGAAAGAAAAGTGAATAACAAAATTTCTGATGACAATTAAAAAACAAACAAATCACTTTTCCTTTGTCACCTTTTAAAAACAATAATGACGAATAAAGTTTAATCAAAAGAGGTCAAACTACATTTAATACATTAAAAAAAAAAAATCACACTGATCAAACTTCATCAAAATGAGGACTATTTTATGTCCAGACTTTGATAGATTGACTCTTCTTATTCACGAAGATACGAAACTTCAACAAACAAAAATATAAAATTAGCGACCTTCATAATCATAATTAAAATGACCAAACCATCAAACATTCCAGAAATTTAACACATATTTCATTTTTTAACATTTTTTTTAACATTTCTTTAACATTTCTTTAACATTTATCCAAAAACATCCGACACACAAACAAGAAAGTGTGACAACCTGATGTACGATAATTTTCTGACGTTGCTCTTGTTTAATTAACTGGTTTGTTTGATAAAGTGATGTTGTTTGATTGGGTTGTTTAACTTCCTTCGCAACATCTAAGGTCATATGACGGAAGAGACGTGCAGCTTTTACATCTACAAAGCAAAATTATCTTAATTTTAATTAAATAAATACACATATACTACAACCTCCTTTGTTTTGTTTTACATTACCAGTTTTTCATATACAGGGTGACACAAAAAGTTGTACCCAGAAATAACTTTTTACATAAATAACTGTGGCACACCTCTTTTTTGTAGATCACCCTGTATATATATATATATATATATATATACAGGGCTATTCAAAATGATTCACCTGATTTCAAATGAGAATATTTTTTAATGTTACAAATACAGAGTGATTTGTGATACACCAACCAAAAGAAAAACTGTCCAAATTTTGTCTCTCACCTCATAAATGCTCTATGTGACTTCCCCTAGTTACACGAGCAACGTCGACACGATAGTCGAATTCCTCCCATACTCGCTCCAGCATGTCCGTTGTCACTGACTCTACGGCAGTAACAATGCGAGTTCGGAGCTCATCCAAAGATGTGGGCAACGGTGGCACGTACACAGTATCCTTAACGTACCCCCAAAGGAAGAAGTCGCACGGTGTAAGATCCGACGACCTAGGGGGCCAGCTGTGGAGCACCAAGTCATGGGGCCCACTGCGACCAATCCAACGGCGAGTGGGCACTTCGTTGAGAAAACGGCGAACATCCAAATGCCAATGAGGCGGCGCCCCATTTTGCTGGAAAATGTAGTCGCCGGAATCTTCGTTCAATTGGGGAAATAACCAGTTCTGCAGCATATCCAGATAGGAGTGACCAGTCACTGTGTTCTCCATGAAAAAGAAGGGGCCGTAAACCTTTGCCCGGGAAATGGCACAGGTGTTAACTTTAGGTGAGTTGCGCTCGTGCTCGATTGTTGCATGTGGTTGTTGCGTGCCCCATATGCGAAGGTTGTGACGGTTCACCTTGCCACTTAAATGAAAAGTTGCTTCGTCACTGAACACCAGGCGTCGACGAAACTCACGCTGCACTGTGACTACTGATTTACAGCTCGAAAACTGCAACACACAAAACGCCTTCTGCTGTGCGGACGCCATTTTCACACTGACTGTTTGTTGCTAGGCTAGGCCACGGCGTGACTTTGGAGCCTTCTGGCGGTGATCTTGTAAAACTCGGAGATTTTCTCTTTCATGTGGTGTATGCCCAGTTGATGCACGGTTGATAGGTACGGAATTATTCTCAGTTGAAATCGGATGAATCATTTTGAATATACCTGTATATATATATATATATATATATATGATGAATAAAACCACGAAGGAAAGGAAACACAGAATGGTGCTCAAGCGCTTTCGTCTAATGACATCCTCAAGAACACTCCTGAGGATGTCATTAGACGAAAGCGCTTGAGGACCATGTTGTGTTTCCTTTCCTTCGTGGTTTTATTCATCATAAATATTTTCACGTGTTACTTTCGTGAAATAATTTACATATATATTATATATATATATATATATATATATATATATATATATATATATATATATATATTATATATATATATATATATATATATATATATATATTATATATATATTATATATATATATATATATATATATATATATATATATATATATATATATATATATATACTGATGATGCTTTCACTTATTTATTTATAATTATAAATGATGGATCTGTTTATCATTTATAATTATTATTTATAATAATTACGAATGAGGGAGCTGTTTCATTTTTTTTTTACATCACTAAAGATGTAATCATTTATATATTAATGAACGAGATTTGACATTTATTCAATATTCCCTATTTGAGATTCATTAATTATATAGCGTTAATCACATTATTATTATTATTATTACGAACCTTCAGCTGATATTTTAATACTTAGATGATTTCAGACACTTGAATATACTGTATACCTCAGATCTTACGTGTATGTCAACACATAGGGTATTCATAGATTACACAGGTCAACAAAAAAACTTTTTTTTTTCGTTGCCAAGGAAATTCGTACGAATTTAGGGTATTTTGGGGTTGCTGAATTCCAAAATGAAAGTAAATTTTCCGATTTGGCTCTAGTTCTTGAGATAATGAATACCCTCAATTAATAGGAAACGTAACCATAACGCGTGCATATGGGAAACTACCGGAACATTCTAGATGGTGAGACCGAATAAAATGCCATTATGTATTTCATGTGTTTACTTTTGTATGATTTGAGACAATTTCAATGCGATTTGTAAGTAGGCTCCGCCTGAACATTAAATTTTTTGCATTTTTACGTGTTTCAATGGGGTACCAATTATCTCATAAATTAGAGCCAATCTAGCAAAACCGATGTCATATTCGGAATCAGCACCACAAAGTTACCCCAAAATCACTCTAATATGATTGGCAATAAAATGAGTGTTGACCAGTGTTATTTTTACAAATTCAATTCAATTTAAATGGAACTTGTAAAGATAATTTCTAGTCATTATATATATACAGGGTGTCCCATAAGTCCGGCATCATAGGAAAAATAATAAAAAAAGGCAAAACAAACGCTTTTATTTACAGAACGTGCTCAATATGTCCACCATTGTTTTCATTACACAAATTCAGACGTGATACCCAGTCAGCAAGCACACGGGGAATGATGTCAGGAGTAATGGTGTTACATGCCCCAATAATGTGCTGACGCAAATGTTCAACACTCCTAATTTTCTCTGCGTATACCAGCGCTTTGAAGTGGCCCCAGAGATAAAAATCTAATGGCGTGAGATCCGGGCTTCTAGCTGGCCATTCCACACTCCACAGGCCCTCGACGTCCTATCCAATGACCAGGGAATTGTTGGTACAGGTACAATTATGGTTTGTAGAAATAGAAAAATATGAATTTCTCCTATGATGCCGGACTTATGGGACACCCTGTATATATATATATATATATATATATATATATATATATATATATATTTTTTTTTATGCAAGAAGGAGGGACCAAGGGCGAATACCCGCAAAAGCGCCTCCTCCATAGAAGAAGAAGAAAGCCAAAATCAAGGTCCAGGGTTTTCGAGATGCCTCGACACTCTGCTTTTGAAAGATTGGGAGTCATAGACAAGAAGGGAAAAGATGGATTGAGGAAAATTGTTCCAGAGTTCACTGGTTGAGTAGATGAAAGATTGAAAACAGTGATTAACCCTTGCGTTAGAGAGTTGGACAGAATAGGAATGAAAAAGTGTTGAAAGTCTGGTGTTGCGTGCTCTCCTTAAAGGAGGAGGCATGCAGTTAGATCGAGAGTTCAGTAGAACAGTGTCCATTATAAGAGCGATAGTAAAGAGAGAGTAAGGCAACATTGCGGCGAAGAGAGAGGGATTGAAGACAGTCAGTAAGAGACGGGGAATTGATGAGACGAAAAGCCTTTGATTCCACCCAGTCAAGTACGGCTGTGGGGGTTGAGCCACCCCATACATGAGAAACATATTCCATACAGGGGTGGACAAGACCCCTGTACAGAGGGAGCAACTGACCGGGAGTACAGAAACCGCGGAGGCGGTACAGCACACCTAACCTATTAGAAGCTGTTTTGGAAAGAGACTATACGTGATCTTTCCAGGAAAGATCACGAGAAAAGGAAACGCCAAGAATGTTAAGAGAAGAGGAAAGATTCAGTTGTGTATTGTTGAAGGTAAGGGGATAGTCATGTGGACGATTGTGACAAGTATAAATATATATTAAAAAGTCTTTTCCTACGTATTTATAGCATTTACCTTGACGGGGATGTAGAGAATGCATTAAAACGTTGGTAACATGATAATTCTATTTCTTCATTCTTCCAACTAAAATCGCTGAAAATGAATTTGAAAACAAGGAGTTCCCAAATATAAACCCCTCAACTAATAATGGGAATCCATTATGAAGAGGAAAAAAGGATTCCAAGTACGAGTATTTTCGAGTATTTCCATGTCTTCTTTTATCATGCCTGAAATGGGTATGCGATTAAGTTGCCGAAGTTTCCTTCAAAGTTGCCGAAGTTTCCTTCAAAGTTGCCGATTATTAATTAACGTTTCTGTTTAATTTTTTACATAAATACATACACATGGACAGATAGACAGACAACAGACAGACAGACAGAGAGAGAGAGAGAGAGAGAGAGAGAGAGAGAGGAGACACACACACACATATATATATATATATATAATATATATATATTATATATATATATATATATATATATATATATATATTGGACGAACTAATTGGAGAAGATCCCCAGTTTGCTATATCAAATTTTCGTCATATCGGCTGGTTTGCAGTTTTTAACAAGGTCTGTTGCATAAAGAAAGTAGCAACATTTCTGTTTTGTTATGAAGACACTTGTTTTTACCCCGTCTGTATAAAAATTACAGGATTTTGAAACAAATGTAGAACCTGTGGTAACTAATTCGCTTCAAAGAAATATACAGGGTGTTTGAAAACTTTCCGTACAAATTGTAATGGGGAATAGGCAACACCAAGACAAACCCTTTTCGTCTATAAGTGTATGTCCGCTGACGTCATCATTCGGCGCGAGAGGGCGCCGCTGCAATTGGCTAAAAGGTGAAGTGGGCTAGACTCGCGCTTGCCGCGGGCATTCTTAAATCGGACGTAGTACGCGTAACATGGAGCGCTTCACGACTGCTGAGATGGCGGACATGCATATGGTGTATGGGGCTGCCAATGGAAACGGAAGAGCTGCTGTGAGGTTGTACCGACAGCGCTTCCCAAACAGACGTGTGCCAAACCACCAAACGTTTGCGCATTTGCATCGGCGACTGCGAGAAACTGGAACATTCCATGCAAACATGCATGACACTGGTCGGGAGAGAAACTTGCGCACTCCTGACGTCGAGTCGGGCAGGCAGCAGGCACGGCCCAATCAACTTGCCATGTACGATACCCGCCCAAACATTGACGGCGAACCGTTCTTGATGAGCATGCACCCGTGTAGCATGTAGATTTGCGTGCGCCCACACGTGAGAATTGTGCATGTTAAACACACCCTCACGTGTGAAACAGGCCTCATCTGAGGACAGCACATAAGCCGGAAAATTAGACTGCACCGCTGTCTGCTGCAGAAACCAGCGTGCGAATTCCACACGAAGAGGGTAATCCCGAGATTGTAATGCCTGGACTCTCTGACGATGAAACGGATGTAACTGCTGCTCGTGCAACACTCTCCAGACCAGGTCGTGGTTCACACCGAGGATACGTGCAACACCTCGTGTGCTTGCGCTTGGATTGTCCTCAAATCGCCGTAGGATTTCTTCTTCCATGTCAGGAGTGCGCACGTTTCTCTTCCGACCAGCGTCATGCATGTTTGCATGGAATGTTCCAGTTTCTCGCAGTCGCCGATGCAAATGCGCAAACGTTTGGTGGTTTGGCGCAAGTCTGTTTGGGAAGCGCTGTCGGTACAACCTCACAGCAGCTCTTCCGTTTCCATTGGCAGCCCCATACACCATATGCATGTCAGCCATCTCAGCAGTCGTGAAGCGCTCCATGTTACGCGTACTACGTCCGATTTAAGAATGCCCGCGGCAAGCGCGAGTCTAGCCCACTTCACCTTTTAGCCAATTGCAACGGCGCCCTCTCGCGCCGAATGGTGATGTCAGCGGACATACACTTATAGACGAAAAGGGTTTGTCTTGGTGTTGCCTATCCCCCATTACAATTTGTACAGAAAGTTTTCAAACACCCTGTATATGAAATATAAATGATATTTGGTTATTAGGAAATTGCTAATACGTATAAAATAAAGTTGTGATTAAGTGAAAATCGGGTATTATAAATTCTCCTCTCAATTCAAGACATAACTCAGAGGGTAAGAAACTTTTTTGAGGAGATTATGTTGTCAAAGTGTTTTTACAATATCTAAAAAACTTTAAAGGCAAAACAAATTTAGAAATAATTTTATCCGAGACACATCTGTTCACATGCGAAATTGAATGGAAAAAGATTACATATTGAAGACTGGTTTGAAGTTTGAAAAAAAAGTAGGTTATATTATTTACAAAAAAGAAATGAGGTAAATTTGGTCCCCGAAACAACGGCCGTTTACGAACGTTTTGTGAATATTTATATACGTTTTATGAACGTTTAGAAATACAGCCGACTTACTTTTTTGGAAATTAATTCTACTAATCATAAATGCTTACGGGCGTCATTAAATAAATACAGAAGTAAACAAATAAAGAAAGAAAAAAAAATAAAACCAGAAAATTATTTTAAATATTTTATAAGTGAAACTACTAAGTAAAATAACTGATACCTTAAATACCAAACATTCTAATATGTGGGGACTTTAATTTTCCTTTCATCAGATGGGAGCAGGGCAGGATTAACCATTAGGCTAATAAGGCTATAGTCTTAGGCCCTCATACTCTTTTGGCCCTCGAGTTTAGGCCCTAATTTTTATATCATAAACCCCAAATCTTTGTCACAAGGTTGGTTAAGCAATATCATATATAACTGCATAATTATATCTTCAGAGGTGGAAAATAAGAGTTTTTTGTTTTAGTTAAGTGGTTTTTAATGTGTCATTATTTCTGATGCAGTGGCGGATCTACTATGAAACTAATGAAGCTTAAGCTTCAGGGCCCCTAATCCAGGAGGGGCCCTGAAACCTTTTTTTTAATGAGTGAATTTTTCAACAAAATCGATGGAGTTTTTTTAAGTGTTTGTTATTAAAATAAGGCTATTTTAGTGATAGAATCATAAGCCAATGGGTCGAAGTACTTAATATTGACCTTAGAATATACTCTAATACCCATTTCATATGGCCTCAAAATGCCCCTGTAATTGGTCAAATTTCAAAATTTTCTTGGGGGCTTGCAGCGCCCGAACCCCCAGCTGTATGGGCTCGCTGAGCTCGCCAGAATCTATTCATAGTCTACATTTTGGCAGCTGGATCCTCGAATCCTTCGTTGGTGCACGGCTTAATAGTTCTATAGCTCAGCCCTTAGGCTAGAGCCAATCGGAACCATAAAAAGACATCTGAATTCTCAATTCAGGCTGCACTCGTCTCGCTTGTGCATTTTAACACCAAAAATCAGATTTTCACCTCTTTATCCTAACGAGCCCCCTCTGATGACCTTCTACCTCTCTATTAGGGAATGAACCAATACTTTTTTCCGCGCATTGATGTTGGGTGGTGTGATTTTCGTTCCTCCAAATTTTCTTTTTCTTCGTTTCTGGTAAGTTTTCGATTATATCTTTGCTAGTGTTTAGTGTTAAAGATGTTAAAATTTTTAAAAAATTTGTGGTGATTTGCCATAGAACAACCCCATTGAAGAAGATAACAGCGGTTACCCAGACCTCGTTGCTGGTGGGAAGGGGCTCACTGTATGGCCCATTTTCAAGGACACCACCACCCCGTTCTCCGCCATTTGGGCCTCGAGGTCCTTGCAAGGGCAGCAAGGCCCTTTGAACCTTGTTGGATGTTGCCCTATTGTTGCTGGCTGCGAAGGGGCCCCCATAACAGTTCAAGCTTCAGGGTCCCAAAAATGTAGGTCCGCCACTGATCTGATGGTGTATTATTGTCGATATTTATGTATGATTTTCATCCATATTTGTATGATTGGCATCAAAGGGTTAATCTGTTTCCGAAATTGTTTTTAAGGCGATGGTAATTTGGGTCTAGTGTAATGACCATTCAGCATGTCGAAGAAAGAGGGATGTTTTGTTTGCTATCACAGTTTAAAACCAGGAAGAAGAAATTATTCTCTATTTGAACTGTATGCTGTTTTTTGCTGGGTTTTTTTTTTTAATGTACATTACTTTGATTTTTGTTAGTTGTTAAATTTGAATAAATATAGATTTCTATTTGTTTGAAGATTTTATGAATTATATACAATATATTGTACATATATATAGGCCCTTCCCTCTTATTAGCCTTAGGCCCCTCACAGCCTTAATTTGGCCCTGGATGGGAGAGCAATGATCATGTGGTTTATGTTAAAAACTTTCATGAAAGTACATCGATGAAAGACCGAACACAGGCAGAGAAGTTTTTTAAACTTACTAAGAAACGTTACAGAGAAGAGACGAAAGGAGAATGTATTGAATTTGATTATCACAAATAACGGCGACAAAATAATAAATGTAAATAATAGTTAAATCGAAATTTCTCACCATTACAAAAGAATAACAGAAGTAAAACATATTGAGATGACCGAATAGGATGTTTCTGTGGCAGCCGTAGGGCAACAAGACAGAAAATCTTGAGAAGGAAGAAGGAAAATTCACTCAGCAAACTTTTTAATATCCAGCTGACAAAACTACGCCCTCACGGTGTCCAATCGGTTCCATTTCGGGAAGTTGCGTTAAAATGCTCGAGTTCACACCCAACATTCTTTTCAAAAGGAAGAGCTGATGCAATGTTCTCCGTCTACTGTAGGATTGACAACATATTCGGTTAACATCAGTGAAAAGTCAACTCAGTAAAATCCTTGAGCCAAGTTCCTGAATATCTTTGATTGGCAGGTTACGAAGTAGAATGATAGTAAATAGTGACTTTCTTCGCAAAAGAAGAGGGACTTTGTTGAAAGGTCTTGAGGAAGGCCGATTCTAAACATTTGTTCGTAAATAACAAAAGTAATGAAAGTGAGGCTGGTTATTTATCACATTTGTTTTAAAATATTTTTATATATTTTAATAACATACATACAGTACAGTCAGAGATAATGAACTTAATACTGTAATGACCATAATATAGGTGATTTATTGAAATAAATACGGAACATCACAACTAAATGTTGAAGAATGGAACTACTGTATACAGTAGTGTACGCACCATATAAAGTTGAAGCTTTGTGCATGGTATAGCGACGCTATTTTTGAAGAATGCGTGGAAGTGTGTATTTTCTGGGTTGTTTAACGTCCTTCGCAATAGTAAGGATCATATGACGGATGAGACGGTCCTCTGGCAGGGCCGTAGCCAGACCAAATCAGTAGGAGGGGCGGAGAAATTGACAGGGGGACAATGAAAAAATTTAATGTCATTTTTTGTGAATATCGAAATATACTGCAGAAAATTACATTCAAAACTATAACAAGTAAAACACCGTAGACTAAATATAAAAATGATCAAACCGATACATATAGATAGGCATATTGGGTTATAGAATACAATATTTAGTCTAAATTTAGTGTAAATAAAAGTCTTTGTAAGTTTTTTTAATTTTAGAATAACTGTATGCGGCGAGTTTTTTTAGCGAAATTCTTTAGGAATTCAAACATGTCTATTTGCTTCGTTCTCTTATTTTCAAAGGCAAGTAAGACAAGTTGGCTTTGGCGTTTTTGTAGCATGGAACGCCATTGCGGTTGGTTTTCCCAGGGGGGGCATATTATTTTCCAGGCGGGGCTTTGCCCCCCCTGGCCCCCCTTGGCTACGGGCCTGTCCTCTGGACGCAGACGACGGCCATCCATCCAAATGCTACCCAGACCATTGTTGCTTAACTTCACTGATCGACTGGAAGCGGTATTAAGACAATGACCACGACGTAGCCCAGAAGGCATGGAAGGAGGGAGAAAGGAAGGAGGGAGAAAGGAAGAGAGGACATACAAAAAACAGTACAAATGGACTAATTTTTTTTATTTTAAATCTTCATCCGGCTACGAAGACCTGCTCTGAGGGGTCAATATCTCGTATTGACCCCTCTCAATATCTCTCAGAAGATAGAGATATTGACACTAATTTCTTATAGCGAGTGGCAGTTAAATCACTAATGAAATTACGAGATAATGGTACCTGTTTTAAGGGATGGTGGGGTGGGGGGGGGGGAATTAACCATGGGCTAAAAAAGTTTACGTTTTGTGAACACCGTTCTATTATGTTTCTACCTGATGATTTCTGACTTCATTTATCTTTCGACTCGACAAAAATGTTTTATTCTTATACTGGTTCTCCTCTTGTATTTCATGATTCGTCCCTGTAGTTCCTCGATGACACAGAAAATAGATGGGGTATCAAAAGCGTAAATTTTAAAATACGTTTCGATAAAGAAAAAGCATTTCGTTGAAGTGAAACGAATGTTGTATTTTGTTGGAAAGTCTTAATTTCCGATACAATAATTCTGGAATAACAATATTTTGTGTTCGCTCTCTAAACAGGACAGCTGCAAATCCACCGTGACTTCTACTTCGATCTCAAGTAATCCACTTTTCGTAAGAAGGGCTTCAATTTATTTTATACTCCTTTTATTGGTTCAAGCACAATGTATAGTTGGAAGAGAGAGAGAGAGAGAGAGAGAGAGAGAGAGAGAGAGAGAGAGTGGGTTTACAGTAAACGTAGATTGATTTAAAACTCTTTAAATGTATTTCCTTGTTTAGTGCTCGGTCGAAATTGATTGTGATCATTCTCGCTTATTTCTATTCGGTTTTTTCCTCTTTTCCTCTCTTCCATTTTCGTTTGTTTCTTTATTTTATTAATTTTTTTCCTAGTTATTTATATCCTCATTTCCTTCTCTACGCGCCTTCAATCCCAAGGTCTTCAGTCGCCCATTGGTCGTCCGAAGCTTCAATCACGCCAAATTAGGTCTTGTTTAAGATCAAAGCCGCTAATTTCCGATGTTTGGCACTAATTAATTAAGGCAGGTTTATTTCGTTCTATGGCACTCGATTCGAAAGAATTAATCTGTATTTCTTTTATGTACGAGGGCCACTCAATATATTTTGTCATACCTTTTTTTTTCCTTCCCAAGTTTCTTTGTAAGTTCCAGAAATTTTGTACACAAGTAGTTACATACCTTTTTTACAAGTTTTTATTTTTCCACATAGTCTCCATCCTTTTCTACGGCTTTCCTCCACTTCGAAACAAGGGCCTTTATTCCTTGCTGGTAAAAGTCCGCTGGCTTCCGCTGGAGCCACCTCTTAACCTCCTCAACAACCTCATCGTCACTGAAACTTTCTTCCACGAATAACATCCTTCATTGGCACAAACAAATGGAAGTCTGAAGGTGCCAAATCCAGGCTGTATGGAGGGTGGGGTAACACAGTCAAGCGCATTTTTGTGATGGCCTCTCTTGTTTGCAAACTGTTGTGTGGTCTTGTGTTATCGTGCAAAAGAAGGACGTGTTTCAGTTTCTCTTCCGTCAAACTCGCACTATACATCTCTGGAGTCTCTGTATGGTAGCAATATATGCCTCTGAGTTGATTGTTTGTTCTTTCTTCATAATGTCCACCAGAATCACCCCTTTCATGTCCCAGAAGATGGTTGCCATAACCTTTCGTGCAGAGGGAGCCATTTTGAACTTTTTTTGCGTTGGGAGTCTGCGTGATGCCACTCCATGGATTGGCGTCTTGTTTCAGGTTGAAAGTGGTGTACCCAAGTCTCATCCCCAGTCACAATTCGTGAAAGGAAGTCATCTCCTTCTGTCTCGTATCGTACCAACGACTCAGAAGCAATTTCTTTTCTTTGGGCTTTGTGATCTTCAGTCATTTCGCGAGGAACAAACCGTGAACGCACTTTTGAGTATCCCAGTTGCTGAATTATCGTATTCACACTTCCTTCACTAATTCCTAGCTCCAGTGACAGCTCCTTGTATGTGACGCGCCGATTTGATCGAATGATGCTATTAGCACGTTGCACAGTGTGAGATGTCACAACCGATGCCGGGCGACTGCTGCGTGGCTCATCATCGAGGCTGGTTCTCCCTCTCTCCGATGATCTCACACGTTTAGACCAGCGTCCAACTGTGCTTCGATCAACAGCAGCATCTCCGTAAACGTTTTGTAGACGATTGTGAATATTTCCAACTGTTTCCTTCTCTGTGGTTAAGAACTCGATAACAGCTCTCTGTTTACGACGCACAGCACTTTCAGACGCCATTTTCGAAACTGCGTTGACCTTCGGTTTTATACAAGGGCGTTTAAAAGCGGTTTTATATAATGAGGGGAGGTTGAAACTGGAAAAATCTGGTTATATGAAGCGCAGAAAGTTCAAACTTACTGCCCAAAATACATTTCAGCCCCATGGCCTATTATTTAGCTCAGCAAAAAGGGTGGGGTAAAATATATTGAGTGCCCCTAGTACTATGTCAATTCTGAAGCAAAAGATTCGTGGGATATATATTGTTTGAGACTTACGATTCATATTAGAATTCTTAATTGAATTAGAATTCTTAATGAAATAATTTTTAATAACTATAATATAGCTTTTTAAAGAGATACAAAAATTTATATGAATGTTCTTTAAGTCCATAAGTAAATCTTCATGTACCTAATTTCTAGGTTTTCTGGGCATGGCAGTACCACTATTGGCAACGGTGTTTGGAGTATGAGGCCCTTATTCTGGGCTTTCTGCATATATACTAAAGAACTTCCATGAAAGAGCAGTGATGCTGAAAGTAGAGTTTCGAAAAAAAGTTTGTCTATAAACATGGTTTCTAAAAAGTATAAAAAAAAATACAAATTGTTAATGTTCTGGTTTCTTTTGGATATTCAGTTCTTTTTGGTAACAGTAATAAAATTTCATAAACGAAACTCAGTCATTACAGATTAGTATACAGGGTGTACCAAAATGATGTACAACTTTTAAGATAGGTGCCATTTTTAAACTAAGCAGAAGATATCAAAATGTTTTGTTGACCAGAATTCTGAAAAATGTCGGCCAAATTTTTTGTCCCACAGCGGACAATGATCGCAGAGGCACATTTCGCCCCTAAGTCACATGTTCCAACACAGATAATTTTATAGGACTTTTAATTACAAGAATTCCCAATTACAAAACCATCAAACGTATTGTGGAGATGTTTAGACATATGGGGAGTGTTAATGAGCCGATAAGAGGTCAAAGTGAGGTAAATCCAGTGCAAGAACACCTTTCAGGATTCAGGCTGTAAGGGAAGAATTGCAAACCTCACCAAGAAAGTCAACACGCAAGTTTTGTCAGTTGGCGGGAACATCACACACTACTGTGAGAAGAATCATACACCAAGATCTGCAGATGCATTCGTACAAGATACAAATGTTGCAAAGTTAAACTGACAGAAATGAAAGAGAAAGGCGTGAGGAGTTTCCGGACAATGTTTTCTTCAGTGACAAGGCCCACTTTCATCTTAGTGGGCATATCAATAAGCAGAACATGCGATTTTTGGCAGTCCAGAAACCACATGAACATGTAGCACACCATTTTTCGTTGAGAAGGTTGACAGTTCGGTGTGCCATCGGACATAATGGTATCATTGTGACACTCTTCTTGAAAATAAAGCAGGACAAAATGTTACTGTCAACACAGAAAGATAAGTGCACATGTTGAGAAGGAAAGGTCTTTCGGTACTGAGGAGGAAGTGGGGTGTGAATATGAATAGTGTCATCTTTCAGCAAGATGATGCACTCCTTCACACATCAAATGTTGCCTTGGAATTCCTGAGACAATATTTCCTAGTAACTCAACTAATCTCGCAATGTATTAACAATCCATGGCCACCAAACTCCCGCGATTCGTCACTCCCTGACTTCTTTCTTCGGAGGTATCTCATAGCGAAATTCTACACGAACAATCCTCAGACAATGGACGAGTTGAGGATCAACATTAGAAGGGAGGTAAGCCGCATCCCAGTAGAGATTCTTGGCAGACTGTTTGAGAACTTTATTTTTGTTGGAAACCAAACACTGACATTTTCTCTTTTAAGTAAACCAAGAATGAACATAAACGAACCAAAACTAAAAATTTTATATCCAAATCAAAAGTCGTACATAATTTTTCAATTTTGCATTTTATAAATCCTATATTTCCAGTTGAATTTTTCCCCGAAACTTCATTACAGGACGAACTGCTCACAGAAAACTCTCTCGCTGCCGCGGCATCGTTATACAAAAATCGATTTTCGATGATAAAGTCAAAAGGAAATTCTTGAAGTTTCTTTTTTTTTTGTTAATAAACTTTCATTAAGGCAAAATCACTCGTGCATCCATTTTGCAATTAGTATTATCTTTGCCAGAAATTGCAATTGTTAATGGAAGCAGGTCCGATTTAGCGTATAAAATTTAAGAAATTTACCAAAATCGCTTTCTTCAAACTGGAAATGAGGATAAATAGATCATGATTTTATTGGGATAAAAGCCAAATGTTTCTTCAGTATTTTCCTAATAAGACCTCGTTCGAAAAAGAGCAAAACTATTATAAACTTTGTGGGTGCATTTAGTAAATTACGGCCAATGTAATACGAAGTACAGTAAAATATATATATTATATATATATATATATATATTAAAAGCCGCGCCTTCGGCTCCCTACCCTTCGGCTCCGTTCAAAACCGCGCAAAGTTTTTTTATATTTATTGATAGATATAGAAGGATAAACAGCTGGGTTTGCTGCGCGCCGACTGCCGTCACGGAATCTGGATCTGGTGGATTTGTAGTCAACGATGCTAACCACTACATCACAGAGGCGCATATTATATATACTAGCAAAAGTAGACCTGCTGGACCTGCGGTGCTACACCCGCGATGCTGGGCCTTCGGTCTCAATTACTGAAGAGTCAATAGTTTTCGGTCAAAAGAACGCAGCCATGAAAACCTTAAGCTTCACAAATCTTGATACAATGAGTTCGGATGTGAAGCTTAAGATTTTCATTGCTGCGTTCTTTTCTATAGGTTTATTGTCATTGACCGAATAATTAAAAGAACGCAACAATGAAAATGTTAATGCGCGAGAATAAAAAGTTGAAACAGAGCAAAGCGCATTTATTTCTATGTTCAGAATCACTTAATAGTAAATACATGGTGTCTGCCGGCGGACGGACAGACAGGACTGCCATTTTATAGTATATACTGTATATAAGGGTGTCCGGGCTTAAATGCCAATAAAATACATTTAAAATACACCCTGTATATATATATATATATATATATATATATATATATAATATACACATATAATATATATATATATATTATATATATACAGGGTGTCCCATAAGTCTGGCATCATAGGAGAAATTCATATTTTTCTATTTCTACAAACCATAATTCATATATTTTTATAATGCTCGGGATGCCAATTTCCCGTCCACCATTCATTCTGTTCAGTGACGAGGCTGTTTTTTATGGAAATGGTGAGGTAAATCGACAGAACAGCCGCTACTGGTCTCAAAACAACCCTCACTGGTATACCTCTTCAAAGGAACAAGGTGCATCTCGGGTGATGGTATGGTGTGGCATTTGGAAGGATCGCATCATAGGCCCCCTCTTTTTCGATGAACATGTCACTGGAGGCACCTACCTAAGTATGCTCAAGGAAGAAGCATTTCTCAGTGTCTTGAACGAAGAAGGAAATTTCCCAACATGGTTCCAGCAAGACGGCGCTCCTGCACATTACAGCACCCAAGTAAGGGAATACCTGTACCAACAATTCCCTGGTCATTGGATAGGACGTCGAGGGCCTGTGGAATGGCCAGCTAGAAGCCCGGATCTCACGCCACTAGATTTTTATCTCTGGGGCCACTTGAAAGCGCTGGTATACGCAGAGAAAATTAGGAGTGTTGAACATTTGCGGCAGCGCATTATTGGGGCATGTAACACCATTACTCCTGACATCATTCACCGTGTGCTTGCTGACTGGGCATCACGTCTGAATTTGTGTATTGAAAACAATGGTGGACATATTGAGCACGTTCTGTAAACAAAAGCTTTTGTTTTGCCTTTTTTATTATTTTTTCCTATGATGCCGGACTTATGGGACACCCTGTATATAGATAGGATAGAGGCGGGGCCACCAGCTTGACCTCCGTGTGAAGAGAGACCAACGCACGAAACAACATAAGGTTCATAAGGTAAGGTGTATATAGGAGGGGAGGGGCGACAAGCTTGACCTTCGCGAAATGAGAAATCATCGCGTGGAACCTTTGTAAGATTGTAAGGTATATATATCAATGGTGGTGGTGTAGTGGTTAGCGTCGCTGACTACGAATCCATCGGCCCCGGGACGAAACCCGACGGCAGCCGGCGCGCAGCAAAACCCAGCTGTTCATCCTTCCACACAATAAAGAAAGTGGTTGGTAGATAAATGAGTACCCTAGGTGGCCTAGTGGTGAAGACGCTGGGCTGCTGATGGGGCGTGGTTCGGATTCCACGTTAAACTGCAGGTCTAAGGTGGAGTGAAAAGCTTGACCTTCGTCAGAATTAACAATTCGGGCGGAAGCTAACCAAAGGTTTTATATATATATATATATATATGTGTGTGTGTGTGTGTGTGTGTGTGTATATATATATATATATATATATGAAATAAAGAAACACTATTTCTAATATAATTTGATGAAAACTAATTATAGTATTTTATAATTAAATTCCATTTATATTTTCGTTATTTTTTTTTTTTTTTTGTAAGTGGGGTTCGGGGTTGGGAGTTAGGGAGAAAGACTTCATTTGAATTTTAATTTAGAACATATATCAAATTAATTTTAGTTTGAACAAAACTATCTGATTTTTAACATAATTTCAATAATTAATGCAAATAAAAAGGACGTATTATAAGTGTTGGTGTATATATATATATATATATATATCAGTGGCGTGCAGTCAGGGTAAGCGGGGCATGTACCGCCTACCCAGTTAAAGGTCAAAAATCAAAAAGGTCAGTATATTACAACAGTAATCGAAAACTAATATAAAGTTATGAGTAATATAAATTTATAAGTTGTATAATATATATATACACACACACACACACACACACAGTATGTATATATATATATATATATATATATATATATATATATATATATATATATATATACAGTATATATATATATATATATGAAAATTATTTCACGAAAGTAACACGTGAAAAATATTTATGATGAATAAAACCACGAAGGAAAGGAAACACAAAATGGTGCTCAAGCGCTTTCGTCTAATGACATCCTCAGGAACACTGAAGTACATAAAAAGGTTACAGCCTATATATAGGTTACAGAAAGAAAAAAAGAAAAAATAAATAACATACATACACACACACACACATATATATATATATATATATATATATACATATCTATATATACAAATACATACATACATACATACATACATATATATATATGCAATAAACAGAGAAGTAAAAATTAAAAATTAAAAATTAAAACCTTAAAGGATTACCAGTGAGGCGTACAGATTTGTAAGGAAAAATATCGATTTTTAGCACAAGATCAAATGGATTATAAAAACACAAATTTATACTGGAACTCTGCCCGGGTTTTAACACACTGCTGCCTATGGTCAGGTTTCGATATATATAAAAAAATAAAATGCAAATTAAAAGTTAATAAAGTAGCAGACAAGTTTACCAAAGATTTAATGTTTTACCCTTCTTATCTAAATCTGTTTTAAAGGAATTCAAAATAACAGGATCGAGTTGAAAAAGACCTTTGCTTATGTTGAAGTTATTTGAAAGTTGGATAATGGCAGACTCAAGAATATTTCTATTAACAATGTTGCTTGAATGGAATAAACTGAAGCATTATTCCAATCAATACAGTGGGCTAACTCTGACAAATGGACAAAAAGGGCACTGGACAACTGTCCTGTTCTAACGGAATATTGATGCTGTTTTATACGTGTGTGCAAATCCTTTCCCGTCTGACCTATGTAAAAGGAATCACATTGTTTACAGCCAATTTTATAGATAATGCCTGAATTATTGGTAGGGCTATTTTTTATTATGATATTTTTCACAATATTGTTATATGAAAATACTACATTAATATACAAAAGTTTAAGTACATTAGCAATGCCTAAAAAGCCCGGGAAAAATGGAAGTACTAAAATATTTTTTGACAAAGTACGAGTGTTAATATTGACACGATAGAAAGTTCGTTTTGCCTTGTTGAGACAAGATTCCATAAACGCAGATGGATAACACAAATCACTTCCAATACCGTTGATTTTTTCCAATTCGGCATCGATGTATTCCGGACTGGCGATCCTAAGGGCGCGGAGAAACATTGATGAAAATATGGCCTTCTTAGTGGGGTATCATGTCCCGAGTAAAAGTGTACGTAGGACAAATTGTTTGTCGTTTTCCGATAGATACTAAACTTAAAACCTGGGCTTTCCCTATGTACACGCACATCCAAAAATGGGGTTGAATTGTCTTGCTCCACTTCTAAAGTAAACTTAATGGAGGGGACTTGATCATTTAACTGAAGGAGGAAGCTATCCAGGTCACGAACATGGGCCAGATACACAAAATATCGTCGACGTACCGCAACCAAGGGATGCCAACCCCCAGGATTCTCGGAATATAGGTAATTTCGAAAAAAC
>JAJOZX010001163.1:295000-345000 GCA_023014485.1 Bathynomus jamesi | reverse complement strand
GTCTGTCACAGAAAGCAGTCCCTAATTTTTTATTTTTATTTTATGCTGAAATCGAGTCTGTGGAAGGGTAATTAATGTCTTTTCAATAACATTGGTATGGTGTTTCCCGACGACAAATCAAGACTCAGCTATTTCAGTCTCGAATCTCCATTAGGGTGTCCATGCCTAAGAAAAATAAGTCGATATGGCTCATGTATCTCAAAGACAGTCACCGAACATGTGTGGGCGAAAATGTTTTACCGAGCAGTGAAAGTTAAGAAAGACCCCCACGACACTTAAATTCTGCAAATAGCTACACTAAACTTCATCATTAAACGCTCTTGGTTCAGTGAGTAACATCATTTTCCTATATAATCGAAGTGAAGACACTGAAGTCATGGGTTCGACTCCCGTTTGCGTTGGTTAATGGTAATCTAGGAATTAGCGCCATGGTCTGCGTTCGTCTGACACGAGCGCTGTGCCAATTTTGACGCTCCTAACTAATTACTATTATTATTATTATTATTATTATTATTATTTATCATTGTTATTAATATATTATTATTAATTATTATTAATTATTATCATTGTTATTAATATTATTATTATTATTATTATTATCATTATTATTATCATTATTATTATATTATTATTATCATTATTATTATTATTATTATCATTGTTATTAATATTATTATTATCATTATTATCATTATTATTATTATTATCATTGTTATTAATATTATTATTATTATTATATTATCATTATTATTATTATTATTATTATCATTATTATTATTATTATTATCATTGTTATTAATATTATTATTATTATTATTATCATTATTATTATTATCATTGTTATTAATATTATTATTATTATTATTATTATCAGCATCATCGGGATTTGAACCTCCGACCTCAGTGTCTCCATTTCGCTTATAGGAAAACGGCGTTATCCACGGACTCTGGATACTGAACTCTACGGATTATATCAATGTTAAATACTGTTACATACACGTCACCACGGACCTTTTGATACATTTAATATTAGCATTTAAATATTAAGAAATACAATTAAAAAAACCTGCTTCTCTCCATAAAACACGTTTTGAAATCCTGTATGAGTAGAAAAACATCATTGTCATTATTGGCATGTATGTTATTCTCCTATATCGCTTTCCACCAAGAATTAAGTCTCATCTCCCTTTCACTCGTTACTTCGCTTATCCGCCAATCGAAACAAATTTTAGGAATGCGAATCTGGGAACTGATTTTTAATTCGTTAAAGTAAAGTGTAATATTTGTAATGCCCGAAATTATCCCTTTATAATTTTGATAATTAATTTTATTACTTATTTCTTATTTCACTTTTATGCATAACAACTAATAAAAAATAGAAAAGCTAAAAAAAATAGAAAAATAGAAAAGAAATAGAAAAGATTTAAATGGAACTGAAATTCTATCACTTGTTTATAACCCTCGCAAAAAATGCTCAAGCTCTTGATGTTGGCAAATATCTGTCTGTCTGTCTGTCGTCTGTCTGTCTGTCTCTCTCTCTCTCTCTCTCTCTCTCTCTCTCTCTCTCTCTCTCTCTCTCTCTCTCTCTATATATATATATATATATATATATATATATACTGTGTATATATGAGTATATGCAAACGTATTGAAATTGTGACATCGTCAAACCAACTACCAATAACGCCATTTTGTGGAAGTAAAATTTACTTACCTTCGCGGAGGGACCTCTTTTCATAGGGCCCTTTTTGCTTTTTCCCTTCTTTAGGTTTTTGTAGCCATTGTCAAGCTTTCAACCAAATAGGGTGCGTCCTGGAGTTGGGGGATCATAATGTGGACCTCTCCACTCCTATTTTTTATTTTTTTTTATTTTTTATTTTACAAATGGTAATAATTTTTATATGGCCCCACCGATCGAAGCCAAAGGAACAAATTATATTCTTTGCTTTGTCTGCGAGTCTCTTTATTCATCCCTCAGTCCCTCCTCACCCCACCCCACCTCTATTATTCTCCCCATCTATACAATGGGTGTTCCGAGAACCCATTTATTGATAATCCGTTTGAATCATGCGAAATAAAAATGTAACTATTAATGTGTTGATGTAATCGTTATACACACTCGCTTCAACATCCATAATGATACGAAAGAGGATGTTATCAATATGGTGAAATTATGTAAACACAGATTCTCTTTTGTTTTTCTTGCGTGAATCAATAGAAAGCTGAGGTTTTGTACATTTTACTAATAAATTATCGCAAATCTTTGTTTACAATTTGCTCGTCATTATTCTTGAACCATTTTCGTCGACAAAATATTCAATTCACACTCTAAAAGAATAACAACCTAACTTATGCTAAACTAACCTATGTTAACTTAACTTAATCTAACTTAATGTAATTCATAATAGCTTGTTCTTTAACTACTATGTCTAGTGAATGGTGTTAACCTGTTATTCTTCATATTCAGCTTACAATGTTGTTATTAACAGAGTTATTATCAGTGTTAATGCTGATAATTATATCAATGTTTTTTCTCGTTCGCAATGTTCTTTTACACCGTTTCATTTGCATATGAATGAAAGCATATTGCACACAGAAACATACTTTGCTATAACAACCAACCAACCAATGATTAATGAAACCATACGATGATTCCACCTTGTTCATTTTTCTGGAAATAAACTTGAATGGGTTGTACAAACATATTAAGGTTGAACTGTTCATTTGAATTTATTGGCAAAAAGTTAACCCATGTACAATTGTACATATGCAATTCCAAGTATTTTTCTCTGTGTGGCCACCCAATCAATAACAATAAGTGAAGAAGGCCAGAAACTGGCACAGAACTTAGGCCAACTAATGCGGCCCATTGTTCTAACTCCGGTATTATTATTATTATTATTATTACCAGCATCATTAGGGGTCGAACCAGACCTCAGTGTCCTCACTTCGATAAGGCAACGGTGTTATCCGCTGAGACGCTAGCTGGTCATCCAAAGTTCACCGTTTAGAAACTAATCCTGTCCCTGACCTACAATGGCAGTGAAGTTTGATTTGATTTTAGCGTGCACCGAAGTTGTGGATACGTGAAAATGTAGAAGCTGTCCATTAATTCTTTGTCAAACATGGACACGAACGTATTAAAGCGTTCAATAGGGTTGGGTGTTTTCGAGTTTCCCTTTCAGAGCGGTCACACGGTTCTTATTTTGTAATATTTATATTTAAACTATAAACCTCTCAAGTATATATATATATATATATATATATATATATATATATATATATATATATATATATATATATATATATATATATACAGTATATATATATATAATATATAATTGATGTGCCTCGGTGGTGTAGTGGTTAGCATCGCTGACTACGAATCTATCGGCCCCAGGTTCGATTCTCAGTGACGGCAGGCGGCGCGCAGCAAACCCAGCTGTTCATTCTTCCACAAAATAAACACTGGTTAATAGATAAATGGGTACCCTGAATAGCCTAGTAGTTAAGACCAAGAGGTCGTGAGATCGAGTCCGGACAAGGACTTTGTAATTTCTGACCACCCGTGGTAGGTCGTGGTTCGGATTCCACGCTAAGCTGTAGGTCTAAGGCGGGGCGACAAGCTTGACCTTCGTCAAAATGAACAATTCGGGCGGAAGCAAAACCAAGGTTAACGAAGGTATATACAGGGTGTCCCAGAATTAACTATCTATTTTAATGAAATCGGACAAATTTAATAAAAACTGACATAATTTTGTGTTTATTACTAAATTATGATACAAAAACAAATAGATTTATAAATCATAAGTCAAAACTTTATTGAGAAGTTTCAACATGTGCACCGTCTGTATCTCTTCAAATTTCAAATCTATCCTCAGCGCTGCGAAACACATTTTGAAGCATTTCAGGTGTTATCTCCCGCACTACCAACTGGATGCGTTCTTTAAGTTCAGCTAAACTATTGATCTTTTGGCGATAAACCTTTGTTTTTATGAAACCCCATGCAAAGAAATCCAGGGGTGTCAAATCCGAAGAACGCGGAGGCCAAGGTCGAGGTCCTCCACGTCCAATCCACCGATTCGGAAGGCGTCTGTTGAGGTATTCTCGAACAATTAGAGCATAATGACATGGTGCTCCATCTTGTTGAAACACAACATTATCAAGAATGCCATCATCAAGAAGCTGTGGTTCGAGAAACTGCTGAAGCATATCAAGGTAGACGGTACCTGTTACAGTTGCTCCGCAAAGAAGAATGGGCCATAAATTTTGGATTTGGTCATTCCAAGCCACACGTTAACTTTTGGAGTCTCTTTGCCATTCTAAAAATAAAACTATGAAAAACTATGAAAAAATTATGAAAATAAAATTATGAACAAAATTTAGAAATTTATACATTTTTAACACATATTAAACATGATAAACATAAATAAAAGTGTGTTTTTAAAAAATTTGTCCGATTTCATTGAAATAGATAGTTAATTCTGGGACACCCTGTATTTTTAAAAAATTATGCCAAAATTTGTCTCTTTCTGGAATTTTGTTTCACCCACACTTTTATTTAACATCGGTCTTCTGGCACTCTCTTCTGATTCATGCAAAAAACTTCACTTTTCTACGTGAAGGTCAAAATATAATAATAAAAACCCACTCTAATAGACAGAGTTTTTTTCACAACAGTTTCGATGCCCACTGGCATCCTGTTCGGGTGGTTACGGAAAAACGAATGATTCGTTGGGTTCGTACTCTTCTCAGACTTATTACCCAAGTGGTAAACCACCCTTCTTACGGGGGTTAAGGCGTTAAATAACTAGAGATGATTTTCTCTGTTAATTAAGTGTTATTTAACTCATATAGTAAATATAGTTGAACTCCATGGCTCTGCTCGATCCTTAATAAGAGTGGTGTACTCTCTTAGAAATTATTAACTTCGGGGCCCTCGATGTCTCGGCCTAACCTATCTCTGTCCTTATTGAGCGTTACCTCTCAACCTTTATATAGATACAAATCATAAATAGGGGATGGTACTTGAAAGGGGATAATATTAATACATAAACAGATTCTTGAGAAAGAATAAGTTTTGAATTTTTCCACAATAATTTTTGGATTTTTCCTTTGTGATATTATATGAAAATCCTTCTCACGAAGTAAATAAAATAATAATAATAACCCGTTAAAATCTAGTAGTTATTTTAAGAATATCCATTTAATCACTTAATCAAACAACCAAATTAATCCTATCAAGTACCATTAAAATTTATTCCAAAAACCTCAAAATGAAAGAAAGTATAATATTAGAACGGGAAAAATAAACACAAAGATTAAACTTGAAAATAACTCCAGCATTCATTTGTATTCAAAACGTTACTTACTATTCTATTCAATTAATTCCGAGTCAAAATGGAAAATAATTCGCATAAAAAATGTTTACTGTATTTGAAGAGTTCATTCACCAAAATAATTACTTTTCCTTAAAAATAAACAGAAACTTTGAATTAAGATGTTAAATTAGTACGTCGTCAGTTTCCTTTCGGATTTACCTTGCAGAAAGTTATTATGGCTTCTTTTATTATTCTTTCATATTATATGACTCTAAAAATAAATAGTTAGTAAAGGAAAATGTTAGAAGAAATCAAAATACAAAGTCGTAGAAAATACAGGTATACTAGAAAATAAACACAAAATTTATTTTATTTCCGCTCTAATCGAATAAATAATGTAGCTTTACTGTAAAATTGTAACAGTTCATTTGTGTGTAAAACTGTAAAATGATATACAGTATACGTTTAAGTGTTTGTATCATTTGCATATATATATATATATATATATATATATGTTACAATTTTTTGGCGAAATCGGTCTTTTTGCAAATACACCGACAAGATTATTGGTGATTTTGCAAATTGACCGATTTTTGTGTTTTTGCAAAATGATCAAACATTTAAGGTCATTTTGTAAAATTACTATTGTTTTGGTTTCTTTGCAAACTGACCGGATAATTTGCAGAAAGACCGATTTCGCAAAAAGACCGTAACATATATATATATCGTCTTCTAAATTTCATTTCCTTTGTACGAGTCATGTTTTTAAACGAAACTCGATTTCCTTTAGCGTTATTATTATTATTATTATTATTATTATTATTATTATCAGTAGTAGTAGTAGTAGTAGTAGTAAATGTTATAGTTCTCTGTATTAATACTAATAAGCTTTCAATGTCATTTTTTTCGTTTAATTGATTGATTAAATTAAAAAGTTAAGTCTGTTTATTTCGCATAATTACAGTGGCTGCTCAAATTACTTGGACCACCCCCAGATTTTTTTTTTTTTTTATAAATCCCAGAGAAGGTAGCAATTCTTGATAACAATCATTCCTCTGAGACTACGTATGTCTAGACATATCGCAAAAAAGCAAATACCCATAAATGGCTTATCTTAATCCTTTGAAAACCTTTTCTAAATCTCATTCCACGTCAAATATGTAGGTGGTTCAAGTAATTTTATCAGCCACTGTATGTATATTTATTAACGGTTTCGCAAAGTTTGGTAGGCTTCTATATTGTTATTCTCATTTAAGTCGTTTTTCTTTCCTTGAATCTTGCCAACTTGTTTCCATGACTTGAGAGAAATGTATAGCGTTTCAAGTAGACGTCGGCACTCCGGAACTGTGAAAAGTCCCACCTGAACCTACGAAAAAGAAAACCTTCCTGCAGACAGCTATTCTTATATTTTTTATAGTTAATTAAAATAACGGAGCTATTGAAGAATAGGGACCCCAGCCTTCTTTAGTGAGCTTTATAAGGCTAACTAACGAAAATATCATGACCTAACCTAACCAATCGTCAAGGGCGTACAGTTAACTTAACGATTGGTTATGTTAGGTCGTGATATTTTCGTTATTTAGCCTTATAAACCTAACTAAAGAAGGCTGGGGTCCCTATTCTTCAATAGCTCCAAAATAACTAATTCTTTATAACTAATGATTATTTATGACGAAATTATCTTATTATTATTTCCAAACCCGACCTTTAATCATGTTATTCCGCGCAACTTATCATTAAATTTGAAAAGTTAAACCCAGAAGGGTTTAAAGTTTTAAAACCTTCTAAGTCTAAACTCACAACTATAATTAAATTATTTTAATACAACATGAGAAAATTAATTATCGGATAATTAATAAATTAATTGAAATAATTTATATTGAAATATTCCGGATTTACGAATGATAACGAATATTGGTACTTGTAGATTATCTCCCCCCCACCAGTTTTGACAGAATATTTTCGTTAAAACTAACAAAAATATCACGACTTAACCTAACCAATTAATTATAAATTATCAAGACAGTTGATCTATTAGTAAATTAAATAGTAAATACTATTCCAGAAACAAACAATGTTATAATTAATAATTGATCAACTGTACGCCCTTGATAATTGGTTAGTTTAAGTCGTGATATTTTTGTTAGTTTTAACGAAAATATTCTGTCAAAATTGGTGTGTGGGGGGGGGAGATAACCTACAAGTACCCGAATATTTGGTAACACTGAGAATTAATAATTCGGAATTTCCATTCTCTCCTTCAACAAGAAGTTATTGAGAAATTTATAACGCATTATATATTAAAGCCACTCTTCAGAGTGTTCAAGAAACGCAACCCGAAATAGAAAGAAAAGGTTTAGGTTACAATGATATATGCATTCTCGAATGGGTTGCGTTTCTTTTTGAACACCCTGTATAAACAGGATAAGAGTATATTCAAAAATTTTTATTACCTAATAATAATATGAATTATTATATGTTAATTATTAAGCAGTGATCAAGGTTCTACACGGTTCCGAACCATAAACAGAATGGGTTTTAATTTTAAAAATAGCTATGCTGTTTTCCACTACTTCGCTAAAGACATAGGTTCGAACCTTCATATTTCTGTCAACAGGATGTAAGAAAATTTTGGATCACCTGAAGTTCAGGGCCCCCAGCCTTCTTTAGTTAGCCTTATAAGGCTAACTAACGAAAGTATCACGACCTAACCCAACCAATCGTTAGGTCGACTGTACGCCCTTGACGATTGGTTAGGTTAGGTCGTGATATTTTCGTTAGTTAGCCTTATAAAGCTAACTAAAGAAGGCTGGGGGCTCTGATTTTCAGGTGATCCAAAATTTTTAATACTAGTCAAAACTGTTATGCTATTTATGCTTATATGCTATGCTATGTTACGCTATGTTATTTCTTCATATTTTCTAAATTCCCACTTTTATTCCTAAAATTCCTAAAATTCCCCTTTCAAATAACAGGAAATTTCATTTGGTACTTGTAGGTTATTCCTCCCCCACCCCCCCACCAATTTTGACAGAATATTTTCGTTAAAACTAACGAAAATATCACGACTTAACCTAACCAATTATAATTGGTTAGGTTAAGTCGTGATATTTTCGTTAGTTTTAACGAAAATATTCTGTCAAAATTGGTGTGGGGAGATAACCTACAAGTACCTTTCATTTTAATAATAACTATGATTACTGCGGTTAATCTGCCCAAATTTACAATTACACCACTTACCACCGCTATTGATAAATAAAAAACAAATCTACGGGATCACCTGAAGATCAGGGCCCCCAGCCTTCTTTAGTTAGCTTATAAGGCTAACTAACGAAAATATCACGACCTAACCTAACCAATCGTTAGGTCAACTGTACGCCCTTGACGATTGGTTAGGTAAGGTCGCCATATTTTCGTTAGTTAGCTTTATAAAGCTAACTAAAGAAGGCTGGGAGCCCTAATTTTCAGGTGATCCAATCTTCGTTGTTTGTAAATTCTACTTTTAAGCTAAAACTTTAAGCTAAAACTTTAAAGCTAGAACTAATTAAATTATGTTACGTATAAGTAATTTCAATTAATTTTACGTAACAATTTAAAATTCTACCTAAGTCACTCAAATAAAATTTCCAGTTAATATATCCTACCTTACTTTCTTAAAGAATATATCAACTTAACATAATTTTTTATATGTCCTTAATATAAAGCAATTCATATGTTCTTCAACTATATTAATGTGAGGCAGTTTACCAAGCATAGAAATTACTTCCTTTTCTGCTTTCCATAACAATTATAATAGGCCACTTGATCGTTTTCGTCGAAATTTCACCCCGAACAAAATACAATTTCAGGCGTCCATACCGGTACTTCGTTTCTGTAAGAATTATAGGTTTATAAAAATATATTAGCGGTACTGTTTTGAGAACTATATAAATGAAACATACAACAATGCATAAACACTTTGTCTTCCTTCATGTGCACCTCACCAACCTTAATTTTATGCTTACTTCCTTCAAGCACCTTTATAATCTTATGAGTCTGGAAACTAGCATCCAAACAGTCAACATTATCAGGAATATTTTCTTTATTCAAGGGAGTTCTTACTTCTACCTCTTTTTGTACAATTTGGACGAAATCCTGGTACACTTCCGGGTTAAGACAATATAAAGGATAAATCACACATTCATTTATCATTGTATATTGAATATTTTCACTACAAGACCCCAAATTCATAACATACTCAATTTCACATAGTATTTCAACAGTTAAATATATAACCTCATTCACTTGGGGCTAAAATTTTGACTTTTCCAAAATTGTTAAACTTATAACTTTCTTTCAAGTTTAAATTATTGATTCTATTTACTAGAGCTATCATCTCAGCATCGTTTTCCAAAGGAACTTCTTTATATTTTTTTTTCGTGTACAGTCCTACTGTAAAACGAAATTTCCTCTTTACCAGCGGCTTAATCTTCTTGAACAACCTTGGATTTTTTTCTCTTTACCAGCGGCTTGATCTTCCCAATCAACCCTGGAGTTTTCCTTTTTGTTTGCAGTCCTACTGACACAACACTTTGGGTAGAAACTTCCATGACAGCAATATTTTCTGAAAGAACATTACAAGGGGAAGAACTTCCCTGGCTGCAATATTTTCTGAAACAACGCTACAAGGGTCAAAAACTTCTCTGACTGCAGTATTCTCTGAAACAACACTCGGAGTAAAAACTTTCCTGACCGCAATATTTTCTGAAACAACGTTAGAAGGGGTAAAAACCTCTGTATCCGCAATATTTTTTGAAACAACACTCGGGTTAACATCTTCCCGAAATTTCCTGGAACGAGGCGCATCTATTTCAACCACCTCTTCACGTATAATAGCATTTTCATAATTGTTTGTATGAGGGGCGGTCAGAAAATAAGTTTACACGGCATATAATTTCGTAACTAAAGGACCTACATTGATTATGTTTGTATCAGGTGAATTCGTAAATCATTGTTGGTAACATTGCACGTCGATTCGGCTGCCATCTATCGTACACTGGTTATGTGAGTCAGTTGAACATGGCGGCTCGACTGGAACAGTGCCCTGCCTACGGAGCAGCCCAGGACGTTTACTTTAATGGCCGCTCATAGACGTTCCAGTGTTAAACAATATGCAGCTGCACTGATTGTTGTGCCTTTTTGCATGAAGTCTGCGAGCAAAATGCCTTTGTGGTCCCAAAACACGGTAACCATCACTTTGCCAGCGAACCTCACAATCTTGAACTTCTTTGGTTGCGGAGACCCAGGGTGTTTCCATTCCATGCTGGCACGTTTTGTTTCCGGAGTACGGTGATGAACCCATGTCTCGTCTCCTGTGACAATGCGCTCGAGAAATTCTTGACCACTGACAGACTCGGAATATCGTAGCAGAAATGACAGGGCACTGTTCCAGTCGAGCCGCCATGTTCAACTGACTCATATAACCAATGTACCGTAGATGGCAGCCGAATCAACGTGCAATGTTGCCAACAATGATTAACGAATTCACCTGATACAAACATAATCAATGTAGGTCTTTTAGTTACGAAATTATACACCGTGTAAACTTATTTTCTGACCGCCCCTCGTAATTATCACTTCCACACTTTCGTGGGTCTTAGGAGAAACTAAATCCTTCCCAGGATTTCACTTATATCTGACTGAATTTTCTCGTTCATCTTCGTTATTTCATTCATTGTTCTATTTCTCATTTCTAATTTATAATTTTTAGCAAATTCTATCTCGGACTCAGACACAGACTCAAGAAACAGTATTACTTATAAAATTTCGAGACAAAATACAAATATTTTTCTCACTGACTAATTCGTATAGACATAATCGTTCAGTTTAATTTCAAGAGCTAAATATTTTCTCTCACGTTCCATTATTTTTGCCAAATTTAAGAACCTTAGTACCGTATATTTTTTTAATAATAATAATAATAATCTTTATTCAGAAAGAACACATTATATAAGATATATATTACATCCATACTGGTTTACATAATGTTGGGATTAACGTTTAATTTTTTGTAGTTTAATTATAGTATTCTTATTTGAATATGCCGTTGGGAAGCATGACAGCTTTTCAGGCAAAAGTCTTTGAGATTCATTCCTATTTTTACGAAGGAAAATGTCAAATATAAATAGAATTTGTGGAAAATAAAATAATGTTAAAATGTTAAAATAACAAAAAGAAATATTACACCAAATTCAATACAAGTCCCGCAGAAATTAATGACAAGAGCTGTCGATTGGAGTCATTATGTAAATACTCTCTTTATTATGATAAAAAGTTTGTATACAGGGTGTTATCAAATTATATTTCGTAAATTAGTATACTTATTCAGGACGTCAGAGTAAACAAAAAAGTTCCTATGAACATAAATCCGCAATCGCTTCGTTTTCGAGATACATTACTTGTTTGCCGAGGACGATCCAATTAAAATGAAAGCCATTAAAGTTAAATTTGCTCACGTAGTAGATGGTGGATTGAAAGAACTGCAGGCCTTGATGGTAATCGCATTAGGATACCTTTCAGCATACAGGCGTTGGGCAGCAGCTGCGTTGCATATCAGTAAGTTCTTCAAATTAATATTGCTCCATAACGCTGTGTAACATTAAATGAGAGTGACACATTAAATGAATGAAATAATTTTGGTTTCTAAAATGACAACTAACAAAATACTTTCAAAACAAAAGAAAATTAGCTATCTAAACAACCAGACAACGACGACTTTGATAAACTTTAATGACTCATTTTAATTGGCTCGTCCTCGACAAAAAAGCAATGTATCTCGGAAACGAAGCGATTGTGGATTTATGTTCATATGAACTTTTTTGCTCACTTTGACGTCCTGAATATGTATACTAATTTATGAAACATAATTTGATAACACCCTGTATAGTATGACCTTTTTATATGGTATGACTTTTTTATTTAATCTAACATAAATTTATTTAATATTTTATCTACTTCCGGAATGTTTCTTTCACGTGTCCAAGTACTGCTCACGTTATATTTTAATTATTGTACTCGGATTTTCTTTTGTAGTCGTGTAGTCGTTAGTTGTTCAAGTACTAGTATTCGTGTAATCGTTAACTGCTTCCAATGCTAGTAGTCGTATAGGCGTTAACTGTTCCAATGCTAGTAGTCGTGTAGTCGTGAGTTGTGTTTAGTCATGTGTCTTTTGTTTCTGGGTCTTCCTGTTTCACTCATGATTTTATTTGTTATCATCGGTCTTCTGGCACCCTCTTCTGATGCGTTGGGTTCGTGCTCTTCCCAGACGTATTACTCAAATGGTAAACCAACTTTCTTACAGGGGTTAAGGGGTTAAATAAGCAGAGATGATTTTCTATGCTCATTAGGTGTTATTTAACTCGTATAGTAAATATGATCGAACTCCATGGCTCTGCTCGATCCTTAATAAGAGTGGTGTACTCTCTTAGAAATTATTAACTTCGGGGCCCTAGATGTCTCAGCCTTATCTCTCTCTGTCCCTATTGAGCGTTACCTCTCAACCCTTATATCATATAAATACTAGTACAAATCATAAATAGGGGATGGAACTTGAAAGGGGATAATATTAATATATAAAAACAGATTCTTGAGAAAGCAAATGCGTATTATTCATCTGAATTCACAATATTTTTTGGATTTCCCTTCGGGATTGTTATTATATAACACACACCACACACACACACACACACACACTCAAAAATATGCATAAATTATACCCCTTGTTCCGTAATTCTAGGAAATTAACACTGAGATTAAATCGTTAATAGAGAAGTCTGTTATCGAAATTTTCGATGATCAAAACCAAGGATTTGACGTTTAATATGAAGTTAATTTGCACCGCTTTTGAACATAACTTCAAACCATAAGGGGGCGAATGGCGATTAATAGAAGCATATGAATACATGAATAAGGATTTCAGGATAGGCTTTCATTTACGTACGAAGATTATAGGGTATTCATTCATTCATTTGTGAGATATTGAAAAAAAAAAGGGAAAATCTGAATTTATTTCGCCCGTATAATCATAATATTTACTCATTTTATCAGTTTGTTACTACATGAACCGTTGTACCTTATGTAAATTCATTTTTAGATTCTCCCTCTCTCTGAATATATATATATACACACACACACACACACACAGTATATATATATTTAAAATACACAATAACCGTGTCAGAACAATAAAATCAAATTTCCGACGGAAAATATAAAAGTTTACAAAACTAAAATATTAAAACCCATGGGGGATTTCCGTTTAGGCGAAAGAACAAACTGAAACACAGGGAGAGAAGGTCAGGAAATTTGAAAAAAAAAAAAAACCGTATCTGGCAATTGAAACTGATTCAAGATGTGACGAACTGATGGTTCTTTAAATAGACAAAAATTAGCTAAAGAAGAATTCTAACAATTCTAATAATTCTAATAATAATTCTAATTAAATAATATTCGAGTAGTGTTCTCTTATCTTCATTGTGAACATTTAAAAGAATATTAGAATTACTAACGACGATGAGATGTTTATGTTGAAGACAATGATTACACTGGTCAACACTCATTTTATTGCCAATCATATTAGAGTGATTTTGGGGTAACTTTGTGGTGCTGATTCCGAATATGACATCGGTTTTGCTAGATTGGCTCTAATTTATGAGATAATTGGTACCCCATTGAAACACGTAAAAATGCAAAAAATTTAATGTTCAGGCGGAGCCTACTTACTGGTTGGGTGGCCGATGACTTATATACGGAGGGGGAATATTCTAGAATGATCGCGGAGTAAACACTAAGAATATTCGCGTGTCTCACCATCTAGAATGTTCCGGTAGTTTCCCATATGCACGCGTTATTGTTACGTTTCCTATTAATTGAGGGTATTCATTATCTCAAGAACTAGAGCCAAATCGGAAAAACTACTTTCATTTTGGAATTCAGCAACCCCAAAATACCCTAAATTCGTACGAATTTCCTTGGCAACGAAACAAAAATTTGTTTTTGTTGAGCTGTGTTATGTAAGGAGGAATTACTCGTACTATCGGCAGTATTCAAACTGTATTTATGTTAATATAAACTACGTTTAAAATTAATAGTTTCGCCAATACAACACTTGTTGCAATAATTACAACGGACTTTATAAACCCCGAATTCGAACAATGGTCTTGTTGTGAAAAAAACCTTCGGGTAGTACAAGACACTCCAGAAACCACGTTAATACCCAGCGAAAGACAATTGCGGAGGATCTCATAATTGGAAGGAACCACTAAGATCCTTAAAATCTTTGACTGGATGGTAAGTAACATAAAACTTCTTTGTAAGTCTGAGTGCTTTCTCGATAAAATTATGAGGATAACCTAATTTGGCGAAAGATCCCCTTAAATAGTCGAACTCAGCATTTAGATATTGAGGACTAAAAATTTCTAAGGGCCCTGAGAAACACCCACCAAAATTCTTCTTTTTGTTGAGGGAAGAGAGCCACTGAACACAGGAATTAGAATAAGGATCCGAAAGACTGTAAATTCAGGTTTGTTAGTGAAAGATCTCATAATTTGAATATATTAAAAACGGACTTTAAAATCTTGGTGAAACTATTGATTTTAAACGTTGTTTATATCAACATAAATACACTTTGAATATTGCCGATAGTAATGCTGTATTACATAAACATTGTCTTAAACATAAACATCGCATCGACGTTAATAATTCTAGTATTCTTTTAAATGATGACAATATCAATAAGAGAAAACTACCTGAAGGTTATTTAATTAGAAATATTGATAATTTTAATGTCAAAGGCCGTTCATTTCACCTGCATTTAATTCATTTTTATCTATCTAAAAGAACTGTTTCGTCAGGGTATTTTAAATCAGTTTCAGCTGGCAGATGCGGGTTTTTTTTAATTTCCTGTTCTTCCTCTTTCCCTGTGCTTTTGTTTGTTCTTCCGCTTGAACGAAGAAGGGAGCTCTCTTTGAAAAGCTTTGGGGGTTTTAATATTTTATTTCTTTTAAAGTTTTATCTTTTGTTTTGGGGATTTTAAATGATTATATATATATATATATATATATATATATATTATATATATATATATGGGATGAATTTCACACTTCATTGTTTTATTCGTTATTTACTTTACTTTATTTTACTACTTTCCTCTTATCATTGCTTTTTCTTCTCTTTACACTCGCTTCACTGCACTTTATATCCACGGGCAGACGGGTAGACGTGGCTGCCATTAAACTTTCGAACAAAGCAAAGGAACCGGGGATAATTACACACTATTACTTACTATTTACTGACCTTTTATTTATACCGAAACAATTCAGACAAACGGGGGTAAAGCGAGGGCGGAATTAGCGTTAACATTTAACCGCGGAGAGAGACATAATTAATTATTTTAAATAAACAATAACATACTAATACAAAAAACACCTAATCAGGGCAAACCCGCCCGAAGACTGAATTGCTAAAATTGGGCATTTTACTCAGCATCCAGCTTGGGGACATCTCGGATGTTGCCAATTTGTATTTTTATATTTTTAATTTCAAACAAAACATTTTCAATTTCTTATTTACATACAAACCATAATTAAGTTTCTTATTAAACATTATTTTCTTCTTTATTAAACAAAACATTATTAAATTCTTATAAACAAACCATTCATTTCTTATTAAACATTATCTTCTTTAAAAAAAAACCAATACACTACACGTGAAATGAATGAATGATGCAAACCTACAAGGAAAAAGAAAAAATTATTCCAAGACCTTTCGTGTATTCAGCAATACACCTCGTCAAAGAATGACGAGGTGTATTGCTGACAAGGTGTATTACTGAATAACAAAAGGTCTTGGAATAATTTTTTTCATTTTCCTTTGTTTGCATCATATATATATATATATATATATATATATATATATATATATATATATATATAGGTGCTACTATAGCGTGATTCCTACCTCGATTCGGCGGTCTACCTTTTAATTATAGCTTCTTACCTTGTTTACTAATTGCTTGTTTACATTCCAATGTCCATCGCCCTTGACGATTGGTTAGGTTTAGTCATGATATTTTCGTTAGTTTTAACGAAAATATCGTGACTAAACCTAACCAATCGTAGGTAGACCACATACTATAGTAGCACCGAAACTATTTTTTAAATAAATAAAATTGAATAATAAATAGCATTTTATATTTATTATATTTTCATTTATACTTTGGATAGGAATCACACTCTACAGTACTGTAGTTTCGAACCAAAACGGGTAGGAATCACCCTATAGTATCGAAGTCACCGGTAGGAATCACGCTATAGTAGCACCTATATATATATATATATATATATATATATACACACACACACACATATATATATATATTATATATATACACACACACACGGTGTCCCATAAGTCTGGAACCATAGGGTAAAATAAGTAAGTCATGTTTTTCCGTTTATGCAAATGCCCATGATGTCTTTGAGTAAGGAAGAACGCATCCAGGTAATTCTGCTCGTAGGAAATCGGAGTCAGAGGGAGGTCGCTGAGAAACTTAACAGAACCGCGCGCCGATAACACACAGCTGTGTCGGCAAACTTGTAGCAAAGTTCAGGGAAACGGGATCCATAGGAGATAAACCACGTAGTGGACCTCCGAGGACACATCCACCGACGATGACGCAGCCGCTACCATCCTCGCTCATTTCACAAACAGTCCCCAGAAGTCTTTTCGGCGTTTTTATTGCCTTTTTTATCATTTTGCCCTATGGTTCCAGACTTACGGGACACCCTGTATATATATATATATATATATATATATATATATATAATACAGGGTGTTTCACAACCGGTCTGCCATACTTCGGGGGTGATTTGGGCGTGATATCGAGTAAAAAAGTTAATGCAACATCGATACTACTTCCAACCGTAGTATTGATCTGATGTATTTATTGCTACATTTTATGAGATACACCTTAAAATGTTCGAAATTTCCGCCTCGGTTTTCAATGCATAGCCTTGTTCGTTCTAAACAAAAGTCCACTGCCCATTGAATCATTTCGGGGTGTTCTCGTATGTAAGCAGCGGCATCCATAATCCAACACAAGAGTTCCTCTCTCGTTTGTTCCCGAATGAACTGTGCTTCATCACTAAACAGTATGCGATTAAGAATTTGACGATGCATAACCACCCACTGGCAAAATTGGACACGTTTATCGTAATCATCCGGTTGAAGAGCTTGCACACGTTGCAAATGATAGGGATACAAACCCTCATCATGTATGGTTCGCCATACACACGATGCGGATTCACCAATTCCTCTAGAACTCCTTCGAACACTTGTAGTTGGGCTACGTTGTACTAGGTTCAGTATGCGCTCCTCCACAGCAACGGGCTACGTGGAACAGTTGTCCCTGTTTCCCTTAATCTCTGGTGTGTGTCACTAAACACTTGCCTGTTCGGTATTCGGCGGTTCGGAAAACGTCTTCGATATTCCTCAACTGCCGCTCTGCTGTTACCATCACAGAATCCATAAATGAAATGGATATCAGCGCATTGAGCCGGTGTGAACTGTTGATTCATCTTGATTGTTCACCTTAGCGCAACACAGTTTCTCGTACCACAGATCAGAACCACCTGAAAGAAAAAACTGAGGATTAATAGTGGTAAGTTCGTTAACCGAAACTACTACCAGTGCTGCCATTTATCGAATTACATACAAGTCGGGATTTGTTGTTTACACATCTTAAAACGTCCGTAGCTCCGCAACGGCTGGAAATAGCACCTATGTTGTATTAACTTTTTTACTCGATATCACCCCCCCAAATCACCCCCAAATCACCTCCCCAAAGCATGGCAGACCGGTTGTGAAACACCCTGTGAAATATATATATATATATATCTTGAGAAGTATATGTTTTCATGATGAGAACTAAAAAATGGTCAGTTATTAACTTTTTCACAAATTTTGCTTTATTGAAGAACTTCTCCTTCGAAGCAGATCTAGAATTATTCATGTGAAACAATTAATTCACTAAACAATGGTCATTAAAACAGCTGAAATAACTGCATTACTTTGTTTTTGTTTGTCTAAAATTCAAACAAATGTTTTGCTTAAATAGAGAGGTATTTTTCTTAGTGTATTAAGATTCAGTTTAGTCATTTCTATAAAAAAATATCTGATACCTTATGGGTAAAATTGAAGCTCAAGTGAATTATAAATGGGGATTTTGATTTAATTATACTGTGCTTATTTATCATTCAGAGCAGGGGTTCCCAACCTTGGGGTCGCGAACCGATTTGGTTATTTTATTTTCAATTCTCTTCGTACGGTCGTCCGACAAGGCATTTATCAATCAATATGTAGTTGCATATAACAGCAGAAATCTGAGCCCTTCCCGTGCATAATAAACGCTGTGCTTATGAAGTATACAGTATATAGATTTCTTTATTTTTCTTTTTTTCTCTGTTACCGAAGCCTCGTAGCCTCATAGCAGTTCCGTGCGTTGGTCTCTCTTCACACGAAGGTAAAGCTGGTGGCCCCGCCTCTAGTCTTGGCCTGATGGGTGAGCGAGTTGCTTTCTTGCGCTCTCCACGGCACATAGTCAGGTATACCTGGCTCATCTGGTACCATCCTTAGCCAGGCATCTAATTTTCTTTTGAAGACTTCAACTGTGACTCCTGTAACGTTTCTGAGGTCCTTTGGAAGTTGGTTAAAAAGTCTTGGCCCCCTGACAACCAAGCTGTTTTCCTTCAGCGTTGAAGAGGTCTCTTATTGGGCCTTTAATTTGAGAACACTACACATTCTGCCTTTTCTATTTTCCAGTGTTCTTTTACAGTTTTTAATCAATAATGCGTTCCATTTGTCCGGAACTGCAGCTGAGTGTGATTTCATTTGTCTTATAGCTCGCGCTATATCTTCTGGGGTTAAATCAAACTCTGTTATACAATCTCCTTGCAATTTCTCTTCAAAGAATGTATCTATGTCAGGTATCGCTTTGTCACTTGTTTGGGTACTGAAGATTGATTCATACTGGGCTCTCAATGTTTCGCATATTTCTTTTAGATCGTCGATTAGTTCATTATTTCCTTTCCTTAAGGGCCCGATAATGGAACGCGTTTTTGTTTTTCTTTTCGTATGGCTATAAAAGTATTTTAGATTTTCCTTTATTACTTCTACCGCCTTTTCCTCTTCCCTCTCTGTACGACCCTGAATCAGGGCTTGTATGGCCCTATCGATACTCTCCAGTTTTTCATGTATTACTTTCCTTACCTCTGCAATTAACTAACTTTTCCGCTACTCTCTTTTGCAGAAAATTGTTTGCTTTTGCCTCTCGAATCAGTTCCTCTTTCCTCCGAAAACACAGCCAAAAGGCTGTGCTTTCGGAGCATATTTTTCTAAAATTTACAGCGTCTTTTCTTCTAAGATTGTTAGTATTTCTTTGGTTTTTTATTCTCGAAAACTGTTTTCCACTCTATTTGGGCTATATGTGATTTGATTGCTTCCGAAGTTGTAGTCTTGGAGTTCAAGTTAAAAGTCCCAAATTTGCTTCTTTCTTCAGTATGGGTCTTGTCTTTTAATGTTTTTGCCACATTTGTTGATATCTCAATTATGTTGTGGTCTGAGATAATAGTTGGGGTTATTTTTATATCAACAATCAAGTTCGTGTTATTCGTGAATACCAGATCTAGGCAGTTATTTTTTCTGGTGTTTTCTCTTGTCTCTTGTGTCAGCATAAACTCGTTTGTTAGGACCATCAACATTTTTGCTTGCTCCTGGTCTTCTCTTGTGCCCCCTTTGTCCTAGTGTATATGTATATATATATTTCTACCCATCTTTTTGTATTTTATAAATGAGAAATTAAGATCTCAGCAGGGTATTATACCGCTGGATAGAGAATTTACGGACTTTATTAGGTTTCTGATATCATCAATGGCATCCGAGAATTTTTCATTTGGAGTGTTTGGAGGTCTATAGATGACTATCAGTACCACGTTTAGTTTTTCTGTTTTCACTGCTAGGAGTTCCACGAAACTGTTTGATTTACTTATTACCGTCTCTATAATATAACTTTCATGTACATATATAGCACAGCCAATTTTATGTCTCGCTATTCTATCCGCTCTTAGTAAGTTGAAACCATCGATATGCAACTCTTTCTTATCAATAGAATATTCACAGTTTTCGCAGTTTCCTTGGCAATCTTTCAGATGTGTTTCTGAGGCATACGATATCCGCCCTTGTTTCGTCAATAAATCCCTTCAGGTACGAGTTTAGCGAGTTGTTTGGTTTTATTGAGTTGTTTGGTTTTATTCCTTGAATATTAGCCATGACAATATTTATGTTCTTTATTTTGCGTTGCCCCTTCTGCATTTCCAGTTCGTTTTCCTTTGGTATCACGTGTTTAGCAACCCTGTGGTCCTCCGAGAGAGATCCGTTTCCGCCTACCTGTTCTGGTAGCTTCTTGCCAGGAAGCGATCCGGCTCGGTGGTTTTCAGCTGTGTCAACTGCATGCACTGTATGAGAATTAGCAGCCGTATTGTTTCCGCGATGTTGAAAAAATTTTGTTCGCTATTGGTGTACATATTTTTCTTTATATTTTTCCTGTTGTCCTTTGAGCCTTGTCCTTTGTCCTTTGAATTTGCCGGAAGATTATGGTAGTATTAGTTTTTACCGTATTGCAGGTACCATATTTCGAGTAAAATCTTGCAAATTTCCTGAATTTAGAATGTGCAGCTGTTACCGAATTTAGAGTGAACATTATTGAAGAAGAAATTACAGAAAGGAGAGTGTGCATATATACAATGTCCTCCCTTATATCTGCAATTTCCTTTCACATAATATTTGCATATAATTTCTTCCCCATTTTTACTCGGGGCCTTTGTTTTTGACGGTTTCAGTCTACTTTCTTGATTTCCTGCTTGTTTTTTCCTATTGGTGCTAATGTCTTTTGTTTGAACTTTTAGGATTAGGTTTTGTGCTTCTGTTTCATTTTTTATTTTCCGTTGCATTTGTATTTATATTCTCATTCATATTCTCGCCCTCCTTGTGTGTTTGGTACTGTCTTTGTTTCTACTTTCCTACTCCTCGTTTCTTCTGTTTTTCCCTGTTCATTTTTCACAGTTCGAACTTTCACTTTCCTCGTTTCTTCGATTTTTCTCTCTTCGCTATTCATAATTTCCTCTTTTTCTTTCTCATCATCGTCTTTTTCTGCTTTAAAGACGTAAAAGAGTTTATTTCGCTCATGCAGTTTTTGCAGAAAAACTTTATCCCATTCAGCTGTTTTGCTCCTGTTATAAGAGAAATTTTTTCATCTTGCCATTCCAGACATTTGAAATCAAATAGAAGTTGGCAGAGGGCACATCTAATTGCCTTTGCTTCATCTGTTACCTATATATATATATATATATATATAAAATAACTTTTGGGGAGTTTGTCGAACTTCGACCGGTGTTTGGAGTCGTGAATTGTGTGAACATGATTTTCGGGGTCGCACATGATAAAGGATGGGAAGCCCTGATTTAGAATAAAGAGGGGATCGATTTTTAACTTCATTGGGGTGTCGATTTTAATACCGATGAGAGAAAGTGAGTTAGCGAAAGGTCTGTGGAATAAACTTCTAGGTGATATATGTATATATACATATAACTAATGGATCTCCCTGGTTTGATACAAATAGATCATTAACACTTTCATACACTGAAATCTACAATTAAATTGACAACTTTAAAATTCCCTCCAAATTCCATGCACTCTAAGTGTGTGTGTGTGTGTGTGTGTGTGTGTGTGTGTGTCCAAATAACATACCGAGATTTAGCTTTCTCAGTTTCAAAATTCACGGCGTATATAATACTATATAATGTTGCAGACATTATAAAAATTCTCTTACGCTCTCTTGACTCTTAAAATGCAGAAAACTATAAGCAAATTGAAAACGATATCCATCTTTGGCAATTTGCCAATAATACAAAAACTTCTTCGGGAAGATTAAGCATAAATGAACAACAACAACAACTTACAAAACAACATAATAAGACTCAACGTTCAAGCCAAAAAATTCATCTTTTATAAAAAATCATAAAACTTCAACGAACTTCAGCACAAAATAATTAGATCTTCGTAATAAAAAAATAATTGCATCATCCGCAGACCAAACGCAACTTCAAGCGGGGACTTGGGGGCGAGGCTTGGGTGGGGGAGGGCTAATCATTAAATTTTGATTTTAAGACCCATAATGGAAGAAACGGTTGGCACACTAGACAACATAAAAGGACGTACGCGAAAGTTCTCCAGTCTGTGTTATCGTATTTGTTTAGAAATTATGTTAAAACGAGTAAATATATGTTTTATGATCTTAAAACTTGAGTTCGTTCAGATTTTTCTTACATTTTACAAAAGTAAAAAGTATGATTGACGGCGTCTGTAGCTCGGTGGATAACACTGTTTCCTTATAAATGTAGAAGTGGAAACACTGAAATCGGGAGTTCGAACCCCACATGATGATGATGATGTTAGTTATAATAATACAGAAATGGGATGCAGTAGTTGGCCTGAGCTCTGTGTCAGTTTGTGGTCCTCCTGACTAATTATTATTATTAAACGGTATAATTATAATAATGTTTCAGGGTTGTTTAATTTCATTCGTGTGACGGAGGAGACTTACAACTTTACGTGGATCCAAACCACGGGTCATCCATTCAACTACTACCCAGAACCAACGTCGCTTAACCTCGCTGATCTAACGGGAAGCGGTGTTGCCACAGGGCTATGACATAACCCGTAAACGGTATGAGATAAATCACAGTACTTATGAAATAATTTAAAGTTACAGACACACATATATATATATATGTGTGTGTGTGTGTGTGTGTGTGTGTGTACATACATACATACATACTTGTATGTGTATATTCCATCTAGTACATGCGATGTGAATTATAGATGTTAAAGAGAAGAAATTTTAACTTTTAACAACATACAGGGTGTCTAAAAAGGGTGTTTCCCCCAAATAAATAATGTGCAATAAGTTATTTTTGGGAACACGTATCTTTTTTCAATTACCCTGTAATACTATGAAAAATAGTCTTTTCAGAAGTGGAGAAAGAGTCATTGTACATTTGTTCCTGTGTATAGATAGCTAATGAACCTTGGAAGTCAAGTTTTCATATTCATATAGCACTACCGTAATCATTTAACCCCGTCTTTTTGGCTTGCATTACAGTCACTTATATAGGTTATGCATAAGCTCTGTTACGTAATTATTAGGAACAAGATGTACTCTAAATTTGTATTTGCTCTTTGATGTCATATATATATATATATATATATATATATATATATATATATATATATATATATTTCAACTGCAAAGAACAAGCAGTATAATTAACGTAAAGAACGACGCTTGTATAGGAGAACATTCCGCGCAAGATGAGGAGGGAGAATTACGACTTCTGATCGGGTGAGGACCATGGTGTAGTGGTTATCATATCTGACCGGCAATCGGAAGATCCCGGGTTCGATTCCCGGGTGGTTACCTCATTTGTTCGTTCTCCCTCCTCATCTTGCGCGGAATGTTCTCCTATACAAGCGTCGTTCTTTACGTTAATTATACTGCGTGTTCTTTGCAGTTGAAATATATATATAGGTGTGGCATGCGGGAGGTGTCCCCTTCGGGGCATTGGTTTCTGCGCGTATGTAGGAGAATTACGACTTCTGATCGGGTGAGGACCATGGTGTAGTGGTTATCATATCTGACCGGCAATCGGAAGATCCCGGGTTCGATTCCCGGGTGGTTACCTCATTTTTTCATTTGTTCGTTCTCCCTCCTCATCTTGCGCGGAATGTTCTCCTATACAAGCGTCGTTCTTTACGTTAATTATACTGCGTGTTCTTTGCAGTTGAAATGTATATATAGGTGTGGCATGCGGGAGGTGCCCCCTTCGGGGCATTGGTTTCTGCGCGTATGTAGGAGAATTACGACTTCTGATCGGGTGAGGACCATGGTGTAGTGGTTATCATATCTGACCGGCAATCGGAAGATCCTGGGTTCGATTCCCGGGTGGTTACCTCATTTTTTCATTTGTTCGTTCTCCCTCCTCATCTTGCGCGGAATGTTCTCCTATACAAGCGTCGTTCTTTACGTTAATATATATATATATATATATATACACACATATACATATACATTACATATATATATATTTTTGTCATCTTGCCTTCTCCTTCATTCCCTGACAAGATGTACTTCTGAATACACGAAAGGCCTTGGAATCATTTTTCTTTTTCCTTGTGAGTTTGCATTTTATATATATATATATATATATATATATATATATATATACAAATGACCTCCAAGAAGCTTTCGTTTCATCAAACTGCCGGAAAATATACACCGAGGAAAATATTTTCTTGTTCTGATATTTCTTAAAAATGTTCAATACAATTATTTCTAAGAGAAGTATGAACTTGCTTATAATTGCTGCACATTTAAAAAAATATTATTATTATTATTATTATTATTATTATTATTATCAGTTATTATTATTATTATTATTATCAGTTATTATTATGGCACTGGTACAGTTACGCGACTGAAATCACAAAGAGATTTTTACGACATATATAATGCAGATAAAATGTAATAGGTTGTTCCTATTTCCATCTTCCTGCCAGCGCCCTTATGGCCCAATGGGTAACACCGTTATCCTATAAGCGAAATCAACACACTGAGGTGGGGGTTCGAATTCCGATGGTACTGGTGATAATAATCCGGAAGTTAGCGCAATGGGCCGTTTATAGCCTGGTCTGAGCGCTGTGCCTGTTTCTGACCTTCCTGATTGATTATGGTGTCATTTTCTTTGGCAGTTTGAACTTTCCTCCAACAATGATAAGAATCAAATATTTATCATTAAAAGGAAGTTGTACGTCAGCAAAGAACTAAAGAAAAAGGTAAACCAACGGATTACTATAAAAACAAAATTCCGGTAATCATTTGTATGGTGTAAATACAGTATGACGAACGCACCTTCTATATTAGTACACGAAACTATAACTGTTATATATGAGTTAGTTACGTGTATGAATTTTATTCTGTATTTTGCTCAATGGTTGTGAGATTACGCTAAGATATGAATAAGTATTAAAAATTAAACATTTCATCTCTTAACTCTGTAGGACTTATTTCACTCTTGCGTTTTATTCTGTATTACATCTCCATCAGCTAGACAAAACCCTTGAGATTTTATACAAAACCATATCAATTCTTATACGTCAAGGCATTTGCATATATATATATATATATATCTTACCAACATCATGGGATATTGACGAACCGTACAGATAATTAAATAATTGACAAAAATACTGATGTTCTGCGCAGACAAAGTGACTTCAAATTCAATCTTTGCACATTTTATTTAGTCTTTGAATTTAAAGGGTCCTTCATTTATCTTGTAGTATCTAAGGGTAGATAAAGATTAAAAGAAGAAAAATATTTCGTTAAAGGTTATATATTTATTCGAGTAAATAATATTTTCACCCCTTATGTGTCCATAATATTTTTTACTCAGTTATTCAATTCGTTCTATGAAGAACGGCAAAATAAGCTTATTTAATTTATTGCGTTATACATTAAGATATGTTTGAAATTTTGCTTTCTCTCTCTGCCTTTCTTTCTGAAAAATGTACTCGTATTTTAGTTGCGCTTACGTAATCACAAATACAATCGGATAAATGCAAAAGTCCATTCCTTATTTCTATCGACGCAACATCTCTGTGGCAGGGAATTCAGAATAAAAAGAAATAATATTTTATTTTCCAAGGAATTAAGAATTCTTTCTGAATTTGGAGAAATTTCACTATTTTTCCATAGATTTTATTTACTCGGTGAATTTCTTTCCGAAATTGTGCTTCACCATTAATAGGGTATACAAGCGGTAGGTCGCTATCGCTCGCGACCGTTGTACAACTTGGCCATCCAGGCGGGTAGCACTGTGACATATACTGCTATATACGCCATTACCCCCCCTCTCCCCCATTAGCCCCCACTCCCCCATTACCCCCTGACACAAAAGTAAAAAACGCCATTACCCCCATTACCCCCACCCCCACTCCCCCAATTACCCCACCCCCTCCCCCACTACCCCCGGGCGGGTAGCACTGTGAAGCTCAAGATTTTCACGGCTGCGTTCTTTTCTGTAGTTTTATCGCGGTGCTGGGGCCTTTGGACCCAGTAATTGTGACCTAGGACCGGGAAACTTGACAGAGCATATCGGCAGCTCATGGGCTATCAGTTGGTGGTGGTTGCAGAATTTTCCGATGTGCCGTTTAGGCTGTGCACGGTTCGAAAGAAAGCGGACAGACACACGCACAGACACACAGACACATTTTAGCTCAATAGTATATAGGACTACAAGTCAATACTGATATCTAGATCTTTCGGCCGATCGCCAAAATGCTTTTATGACCAAGATTTGCCGAAAGCTCTTTAATAACCCTGCAAAAAAGATGTTACGAATCTCCACACTGTAAAAACTGTTCATTGTCTACTGAGAAGACTGACTGAGAGTTCAAAAATGGACTAAATGTCCTCTGAATACAAAATATTTAAAGAGTGCACTTGTTAGGTCGAAGGTACTGTATGTTGAAATTCCTAGAAAAATACTTTTTGGAGAAGTGAACTTACTCTGGATCTACTTTAGACCTACTATCAGTGTACTTTTTGTAGAAGAGAATCGCTTGATCTACTCTCGTTCTACTTTAAACCTACTGTCAGTGTATTCTTTAAATACAGTCTCTCATTTGCAGAGTACATTTAGACTTTTTTTTAACGCTCCGTTATAAAGTAGACACAGTGGACAGTTTTCAGTGTACTAGTGATTATTTTGAAAGAAATAGGTCCCATTTAGTATATACTACGTTTTTATAGGTTTGCATTTGATTTTTTGCTGGGTAGTTTCGTCGTCTCGCTACCCAATCACATAACCAAAATAGTTTTGATAACCAACATAACGGAATTTCTTATTGATTGGTGACGTTTGTGCAGCGAACAGGAAACGAACATACCCATGTTGGAGTCTATAAACTTCAAGATTGGTGCGTTTGTCATATAAGAATATTTATAAGGAAACATTAATTTTCTCTAATCTTTCAGACCCTAACTTTGATTATTTAATTATCACTGGTATGCATATGAAATTTTTTGTCTGCTGTGAGGGTTTTTTCAACTCATATTATATAATTCGACCATGCTGAATTCGAAAATGACATTGGTTTTCCTCAATCAGGTCAGGTTTTTTCTCTATTGGCCATTTATTATAAGTCCAATTTTATCCCCAAATTTATTGATTTTTTTAGCTTAAACACTGTAGATACGAGTAATATTATAAGAACACTCGTGAAAAATGAAAACATTGTGTGAATAAATACTTTTATTCATACAATGAATATGGAAAAAAGTTTATTGAGGAAGGAATGAAGTTTTTTGGCTTTCCGTCTGTTTTTCTTCGGGCAAGTCTCGCTTCAAACACTAGCAATAGTCCGCCAGCATATTGATATCCCAGTTTCCCTGGTACCTCTCTTCCATTATTTTGATATCTTGGTGAAATCGTTCACCCTGTTCCTCACTATAATCCCCGCAATTTTCAGGAAAATAGTCCAAGTGGGACCACAAAAAGTGCATTTTTATGGACATGCGCGACCCATGAGCTTTGAAAGCTTCCATCAAGTTTTCGACAACGGACTCGTATTCTGGACTTCTACGCTTGCCAAGAAAATCAGTGACAACTGATTTGAATGCCTGCCAGGCATTCTTCTCAGTTGGAGTCATTGCGTTTTCGAACTGAGTATCCTTGATCAAAGTTCGAATTTGAGGACCATCAAAAACCCCCATTTAGTTTAGCATCAGATATATGAGGAAATTTACTCTCGAGATATCGGAATGCTGAACCCTCCTTATTCATTGATTTGATGAAATTTTTCATCAAGCCCAACTTAATATGAAGTGGTGGGAGCAAAATTTTTGTTGGTGGTACAAGGGGCACTGAAACGACATTATGCGACCCAGGTTCAAAATTCTCTCTGGATGCCCATTCACGCTGTGCATAGTGCTTCTCATCCACTCGGCTATCCCATTTGCAGAGGAAACATGGGTATTTCGTGTATCCCCCTTGCATTCCCAATACAAATGCCACAATCTGAAAAAAAATGAAAATATTTAAAGAATTTAGAGAATTTGTTCTATCAGATAAAAAATCTATGCATTGGACTGTATCACTTCTGTGGGGAAGTTAAGTGTTCTTATACGCTCTCAAATAACCTTTCGAAAAACAACATAGTCAATAGCAATAGTTTACTTATGATATTAGTATTACCTTCAAATCTCCACAGATCCTCCAGTTATGTTGGTCGTACACGAGAGCATCCAGTAAAATTTTCATGTTATCGTAGCTCTCAGTAAGTTGTACGGAATGTGCTACAGGGACTGATGCAACCCTATTCCCAATGTTGAGAAGTACTGCTTTCAAACTTCGTTTAGACGAGTCTATAAATAGCCTCCATTCTGATGCGTTATATGGCAGGCCTAAGGATTCGATTAGCCCCTCAACATTGCAGCAGTACACTAAGGAAGAGGTATTTTCGTGCACTGCATAAAACTTGCGGAATTCTTCCTCTCGTTTCCTATACCAGGAGAATGTTGTTCCCGGAGCCAGCAAGTTGTCCTCTCGAAGTCGTGAGCCCAAGATCTCGGCAGCTAATTTGGAAAGTCCTAAATCCCTGGTAAGATCATTAAGTTTGGCCTGGTTGAGAGGCCTCGGCTCATTTGAAGCGGTATTTTGAGGTATATAGACTAGGACTGGTCATTGGCATTGGTCATTGATTCATCATCAGAATCATCGAAGTCCAAGGGTTGAGGTGGGTCGGGTATTGGAATTCCAGGACCATGGGGTACAGGTCTCATAGCAGAAGGAATGTCAGGGTATACAACACTGTGTTTATTCTTCTTGTTAACTCTTGAAAATAGAAACACAGAAACATGGATATAAAACTTGCAATGAAATAGAAGAAGCATTCAGACACTGGCGGCTCGTGAGGGAAGGCTGCGGTCTGTAAGATATGAAATAGGTCGATGGAGTCTGTATATTTTCTTTCTTTTTCATTCATATTGTCCCTTCGGGGACAATATGAATGAAAAAGAAAGAAAATATACAATCATTGTATATGTAAATGTAACTTGTATAACAATATATATGTGTAAATGTATTTTCTATAACAATATGTATATGTAAATGTATGATTACCATTATGGTGAATATTATGCTATATATGGTGAATATTACATTATGGTGAATATTATGTCAAGTTTCATACGAGGATTTCAAAATATTTAAGAAAAATAAATTTATAAGCTCACCTTGGAGGTTTGTCATGCAGAAATAGCAATCTGTCACGTGATCCTTTCCTTCTCTCCAAATCATGGGAATTCCAAAAGGCAAAGATTTCGCTCTGCCTTTGCTCCATCTTCTCAAATTTTCAATGCACGTCTTGCAGCACATATGAGGGGCGAAATTTTTGTCCTGGTCCCCTAGCTTAATTCCAAAGTATGCTCTGTACATTGTCTTCACAAATTTAGTGATTTGGGACTGGTTATTTGGCATGGTAACCGTCCCACATATGTAGCAGAATCTATTGGGATCATTTTTACACGCTCTATTCATTATGAAATATTTTATCTATATGCCTGAAAAGTAAAAAAGATATTATACAAGTGAAACAAGTGATGATAGATGTTACTGTTCCAATTCCGCTTTGACAAAATCACGAAAAATTCTATTTTACTTATGAGGCCATAGCCGGATAACCTGAGCTGATTGAGAAAAACGGATTGCAGATTCGAAATCAGCAGGAAAATCTCTATAAGAATCACTTACAAAACCCTTGACAGCAAAATTGATGCATACCAGTGTTATTAATAAAGGGGCAAAACGATGTGATTATCTTGCTATGAAAATCTAGATGCTATCCACATGCATACACAAATTACTAAACCATTGCCTTCTTGTAAAGAAAATTCAGTATGTCTAGCAATATTTACATTCTAAATTTACAGAAAAAGAGGTTCATATCCCCAAAGACCAATTTGGTATAAGAATGAGACTAGCTTTTCATATAAATGAGGTCAAGGATAACTAATTATTAAATGGGAGTTTCCAGTTATAAAGCACCGAAATGAATGGATTTCAACATACTATATACATTAACTGCGGAATATATATACAGAGTATATATCCAAGGAAGTTATATAGTAGTGTAACCAATTGAAACTGTTCTATAATTTAGCCTATATATTAATTGACAGTCTTAAATTTAAAGTAAACAATTACAGTTAAATGGCCTTTAATGATTTGCGGCGACTACTGTAAGTTAAACAGTAATGAATTCGAGCCAAATAATATCCTATAAAAATATATGACACGTAAGGAAATACCAAATAAAGGAGGCCGATGGCTGAAATAATGTCTATCTTCAAGGGAGTTGACACAAATGAAAATGATATGCCAATGAATTTGGCTTTGTTTTTTTTTTTTTTTTTCACTGTTTTTGGTTGGTTCTCAACTAAAAGGAAGATATGCAAATGTTTTCAACGAATTAGAGATGCGAGGTACGTCAGAATCAAATTCATTCGAGTTACATAGCTAAATAAGTATAGTTATATAAATAGGCTGACCATACGTACCGTTTTGAACGGGACAGTACCGTTTTGTATGGGTTTTTGTATGGGTTCTGTCACTGAAGAATAATTGTAAGCTCAATATGTTTATGTACTTACTTTTTCATGAATACAGAATATTACATAACCCCCGTCCCTTTTTTGCCATCCCAATGTCCCGTTTTTGTCTCAAGGAAATATGGTCAGCCTATATATAAATCATGTCATCATATCATATATCATTGTTCGGGTATCTCTGTTTTCAATATGATTCAAATAATAGAGAAGGTTGCCAAAAATAAATACACACTTTTAGGTTTTTCATAGTTTTTAATGTTATAATAAAAGTCAATAAATAATAATAGATTTATTGAATTAATATATTTAGTATCGTGTTGCTCTCCCGTTTGCTTTATGTAAAGATGATACACGTTCTGGCGATGAACTCTGCCATTTGTTCTTGAGGAGAATCATCGTTGTGTCTGTTTAATTTTGTCAGCCCTCGGTATGTCCATACCTACACCCATACCCATGCATACAGACATGTTGAAGCGCTTAGAGATCATATACTGTAGATTTGAAACTTGGAACAATCGTGGCAATATGAATTGTGCTTTCTCTCACCATTTCGTAGATTTGGGTGAAATTTTAAACAGTTTCCCTCCTCAGAAGGTTATATCACGCTCTCTGATATCTTAATTATTCAGCAGCTTCCTAAGGGAAGCCACATTGTAGCTGGTGCGTGAATAATTCTACTATTCGTCTGAAATAGCATTTTGGGAATGAAAAAAAAAAGCATATAATTTTTTTTCTTGCTATATTGAATTTAAAGAGGATAACATTTTTTTTTATTGGTTTTGTAGGATTACGTGAAACATAAAAACATAAAAACCTGACAAAAGTCAATAACGACTAATATTTTTCTCTGTGCTTCCAACACCAATTTAATACGGTTTTGAAAGGAATGCAGTTGAACAAACAACTCTTTTGTTTTGTTTTTCAATCTTGTTGCTTTGCAAAGCCTCTTTGAGTAATTTGATCAACGTTTCTCTTGAATTTCGGCCTTGACCTCTTTGAATATTGCAGAAAGCTGCTTCAGTTCGTTGTTTGACATTTGAACCCAGATTTTTGCACGCATTTAAATTGCGTGAGTTTCTAGGCCATAGTCCGAGTTTAACTTATCTAAAAATGCTACAGTGATGTCATCTATCAAAACTAAGGAAAAATCCACCAATAACGGTAAAGAAGTTACCCCCTTACAAATTCATTAGAGTGTTTTAGTTCAAAGTTTTCCACGGTAGAGTGTTGTAATGAGATTTGATTTTTGTTTGAAGTTACTGAGACCAAAAATTAGTTAAAATTGCAAAGATCGTATTCAAGATGTATTTGTAATCTACTGAAATTTTTCTACTAGGTTCTCATATCATATTTATTTCAATTCCACTGATATTTGTTAGGTAAAAGGCTGAGAGTTAAAAATCTCGGTGAAGGAGATGAGCGGCTCGTGGAACGAATTTCAGTAATAGATCATCGAAAAACCTCAAGCATTAAGACTACATTGGAAGAAAAAACATGAATAACAGTCTAAGCAAGCAGAATAAGGATTAAAGACTTCAGCTATGAAATCTCTAGATGGACGTATTGCATTGCGCAAAACAGCAATCTCAAAGAAAAATCAGAAGCACCGACTGGAGTGTACAAAAGTTCGACCAAAGTAAACAATGCAACAGTGGACGGTGTTGTGAACGGATGTATCACAATTTAATTATCTTTGTTGATAATGTGGGCAGGACTCTTCTCCCAAGAGAAGAGTTTCATCCAAACTGTATTACCAAAATAATAAAGTGGGCAGGACGGTCTAGGGACGAGCGCTAATTTGTCAACTAAACACTGTCTGTCACGGATAGCCAATCTGGGCTATCGCATGCAGTAGAAGAAAACTAAAAAAACTAAAAAACTTACAGCAGGATACACCTTTCTGTCTGATGGTTAGAAATACGGATAGCCATTTTTAATGACAAATTTCAATTTCAGAGAAGAGTTTTTTTTTTTAATCTTTTGCGAACTCATGTTCAACCATTCTGCTTTCTTCCTGGTCGATAGTTCATTTAAAAAGTTTTAACCCTTTACTGCACAAACGGACGAATTTGTAACCTGTCAAATACACGCATATGTAACTTAACCCTAAAAAAAATTCATGCGGTAAAGGATTAAAACACATTTGCAAATTATTATGCAAACACAATTGCAATTTAACATTGCATAAATACATTAAATTTTACTTTTATTGCATTTGTACTAACCACTTTTTAACAAATGATGGTAACTAATTTACTTTGTTAACATTTATGCATAATAAAAATTCTATTTACAAAGTATTACTTTTTATTTAATTCAAATGAATTAAACATGATTATTATTAGTTTCAACCTAATTTATTTTCTATATTTCTAACAATTATAATAACCATTTCTATCATAAAAATATGAGTGTCCATAAATGATTACCCTGATTAAAGCATGCTATAACTTTTAAATAAACACTCGTATTCAAATACAGTTTTAATCATAAGTAGATAAACATACAAAGTTTTGATACATAGTTAATGAACTTAATAAGCTTCCACATGTGCACCCCTAGTGGCACATAAAATGTCTAAACGGTATTCACACTCACGCCACACATTTTCCAACATTTGTGGGTTAACTGTTGCAATTGCATCCGTAATGCGTTCTCGCAATGTCCTGATATCTGGAACAACTGTTGCATAAACCAAATCTTTAACATGACCCCAGAGAAAGAAATCCAGCGGGGTAATGTCTGGTGATCTTGGGGGCCATGGGATTGGCCCGTCCCTGCTAATCCATCGATTTGGAAATGTTGCGTCGAGAGTTTCACGAAGAACATGCGCCCAATGAGGGGGTGCCCCATCTTGTTGGAAGATGACAGTTTGAATGTTTTCCACCGTCCCATCGGAAACTGATGGTCTACCACTGCTCTTTCCCTTTTCCACGTTTCCAGTTTCCAAGAATTTTTTCATCCACGACTTAACTTCACATCAGGTGGATTCTTTCCATACTTTGTTCTGAACCTTCGCTGAACCTGACAGGAGATTTTGTTTCTCCAAGCCACACAACACATTGTGCCTTCTCTGTCACAGACGCCATCTTAACTGAACAGCTACTACAGCGCTCCTAGCGGCGAATGCGGTAGACGAAACACACCAGCACAGAAACTCTATGCGTGTACGAGATCACCTGTAAAAAGAAAACGGATGTAAGCTTCGTCATTAAAACATGAGAGCATACTGTTTTCAGGGTAAACATTTATGGACACCCTGTAGTTTTCAACAAGATGGATACGAAAAACTCAGCTAAACTAAATGCCTATTTTATAAAGAGAGCTTCCTTTCAACTATTATCCCATTTTCCATTTTCTCTGGTTCATTATTAAATTTGGATCACCTGAAGATCAGGACCCCCAGCCTTCTCTAGTTAGCCTTATAAGGCTAACTAACGAAAATATCACGACCTAACCTAACCAGTCGTTAGGTCAACTGTACGCCCTTGACGATTGGTTAGGTTAGATCGTGATGTTTTCGTTAGTTAGCCTTATAAAGCTAACTAAAGAAGGCGGGGGGCCCTGATCTTCAGGTGATCCTTAAATTTCAACGTAGGCTTATTTGTACAACAATTCGTATGAATACAGTAGTAACTCTACAAATCTACAACTCTACCTATAATCTACAAATCTCTATCTTATAATCTCTTTCCTACAAATCTACAATTCTATCTACAAATCTACAAACTCTATCTACAATCTACAAATCTCTATCCTATAAATTAATAACTTTTACGAGAATTATACACAGTTGTTTCCTTCTGTTATATTTTCTGTTATTTATGTACAATAATGAGTTATAGCTTTGATTACAGTTTCATTCCCAACAATCATAAACTTTCATGAATTATTGCCATAAATTCTATATTTTTTACCCGAAAGCATTTATTTACCCTCGTTTCTTACACTGGTTTCTTCTTAATTTAGAAACGTTTATTAAGACCAAACTCATTTTTCATCTGACATTAATCTACAAATAAAAAAATCATATACTCGTATATATATATACTAATTGCACTCAATATATTTTGCCCCACCCATTTATCTCAACTAAATAATAGGCCATGGGGCTGAAATGTATTTTGGGCAGTAAGTTTGAACTTTCTGCGCTTCACATAAAGGGATTTTTCCATTTTTAACCTCCCCTCCTTATATAAAACCGCTTTTAAACGCCCTTGTATAAAACCGATGGTTAAAGCAGTTTCGAAAATGGCGTCTGACACTGATGTGCGTCGTAAACAGAGAACTTTATCGAGTTCTTAACGGCAGAGAAGGAAACAGTTGGGAATATTCACAAACGTCTACAAAACGTTTACGGAGATGCTGTTGTTGATCGAAGCGCAGTTGGACGCGTGTCTAAACGTGTAAGATCATCGGAGAGAGGGAGAGCCAGCCTCGATGATGAGCCACGCAGCGGTCACCCGGCATCGGCTGTGACATCTCACACTGTGCAACGTGCTAACAGCATCATTCGATCAAATCGGCGAGTCACGTACAAGGAGCTATCACTGGAACTAGGAATTAGTGAAGGAAGTGTGAATACGATAATTCAGCAACTGGGATACTTAAAAGTGAGTTCACGGTATGTTCCTCGTCAACTGACTGAAGATCACAAAGCCCAAAGAAAAGAAATTGCTTCCGAGTCGTTGGTTCGATACGAGACAGAAGGGGATGACTTCCTTTCACGAATTGTGACTGGGGATGAGACTTGGGTGCACCACTTTGAACCTGAAACAAAACGCCAATCCATGGAGTGGCATCACGCAGACTCCCCACGCAAGAAAAAGTTCAAAATGGCTCCCTCTGCACAAAAGGTTATGGCCACCATCTTCTGGGACATGAAAGGGATGATTCTGGGGGACATTATGAAGAAAGGACGAACAATCAATTTAGAGGCATATATTGCTACCCAACAGAGACTCCAGAGACGTATAAAGCGAGTTCGACCGGAGAAAAAACTGGAAGACGTCCTTCTTTTGCACGATAACACAAGACCACACAACAGTTTGCAAACAAGAGAGGCCATCACAAAAATGCGCTTGAGTGTGTTACCCCACCCTTCATACAGCCCGGATCTGGCACCTTCAGACTTCCATTTGTTTGGGCCAATGGAGATGCTATTCGTGGAAGAAAGTTTCAGTGATGATGAGGTTGTTGAGGAGGTTAAGAGGTGGCTCCAGCGGAACCCAGATGACTTTTACCAGCAAGGAATAAAGGCCCTTGTTTCGAGGTGGAAGAAAGCCGTAGAAAAAGATGGAGACTGTGTGGAAAAATAAAAACTTGTAAAAAAGGTATGTAACTACTTGTGTACAAATTTCTGGAACTTACAAAGAAACTTGGAAAGAAAAAAAAAGGTGGGACAAAATATATTGAGTGCCCCTAGTATATTTTTTTCTTTCAACATATGACACTCATTTTACTACTAACTTTTTCCTTTCGTGACTTATGTTTTTAATTTACAGAATGGATATTAAATTAAGTAATATTTCCACGACATTAGAGAATAATACTTAAAGATACTACTTCAAGCTTCTGCGTGTTGCATATCAGTTGATTTCACGACAGTACCACTTCATGTAATATGCACGAAAAATCGAAGTATGCCATTATTTCATGAAAATAATCATAAAAAAATCTTTAATTATGAATTCTTGACACAGTTAATATCGAATGCGTGTTGCGCATGCAGCTGATTGCACAATTATTATACTTTTTAGTGGTCGCCTTATTGGAATGTCGTGCAGGGTTCCCTGCGAAAAAATGTTTTTATAAATCACTTTATTTGTATTACGAATTACAGAACATATATATATATATATATATATATATATATATATATATATAGGGTGACGCAAGATCAATCCCATTGAGTTTTTTAAAAGAAATAATGGGGCTACTTTATCTTGGGCTACCCTTTATATGTGTGTGTATATATATATATAATATATATATGGGATGAATTTCACAATTAAACACGTGAAATGAATGAATGCTGCAAATCCACAAGGAAAAAGAAAAACGATTCCAAGGCCTTTCGTGTATTCAGAGCTACACCTCGTCAGGGAATGAAGAGAGAAGGCAAGATGCCCATAAATATATACAACGTAGCGGAAATCAAAACAATTAGCACATACTTAACAAGAGCTAATGAGAGGCAAAAGGAATTTTAACAAGATATTGCCAATTTTATACATTCCCACACTGTTATTGAAATTGTTTTTAAAATGGATGAATGCACATTTTAGAATATTTCTTTCTATTATATCTCTGTTTTTAACAAGCGCTTTAGAACTATCCCACTTGATGCTATGATTACATCTATACATATGGTTAAACAAAGCATTGGAATTATTAGTTGTTCTACACGCATATTTATGCTGTTTTACCCTAATATCTAACGTTTTACCCGTTTGGCCTATATATACTGAGTTACATTGTGTACATCTAATCGAATACACACAACCAACAACATTATCCGGGCTATTCTTTACTAGGCGTGATTTAACAGTATTATTATACTTAAAGACTACATTGATGCCAATTGCTTTAAGTAAAGTCGGAAGATATTGAAAATTAACATGGTAAGGTAGGCTAAGGATATTTTTACGCTGAAATTCCTTTACAATTACATTATTATAATACCTATTCTTGACTTTCTTAAGACAGATATCTAAAAATGAAATAGGCTAACATAATTTAGTACCAATATTCATGATATTGCATAACTCGGAATCTAAAAATTCAGGACTGACAACTCTCAATGCTCTAAGAAACATAGCAGAGAAAATAGAGGATTTAATCGAGGGATGATGGTCAGAATAAAAATGCACATAAGAGTTATTATTAGTAGGCTTGCGATAGACTTGAGAGTTGTCAGTCCTGAAATTTTAGATTCCGAGTTATGTAATATCATGAATATTGGTACTAAATTATGTTATCCTATTTCATTTTTAGATAACTGTCTTAGGAAAGCGAAGAATAGGTATTATAATAATGTAATTGTAAAGGAATTTCAGCGTAAAAATATCCTTAGCCTATCTTACCATGTTAATTTTCAATATCTTCCGACTTTACATTGTACTTTCCTGGTTGCAGTCCTTCACGTGGAGGCCACTGAACTGTTTTATAGTGCTCAGTTGAAGCCCTGCTATCCCACAGACAAAGAAAACATGAATATTTAGTAAACTCTCCTTGTAAACCTAACAGGAAACCAATCATTTTGAAATCCCCACACACGTCCCAGTTATATTGTTCATACCTGATTTGAGTGAGCAGTTGTTTGACATTTTCATAGTCCTCTTTCATTTGAACAGAATGTGCAACTGGTATAGATGGATATTTGTTCCCATTGTGGAGTAGAACAGCTTTTAAACTCCGAGTTGAACTGTCAATAAACAGGCGTGTCGATAGAAAATTTTGAGTGAAGTTTCAGCCCGATTCGATAGTATTTAGTGGTGCCGACAGACTCTGAAATATGTAGTTTTTCCGCACCACCCAGGAGGTAACTACAACAGGCGCGTTTTTTTTTTTTAAGTGGTATCCCCACTAGGTCTAATCCACTTTTTTTAATGTTAACTCATGATGTTGATGTGTTCCTGTCTTTGTCATCGATTTCTTTGCCTCTAGGAACCGCTCTCGGTGTTTTTCCACGACTTGAAGAAGGTACTGCAGTTGTTCTTCGTTTTTTGTGAGATGATTGCTGGAACTCTGAATTAATGAGACAGCTCTCTCTGCATTATCGTTTACAACATTCATTGTTTTAACATATTCCTTAGTTGATTTATAGTCGTCCCTGTTATTCCATTCTGTAGGACCTACTTCGAGAAACGTCGATTGAAGGGACAATTTCTCAAAGAAGGAGCAACTTGAGCTTGTGACAAAGTCCGCCAGATTTTTCTCTAATGGGTCATCATGAGTGTGGTCAAAAGCAATTCGTTTTTCTGGTATTTCTGAACCAGGTCTTTCCAATGCCTGAACCATCTGCCGTTTCACTTGCAAAGTTATGCCATCATCAAAAAAGGCAAGCGACACAAGTTCTTCATTTAGATAACAGCGGTGACGGCATAGTGCTTTGCTAGCTATTGCTGAAAGTTCATTATCATCATATTGCTGAAGCTCTTGTAGAAACTCCAAATCGGTTCTTGGTGTAGAAGAGGCGATGGGAGCCGCAAACCATTTTGGCACATAAAAGCGAACAGCATAGCGAGAGAAGCGTTCCATTGCACTCTGTTCCTGTTTTGTCAGGTTGAACTGCGAGCGAAACAATAGAATTTTGATGGCATAAATCACTCGTGACATCCACCTAGCGCGATGTAAAGCCCCAGGTTGACGAAAATGTACTCCTCCTGAGGGGAACACCACCTAAATAAATAATTGATAATTCAAGAAGTTCGCGATAATCCCCTCTTGGGTGACTTCTCGCAAGCTGTTCTTCGCACAGTGCGAGGATTTCTGCTTTCCACGGCATGTTTGTATTGGCAGTTTCAAATCTTTTATCACCCATTTTTTTCCAGGAATTCTTGAAACGTTTGAAAAGTAATATATCCGGTCCCGTTAAACCACCGTAACACTTCTAGAAGACGTCTGATATCACAATTTCATTAATATGGTGCCGACAGGCCAAAGAAAGGAGTTTTCTATCAAGCTTACTTTCGATTATCACGCAAGCGCCCTTTTTTTGGCCAGTATTGCTAGCGGTAGTATCAAAACACATTGCTTGAATTAGTGATGATGTGAGGCGAGAATATTCTCGTTCTCCGAGAATATTCTGAGAATATTCTCCGAAATATTGTTTGCTGAGAATATTCGAGAATTTTCTTTTTTCTTAATTTTAAAACATTTTTAGATTGTTTTGCAGCTTTTTAGAGAATTCTAGAATATTTCAGAACCTTATGGAACTAAATACCAGGGTAACCAATAATTAATTTCTATATAGTTTTGAAAAAATTAAATAAATAAAAAAAACATGATTTTTTCATAAAAAAGCTATTATACTGAAAAACTAAAATTGAACACTTAATTATTACAAGGGATATTTTTATTTGTTTCTAAAGTGTTTTGTATGATATATTTTATTAACTACTATATAATTTTGAAAAAAAAAAAAAAAAAAAAAAAAAAAAAAAGATTTTTTCAAAAAAAATCAATTGATTTAATCAGGTGATTAAATCATTTTGATTTAATCACTGCCATCCCTGGTAAATACTGTACTTTGAACTGAAATACAGTCTTTATACAATGATTCAATAAATTTTTTGCATTAGTTAATTTATTTTTTTCTTCACTCATCCCATCATTCACTTCTGACTTAGAATTTCTCCATTTTGACAGGAACTGAAGTTAAGTTGTATCGGAATAGTTGAAAAACCCCTCAGATGTTCTAAAAAAGAAAATTCTCGGTTCAGAGAATATTCTCAAGAAAATTCTCGAGAATATTCTCCTAAAGATTATTCCCGAGAATTTTACAACATTAACTTGAATACATTCTCGCAAATTCCAATCGTCTAAGCATTTTAAAACTGCTTCTGCAATTCTTTCGCCTTCTCCAGAAGCAAGTTTGGGTACTGCTAGAAGCTTAGACTTTCCTCCACCGGATACAAGAATAGCTAGCCTATCTATATTTTCATCACCTGTTATATCTTGCATTACTTTACCATCCCAATGAATGGTAAGCGGAACGTCAGAGGTAAAGGTTTGCTTAATGTCATCTGCAATTTTTTGGCGTACAACACTCCTCGCCCTCTGTAGAGTACTTCTGCTCAAAACAACATTGTCAATATCATGTCCAAGAGAAGTTGTAGCAGCTGAAAGCACCATAACAGCACTACGATCACTTGTTTTTGTTCTATCTAATGCCATTGCCAGATCAGGTGTTACGATGCGCTTACGCTTATTTGATACTGTGCTGCTTGAAGTTTTGGATGTCATTTCAGGAGTGTACGATGAGCCAGGCTCTGGTTGCTCATCACTACTACTGCTTGAACTGCTATCACTGAACTAAACAACAGCTGATGACAATTTCTTTCGCAATGCCTCGGTTTCTTTTAGTGCAGCTTGTCTTTCATCTCTTTTCCGTTGTCGCATTTGCTTAGCGACCAGTTTCTTATCAATATCAGTCATGTAACCTCGCCTCCCTTTTTCTCTCTGAGCTTGTAGGAGTGATCTATCTTCCTCATTTGACATCATTTGTAAAACATTTGCATGAGCTATATCAAAAAGGTTATCTAAACTACCTTGGAATTCAGTTTCTTTTTTAATTTGATTTTGATTACGGTTGGATTTTGATTTTTGAAGTGATCTGAAGTTCTCATACATTTTTTGAATTTTCGTTAGTACATGCTGTTTGGCTCTGGTGGGTATTTTCGCCTTGTCCCAAATCTCAAAAATTTCAGCATAAACTACGTTGGATGCTTTCAATGTTTTTTTACTGTTTGTGAGACAGAGAAGCCTACGTAGTACATCTCCATTGAATGGAAGCTTCTTACTGCCAATTGTGTCAATTGGCTGTCCAATCAGCCATATTTCAGTTTTTCTTCTTGTTTTAATTGAATCTGACATGGTGAAGGATAAAATCTGCAAATATTAAGGGAAAACACTCGCGCATCAATCTCTCACTGCGTCTTAAACAATACTGACGCGAACAGCGAGCCTCCCACTTTTCTCCATAGCCACTGACGTCACCAGTAATGACGTCAGGTCAAAAGACGTGTTTCTACTCAACATACACAGTTACACATTGAAACATGTGGAACACAATGCACGAGAGTGTGAATAGGCATGGTTTACACACAATATTTGTAATACGAATTACAAAATAAATATATGATGAATAAATGTAATAAATAAATGAAAAATACAAGAAGCTGTCGGCACCACTAAAAGTACACAGATATTGTTGAAATTTAGTGTGCGAGTATATTATGATGGTGGTAGCAATTTTAGGGGGTGAGATTTTCACTTTTCAAATAAAAGTTTTGGCGGGCCAGTCTACAGGGTGGGCCGTAAGTTTCCATACATAGGAAAAATTAAACGTTTGTTTTTATGTTTCAGATACCCTAAGAATATGCGTTTGACGTAAGATCTTGTTTACTGATGAAGCAAATTTTTACGTCAATGGAGAGGTTAATCGGCAAAACATACGTTATTGGAGTAATGCTAACCCTAACTGGCTGAGTCCGACGAAGATGCAAGGTGCCGGTAAAGTGATGGTGTGGGCCGGGATATGGGGTGACAGAATTATTGGACCAATTTTTGTCAGTGGAAATCTTAATGCCGAAAGGTATCTTAACATGTTGCAAGAAGAGATTTTCCCATCCCTGCTAAACGAGGAAGGTAACTTCCCAGTTTACTTCCAGCAAGATGGAGCTCCACCTCATTATGGTCTTCACGTGCGTCGGTATTTGGATCAGCAGTTTCCGGATGCTTGGATTGGTCGGCGTGGTCCTGTGGAGTGGCCTCCCAGATCCCCAGATCTCACCCCCCTTGATTTCTATCTTTGGGGGCACTTGAAGGCCATGGTGTATCAGGAAAAGATACGAGACATAAATCATCTAAAGGAACGTATCACCAACGCCATTACAAGCATAACGTCAACTGTGCTAATGCGTGTTCATCAACAGTGGGGAACACGTATTGAAATGTGTTTTCAAAACAATGGCAACCATGTAGAGCATATTATATAAATAAAAATGGTTGTCCATAAAAAAATGTTTATTTTTCCTATGTATGGAAACTTACGGCCCACCCTGTATTATATATATATATATATATATATATATATATATATATAGAGAGAGAGAGAGAGAGAGAGAGAGAGTAAACCCTCGTCCAACGCAGGGGTTAGGTTCCTCGAGAACGGCGCGTTAGGTAAATCCGCGTTGGACAAACTTAATACCTTATGGGATAAATTGGGATACGTGAACTCGGCCGCGTAAAGTCTCCCATTAATACTTAGATACGTAGATTTTTTATTCACACATAAATGAATTTCCCTACCTATATTGTATATAAAATAAGAACATAATAAAATCATAAACTTAATGATATTTACATATGATAAATAAAAATATATTAAATGAAAATAGCACGTATCTTTTCTTCACTCTTTCGGATGGTGCGTATGGTAGACTCATTCACGTGATACTCGCGGCCAAGTGATGTTATGCTCATACCACCACGCAACTTACCTAGAATCTTTATTTTTTCGGCTAATGTCATAACCTTATGACTTTTCTTCTCTTCACTATCACTTGTAGATGCTTTACGGTTTGGTGCCATACTATAGTCTAAGGGTAATAGCAAAACAACGGCAAATACGACAAAAACAATCCAACACAACTTCACTGAACTTAACGCGTTAGCGAAACTGAGACAAAGGATGATGCGAGGGGTGACTCGAGAGGGAGGGAGATGCGGGAGTGTTGGAGAGTGTAGGAGAAAACACGAGTACACTGTTTTAGAGTATGTTTGGCGGACCGTGTATAATCAAATTTTCTGCTTTCGGCAAATAATTGTTCGCATTTATTTTTCCGTGTATATGCAAATTCGCGCTGGACAACACGCGTTGGACGGGGTTTACTATATATATATATATATATATATATATATTATATATATATATATGTGTGTGTGTGTGTGAGAGTTTACTATATATATATATATATATATATATATATATATTTATAGGTATATATGAAAATTATTTCACGAAAGTGACACGTGAAAAATATTTATGATGAATAAAACCACGAAGGGAAAAAGAAACACAAAGTGGTGCTCAAGCGCTTTCGTCTAATGACATCCTCAGGAACACTGGAGTGAAAGGAGAGTTCAAGGCAATATATAGGTTACAAAAATAAACATATATATATATATATATATAGTATATAGAAAAAATTGTGGGAGCAACACATTTGTATGGAAAAAAACAAAAAATGAAAATTTTAGCACTTTGCCCGAAATTCAACATAAATTCAAATGGCTTGTTTAAAGACAATTTTTTATAGTTATTATCTGAATGGTAAACAGGTCACAAAAGAATAAAGAAATAAAAATAAATATAAATATAAATTGGAAAAAATTACAAAATAATTCCTTAGTGATATATACGTCACAGCCTAAATAACCATAAAGAAATAAACCAACAGATAAAAAAACCAAAAATTGTAAGTGGAGTCTACAAATTCAAGCTCAAAAGGAAAGTTTACAATCAATTTAATAGATGAAGCCAAAATGATATATATGTCACAAAGAAATAAAGAAATAAACCAAAAAAATAAATTGAAAATTAAATTGTAAGAGAGGCACCAAAGGTTTTTTAGTTATTGTCTGAATCATATACTATGGTTACAAACGAATAAAAAAAGTACAAGTAAATATAAATTGGAAAACAAAATGATGCCTAGATGATATATAAAGAACTATAAAAATATATACAACATATATAAGGTACAGTATATATACGAAATATAAACGCAATATATAAGGAATATATATATATGCATAAGGGAAAAAAATTACCAAAGGTTTTTATAATTATTGTCTGAAAAAACGGTAGGTCACAAAAGAATAAAGAAATAAAAATAAATATAAATTGGAAAATTACAAATAATACAACTACACATGTACACCCGCATAACCAAATAAACATACATATACATACATATATACATACATACATATATACCTTTGGTGCCTCTCTTACAATTTAATTTTCAATTTGTTTTTTTGGTTTATTTCTTTATTTCTTTGTGACATATATATCATTTTGGCATCATCTATTAAATTGATTGTAAACTTTCCTTTTGAGCTTGAATTTGTAGACTCCACTTACAATTTTTGTTTTTTTTATCTGTTGGTTTATTTCTTTATGGTTATTTAGGCTGTGACGTATATATCACTAAGCCATTATTTTATAATTTTTTCAAATTTATATTTATATTTATTTTTATTTCTTTATTCTTTTGTGACCTGTTTACCATTCAGATAATCACTATAAAAAATTGGCTTGAAACAAGCCATTTGAATTTATGTTGAATTTCGGGCAAAGTGCTAAAATTGTCATTTTTTTTTTTTTTCCATACAAATGTGTTTGCTCCTCCCACAATTTTTTCTATACTTACTATATATATATATATATATATGTTAAACACAGACCGTGCATGGAACAAGGAACTCTTCTGGGAAAATTAAATCCACTATGGTCCGAAAGAGTAATGGTAAATGACAAATACCATAGTTTTTCTTTTTCATGATGCTAGCCCGACGTGGGCAACGGGTCTCTCGCAAAGAGATCCCATAAATATAGCTTCCCTCACCAGCTATCTGCAAAGCAGACAGGATCCAGCTTTGGGACATGGATCTAGGGTTTAAAGCAAGCCTAGTCCGACTACATTCAGAACCTCTATATAAGTAAAAGACTCGTTGCATTCACGTCGGATTGAATAAATCAAAGAAAAAGGGGGTAACTATTGTATTTTTAGCCAAAAAACCCAAAACTTAAACCTCAACCGGGACATTGAGCGTCCACTTTTCAAGGCACGTAACACGTCCGTTAAATATACACAAACTCAGAATGGTCCCCTGAGAAACTTATATGTTAAACACAGACCGTGCATGGAACAAGGAACTCTTCTGGGAAAATTAAATCCACTATAGTCCGAATAAGTAATGGTAAATGACAAATACCATAGTTTTTCTTTTTCATGATGCTAGCCCGACGTGGGCAACGGGTCTCTCGCAAAGAGATCCCATAAATATAGTTTCCCTCACCAGCTATCTGCAAAGCAGACAGGATCCAGCTTTGGGACATGGATCTAGGGTTTAAAGCAAGCCTAGTCCAACTACATTCAGAACCTCTATATAAGTAAAAGACTCGTTGCATTCACGTCGGATTGAATAAATCAAAGAAAAAGGGGGTAACTATTGTATTTTTAGCCAAAAAAACCAAAACTTAAACCTCAACCGGGACATTGAGCGTCCACTTTTCAAGGCACGTAACACGTCCGTTTAATATACACAAACTCAGAATGGTCCCCTGAGAAACTTATATGTTAAACACAGACCGTGCATGGAACAAGGAACTCTTCTGGGAAAATTAAATCCACTATAGTCCGAATAAGTAGATCCATGTCCCAAAGCTGGATCCTGTCTGCTTTGCAGATAGCTGGTGAGGGAAGCTATATTTATGGGATCTCTTTGCGAGAGACCCGTTGCCCACGTCGGGCTAGCATCATGAAAAAGAAAAACTATGGTATTTGTCATTTACCATTACTTATTCGGACTATAGTGGATTTAATTTTCCCAGAAGAGTTCCTTGTTCCATGCACGGTCTGTGTTTAACATATAAATTTCTCAGGGAACCATTCTGAGTTTGTGTATATTAAACGGACGTGTTACGTGCCTTGAAAAGTGGACGCTCAATGTCCCGGTTGAGGTTTAAGTTTTGTTTTTTTTGGCTAAAAATACAATAGTTAGCCCTTTTTCTTTGTTTATTCAATCCGACGTGAATGCAACGAGTCTTTTACTTATATAGAGGTTCTGAATGTAGTCGGACTAGGCTTGCTTTAAACCCTAGATCCACGTCCCAAAGCTGGATCCTGTCTGCTTTGCAGATAGCTGGTGAGGGAAACTATATTTATGGGATCTCTTTGCGAGAGACCCGTTGCCCACGTCGGGCTAGCATCATGAAAAAGAAAAACTATGGTATTTGTCATTTACCATTACTTATTCGGACTATAGTGGATTTAATTTTCCCAGAAGAGTTCCTTGTTCCATGCACGGTCTGTGTTTAACATATATATATATGTTTATTTTTGTAACCTATATATTGCCTTGAACTCTCCTTTCACTCCAGTGTTCCTGAGGATGTCATTAGACGAAAGCGCTTGAGCACCACTTTGTGTTTCTTTTTCCCTTCGTGGTTTTATTCATCATATATATATATCGTAAAGAACGACGCTTGTATGGGAGATATGCCGCACAAGATGAGAGAGAGAGAGAACGAAACAAATGAAAAAATGAGGTAACCACCCGGGAATCGAACCCGGGATCTTCCGATTGCCGGTCAGATATGATAACCATTACACCATGGGCCTCACTCATTCAAATGCCGTAATTCCTCTACATACGCGCAGAACCAATGCCCCAAGGGGCACCTCCCGCATGCCGTAACATTATATACATTAACTGCAAACACGCAGTATAATTAACGTAAAGAACGACGCTTGTATAGGAGATATGCCGCGCAAGATGAGAGAGAGAGAACGAAACAAATGAAAAAATGAGGTAACCACCCGGGAATCGAACCCGGGATCTTCCGATTGTCGGTCAGATATGATAACCATTACACCATGGGCCTCACTCATTCAAATGCGTAATTCCTCTACATACGCGCAGAAACAAATGCCCCAAGGGGCACCTCCCGCATGCCGTAACATTATATACATTTAACTGCAAACACGCAGTATAATTAACGTAAAGAACGACGCTTGTATAGGAGATATGCCGCGTCGTTCTTTACGTTAATTATACTGTGTGTTTGCAGTTAAATGTACATAATGTTACGGCATGCGAGAGGTGCCCCCTTGGGGCATTGGTTTCTGCGCGTATGTAGAGGAATTACGGCATTTGAATGAGTGAGGCCCATGGTGTAATGGTTATCATATCTGACCGGCAATCGGAAGATCCCGGGTTCGATTTCCGGGTGGTTACCTCATTTTTCATTTGTTTCGTTCTCTCTCTCTCATCTTGCTCGGCATATCTCCTATACAAGCGTCGTTCTTTACGTTAATTATACTGCGTGTTTGCAGTTAAATGTATATATATATATATATATATATATATATATATATATATATATATATATATATTATATATAAATAAATTAGGATAAATTACGAAATTAAAAGTGCTAAATGAGATTAGCATATTTTAGATATTAATTATAAAATGGGTACTTAATTACGGTGGTAATAACTGCAATAGTGCTAATAAAATACTTCTTTCGTGATTTGCTAAATGCATTTAGTGATGAAGACTGATATTTATAGGAATTGCATTCTATACATCTGCTCCTTTGAAATCGAATGCATTTCCTGCAGTTTTCAGTATATAGTGTGGTTTGCGTATAAAATCTCTGGGGATCCTAGTGTTATAATGATGATGTATTTGATGGGAGGGGGGTAATTCTCTTTAAATGGGTCATGTATGTTGGAAGAGTCCATGGCTATTTATTACATGAAACCAGTATACTATAAAAATTATAATTTCACTGCAGAGATTGCACAAAATGTATATGGTGGAGATGTTGAAGAGGTTGTAGAGGTTGCGTGTAGCGTAACGGAAGACAAAAAAATGTTTAAAAATTATATTTTATTAAATTTTATAATTATTATTACGATATTTGTATTTGCAACTTAAAAGCTTTTTAATTTTTAGACAACGTTTTGTAATGAAAGTAAAATGGATTAAATCCAACATTTGAAAATATTCAAACGGTAAGGAAACCATCTTCGATTCCATTTGATTCCAAAGGCAAGCATTTATTTAATTTGGTTTTCAATGATTTAAAATTCATTCCCATTTTATGGGAAAAGAAATCAAATTTCTTATTACGTCAGTCCGAGATGATAGATACCTTTATTTAATATTAATTTATGGTTAATGCTCGTGTAGGAGAGTGGTTCCCAACGTGGGCGCCACCGACCCCCAGTGGGCATTTGAAAATCTTAGGGGGTCGCTGGGAAACTGTAAAATTGGTACCTTCTATTATTAAATCACTTATCACGTATCCTCTTATATTATTATCTTTATGAGGGGGACACCAGCAATTATTGATGGACATAAGGGGGCGATGGCCTAAGAAAGGTTGGGAACCACTGGACTATAAAGGACTGTTCGAAACTTTAACTTCCCCACTCCCCCATCCCTTATAAACCTAAATTCTGACTATAAAAATTAATTTCTCTCTGTTTGCGGTTCACTCAGAACAACGAATCACATGCATGTGAAGTATATCTATATCTATCTATTTATCTCTCTCTCTCTCTCTCTCTCTCTCTCTCTCTCTCTCTCTCTCTCGATATATATATTATATATATACACACACACGTGTGTATTATATATATATATATATACAGAGCCGGCCCTAACAAGTGCGGGGCCCTAGGCATTTTGATAATACGGGGCCCCACTCCAGAAAAGATTTTAGTTCATAGTAAAACGGCAAAAAAATAATCTGAAGTGCTATACATTTATTGTAGACATCTGTCTAATAATATTAAGAATAACAAAAAAAATGCTTTCATTAAGAATACTAAAACAATACCATACTTTATAAATTTATAATATATTTTAAAGACTAATTTTTCTAACCTTCCTTTCTGAAAATTCCATTAAAAGGGGTTCAAAATTTAAACCCCTTGCTTCTTCATGTTCAATTGACAATATTCCAAGGTTATTTAGCCTATCTTGGCCCATATTAGACCTTAAGCAGTTTTTAATTAGTTTTAATTTTGAGAAGCTTCTTTCTCCTGATGCTACCGTTACAGGAATTGTTAAAAATATTCTTAGAGCAATCAATAAATTTGGACAGCAAGAGGCTATACCATTAGATGAAATGAAGTCAAGTAATTTTAAAGGCTGCCCTATTAAATCTGATGGTATCATTGGTCTCATAGCCTCTACCTCTTCACCAAGCATGTTGCCATCTATATCTGAGAAGTTTGATGTCCCAATGGAGTCATTACCAGGTTTTGTTTTTGTGAGTGCAGTTTCTAGGTGTATTGCATGCACTTTTACTTCTTCTTTTGAATATTCAT
>JAJOZX010001163.1:227500-290000 GCA_023014485.1 Bathynomus jamesi | reverse complement strand
CATTTCACATGTTTAATTGTGAAATTCATCCCATATATATATATATATATATATATATATATATATATGGGATGAATTTCACACTAAAACACGTGAAATGAATAAATGCTGCAATCCACAAGGAAAAAGAAAAACGATTCCAAGGCCTTTCGTGTATTCAAAGCTACACCTCGTCAGGGAATGAAGATAAAAGGCGAGATGCCCATAAATATATACAACGTACAGGAAAACCAAAATAATTAGCACATACTTAACAAGGGTTAATGAGAGGCAAAAGAAATTTTAACATGATGTCGTCAATGTTATACGTCCCCGCACTGTTATTGAAAGTGTTTTTAAAATGAATAAATGCACATTCTAGAATATTTCTTTCTATTATATCTCTGTTTTTAACAAGCGCTTTAGAACTATCCCACTTGATGCTATGGTTACATCTATACATATGGTTAAATAAAGCATTGGAAGTATTAGCTGTTCTACACGCATATTTATGCTGTTTTACCCTAATATCTAACGTTTTACCGGTTTGGCCTATATATACTGAGTTACATTGTGTACATCCAATCAAATACACACAACCAACAACATTATCAGGGCTATTCTTTATTAGGCGTGATTTAACAGTATTATTATACTTAAAGATTACATTAATGCCAATTGCTTTAAGTACAGTTGGAAGGTATTGAAAATTAACATGGTAAGGTAGGCTAAGGATATTTTTACGCTGAAATTCCTTTACAATTACATTATTATAATAACTATTCTTGGCTTTCTTAAGACAGTTATCTAAAAATGAAATAGAATAACATAATTTAGTACCAAATTAACATGGTAAGGTAGGCTAAGGATATTTTTACGCTGAAATTCCTTTACAATTACATTATTATAATACCTATTCTTGGCTTTCTTAAGACAGTTATCTAAAAATGAAATAGGATAACATAATTTAGTACCAATATTCATGATATTGCATAACACGGAATCTAAAAATTCAGGACTGACAACTCTCAATGCTCGAAGAAACATAGCAGAGAAAATAGAGGATTTAATCGAAGGATGATGGTCAGAATAAAAATGCACATAAGAGTTATTATTAGTGGGCTTACGGTAGACTTCATATTTGAACTGATTAGAGCATCTCCAAATTTTTAGATCAAGAAAAGATAGGCTTCCATCATTTTCTTTTTCAACTGTAAACTTAATAGATGGGACTAAATTGTTGAGCCTACCAAGAAATAAGTCCACATCCAAATTATTAGGCCAAAGGCATAAAATATCATCTATATACCTGTACCAAACCAGGTTAAAATTAACAATCGTAGGCAAAATTCTACTTTCAAAAAATTCCATATATAAATTAGCTAGTACAGGTGAAAGGGGATTTCCCATAGCCAATCCAAACGACATAGCATAAAACTTATTTTCAAACTGAAATTTAGAATCTTTGACACAAAGCTTAATTAACTCAATAAGAGTGTTGTGTTGAACAGGGAAAGAATATTCAGAGATCTTATCTTTTAAAAAATCAAGTAGGTCATCAACAGGGACTTTTGTGAATAGCGAGCATACATCGAAGCTTACCAATTTGAAATTAGGGTCATTAGGGAATTTCAGTTTGTCAATAAGATCCATGCTATTTACAATATGTGACTCAGAAATAGAGCCAACTAACGGCGTTAATAAACTAACTAACCATTTTGATAGCTTATAGGTTACGGAGCCCACTGAGCTAACAATAGGCCTCATGGGATTATTAACTTTGTGTGTTTTTACTAAGCCGTACAGATATGGTAGTGACGGATTGATACTAAGAAACTGCTGTGAAAGCCCATTATAGTTATTTTTTAATATTTCTCTTAATTTTCTGTTAAACATTTTATTAACATCCTCCAATGGGTCTCTATTTAGAGGTTTGTACGTGTCACGATCACTTAATAACGTATTCATCTTTTCAACATAACTGTTTTTGTCCATGATGACGATCGAATTGGATTTGTCCGCTTTAGTAATATGTAATGAATCATTATTTTTCAGTGTTTTTAGGGCTTTTTCAAACCTCAAAGGATAATTCGATTCAAACCTCGTATTAAAAGCACTATACACACAACCTTTGGCTAAAGTCACCTCACTTTCGGAAATATTACTATGTTTTTAAAATTAATAAAAGACTTAGCAATCAGTAAACTGCTGGGCTTTCAATAACTTTCAATAACAGTGCGGGGACGTATAACATTGACGACATCATGTTAAAATTTCTTTTGCCTCTCATTAACCCTTGTTAAGTATGTGCTAATTGTTTTGGTTTTCCTGTACGTTGTATATATTTATGGGCATCTCGCCTTTTATCTTCATTCCCTGACGAGGTGTAGCTTTGAATACACGAAAGGCCTTGGAATCGTTTTTCTTTTTCCTTGTGGGTTTGCAGCATATATATATATATATATATATATATATATATATATATATATATAATATATATATATATATATATATATATATATATATATATACATATATATATATATATATATATATAATATATATATATATGAACGTTTTGCTCATACATACTTCAGTCCTTTTCAAAAACTGATAATAATTCTTTTTTTAAAAGTACAAACTGAGTTGTTGTTGTTGTTGTTGTTTAGCCGATCAGCCCACACTGATCGAGCAAGCCGGCGGCACGCAGGTAACCTGATCGCCCTCTCCGGAGTGGACCAGAGGTTCAGCGCACTAGTGATGTTGTGTTGTGTTCGTTGTTGTGCTAGAGCGGTACAGTCTGTCATAATGTGTTCAATTGTTTGTGGTGTGTCCTGGCACAGGTGGCAGGTGTCGTCTATGGAGTTGTCTAGTCTGTGTTTATATGTCCTGTAAGTTGGGGTGATGTCCACATCGGAATCGTGCTAAGTTAACTCGATCCGATCTGCTCAGGTTGATCTCTGACCTGTTAATGGGTGGCGGCTTCGCACCTTGGACCGCATTCGGACCGAGTCGTGTCAGTGTTTTGTGGGTTAGGTGTGTGTGTATGTGTTTTCTGTACTGTGTGATGTCTGTGGGGCGTGGTATGGAATGGAGTATTTGGTTATAATGTCTCTCTGGTGTTACCTTAATGGTGCGAGGTGTTGGTGCATGATTGTACATGTAGTGGCAAGGGTGTTGTGGGTTAGTTGTCGCTGCTGCCATGAATTGTGTTCCCCTCAAGTCTAAATGTTCCCTAACTTTCAGTATTTTTGTTTCTGTGTGCAGGTGTTCTATTGGTGTTGTTTGAGTGCATCCTGTAATGATACGAAGTGCGTTGTTTTGTATTGTCTGTAAGGTGTTTATGTGTGTGTTTGAGATAATGGGTGCCCAGCATGGGCTAGCATACTCCATAACTGAGCGAATATATTGTTTGTATATTAGTGATGTTGTTTCCTGCTGGTGTCCAAAGTTTGTGCCTGTTAGTACCCTAAGCGTGTTAAGTCTCGACGTACATTTGTTTTTAATGTCCTGAATGTGGTTTGCAAAAGATAATGATGTGTTGTATGTGATCCCAAGTATTTTGGTCCTGTGAGTGTGTGGAATGTTGATTTTGTTTAGTGTAAGCTGTGGAATTACCTGGTGTTCTTTTATGTTGCTTGTAAGCAAGGTGATGGTTGATTTTGTGGGCGATACTTTGAGTCTATTGTGTGTGAGCCAGTCTTGTATACTGTTTATGTATGTTTGTAGGTTATTTGTAGCGGTGTCGATGTTGTTGTGGGTGGATGTTAGAGTGATGTCATCTGCATATGATGATAAGGTAAGCTTGTTATCTATGGGTGTTGGAATGTCATGCATGTATAAGTTGAAGAGTGTTGGTGAGAGAACAGAGCCTTGAGGGACCCCGTTCGGAAAAAGCTTGTTTTTGGATGACTTGCCATTAAATGTGACATGTGAGTATCTTCCTGAGAGATAGTTGCTCAGCCACCTTTTGGTGTTATTGTGCATGTTTGTGTTGAGTATTTTGTTTATGAGAGGGAAGCGTGGGATAGCATCAAATGCTTTACTAATGTCTATTGTTGCTAATAGTGTACGTTCAGCTGGTCGTCTGGAGTTGATGCCATCCATGATGTGCTGCGTGAGGTTAGTGAGTAATGTTGTGGCTGAGTGGTGAGGTCTGAATCCAGTTGAGTAGGCGATAGTGGAATGTGTGGTTGGTGATTTGTAAGATTAGTCTTTTTGTTACTTTGGAAGGTGTGCATAGTAAAGTAATGGTCTATAGGAAGCTGTTCTGTTGGATTTTTGTTTGGTTGAGTAGTGTAATAATTTTACCTTGTTTCATATGTCAGGAATAATACAGTGTTGGTATGAATTGTGCTGATATTTGTGAGAGCTAGTATTCCTTGTGGCCCAAGTGTTTAAGGTGTATGTTAGATATGTTGTCTGGTCCAGAAGCCTTCGAATTCTTAATGTTTTTGATGATCTTGGTGGTCTGGTCTGTATTGAAGGGTGTAATGGTCGTGTCGAGTCTGTAAGTTTTCTTGTGTCTGGCTGTTTGTCTGTCTGCGTGTTTCTGGTTGTTGTCTCTGTTTAAGTGACTTATCTTTACAAACTGAGTTAACAACTATAACGTAAAATTCAAGATTACAAATTTTATATTTAACGAGATTTTCCCAAAATTTTAATGTTCTTTTCATATTATGCGGATTCACACTTATTTGAATTTTACCAATTTAAAATATTCAAGAAATATTCCATTTCGTCATATTTAATATTTATTTGTGGTTTATTTTCTTTAATTAGTATTGATTGCACCAATCTCAAACTGTGAAAACCATTTGTTTTGTATAATATTGAAAAATTCTTTAAGATGGTGTCACTCAGATATTTTTATGGTCTTTTTTTCAAATGTTCGTTAATTTTGTTTGGTGTTTGCTTGTACTGAAGTGCTTCGAGATGTAATGTGTTTGTGATGTAATCAATGCAAGAGGAGTTACATCCTTCTTTCGAATATCTAAATTTTTTATGATTTTTTTTCAATCAATCTCTACGAAATAACCAATAATTAACATGTATGATACTGTAACCCATAACATTGACAACATTTATATAAACTAATTTACCCCTACCTAACTATATAGTTAAATCAAGAAACAAATTTTTATTATGCATTGATAAATTAAAAGTTAAAAATCCAGACAGTTTAATGCAGAAAGTTTGTTTACAAACGTATTGGTTCACGAAAGAATTGAAATTATTCTGAATGAAGTTTAAAGTCATCCGACAAGAAAACTCCTTTAATTGGACAAGAAAGTAATGAAAAATTTATTAATTGAAAGTAACAATATACAGTATAGAAGTCTACAAAAATGGGGGGGGACCCAGGAAGAAACCCATTAATACGGCGGTTTTTTTTAACATATATTTTTTGTTGATGACACCCTCGTTATTCTTAAAAAAGCCTACGGATATTGAATTTTTTACGAATGAAATGAAAAATCATCAAAACTAAGTTTCACCTTTCACCTTTCATCTTCACCTTTCACTTTCACCTTTCACCTTCACCTTTCACTTTCACCTTCACCTTTCACTTCTTGGCCGTTAATTTTGAATTTTCAAAAAATGATGGATCGTTTTAAAGATGATTTCAATGAAGTGAAGGGACAAAGGCCTTTATACAAATTATAATTACGACATTATTCACAATTATAAAGTTTCCATAAAAAACGTTATTAAATCGTGCTACAAAATTTAATTTAAATACAATATTTAAAAATCCAAATTTTTTTTTTAGTAGAAAATGCTTCATTCCCTTTATTCTTGATAAAAAATAATCGTAAAAGGATTTTTTTACCAAAATATTTGAACCAACCAACGGCAGGAAATAATATCATTTTATTATTCCAATCCTAAACTGTTGAATAAATTTAAAAAGAAAATAGATACCAAAAGATTATTAAGCAAAGCAATTTGATCAAAGGTAATAAGAACCTTATATTAGGTCATCCCATAAGTACTGCGACATTTTTTAATTTTTTTTTTCTATTTTTATCATTATTTTACGGATAGAAATCAAACAACTCTTTGAAGTTATTTATATTTAAATAAATATTTATTTAAATATAAATAACTTCAAAGAGTTGTTTAATTTCTATCCGTAAAATAATGATAAAAATAGAAAAAAAAAAAATTAAAAAATGTCGCATTACTTATGGGATGACCTAATAGTTAGAAGCTAGCACAAACCTAAGCGTATGTCGACATATTTCTCAACAAGAACGTGGTGTACCAATTTATAGTAGATGTTCGGAAGATGATGTACAGTAACTCTTCTTACATTGGTTATACCGCAAACACGCTGCACCTCAAAGCGTTTCAACACTTGTATAAATCAAACAAATTTACGAACATCTGAAAAAAGACCATATAAAACTCTGATAGCGCCATCTTAAAGAATTTTTAAACACAAGCCGCGCATTCGGCTCCGTACCCTACGGGTAGGGCTTGTGATGATTTCGTGATCTTTAACGCCGCTCATCTTGATACGCAGAGCTGGGCATTTGCGGCATATTTTGCGGTACTGCGGTACTGCGGTACTACCAAACTACCAAACCGGTACCAAACCGGTACGCGGAAATTTGAATGCGGTAGCGGTACTGCGGTACTTTCAGCGATCCTTTGCGGTACTGCGTTATGCGGTTCCGGTTTGCGGTTTGCGGTAGTACCGCAGTACCGCAGTACCGCAAAATATGCCGCAAGTGCCCAGCTCTGCTTGATAGATCCGACCCTAACGGGCGACTGAGCGAGAGACATTAGCTCTACCCACTTTACGCGAACAGCCACTCATAACAGGCGACTGAGCGAGAGATATTAGCTCTACCCACTTTACGCGAACAGCCACTCATAACAGGCGACTGAGCGAGAGACATTAGCTCTACCCACTTTACGCGAGCAGCCACTCATAACAGGCGACTGAGCGAGAGAGATATTTGTTACTCCGCTCAACTCCGCTCAACTCCGCTCAAAACCCCGCAAGGTTTCTTTTTATTTATAGATAGATTATATAAAACAAATCGTTTTCACATTTTGAAATTGGAAGAATCACTTTCGGGAAAAATCTTGCTAATCTATAAAATTTGTAACTTTGCATTTTATGTAAGTAGTTTCATCATTTTGAATGGTTTTTTTTTAACTTATAATCAGTTTGATGAAGAGATCTGAAGTATGTGGGTGAAACGTTAAATATATACAATATATCTAAAGGTATAGCGTTGCTTTTTCAAAAGTTTTTTGAAGAAAATTCCTGAATGTGCGAGAAATTCCTTTAGAAATTTGGAGACTTCTCAAAAAATATATTAAATTAGAAGCCGCCATTAAATTTATTATTATTATTATTATTATTATTATTATTATTATTATTATCATCTCTTGCACACGTTTATATCTTATATAACATGGAAAAATACAATCCAGCATATTAAATAATAATATATTAATTAAATATGTTGCTTTAAAAAGAATCACCACAAGTGTTGTGCACATATCATTAAAACTACTTAAAGTTATACTACAACCTACACAAGCTGAATATCCGCTCACATATTTATAAAATATTCCATAAAGAGACTCCCACATTAATGATTCAAAATATATTAAACAACCAAGTAGATCAGCGAAGGAATCGAACGCATGCGTGATAAATATTACTTCCAGAACTGGAACTTCACATCTGAAACGTCAAGGAGATTCCTCTCATACGAAGGAGCTGATGTTTGAAATAATCTAGAAACATTTGTTGGATACAACCTAATTTCTTTCTTCACTTTTCTCAAGATATTAGATTTAGTTCATTTCTCCCAAAACAGAGATACGAAGAGGCCAGTGTCGTAACACCGCTTCCCGTCGATCAGCGAAGTTAAGCGACATTGGGTCTAGGTAGTAGTTGGATGGGAGACAGTCCTCTGCGTCCAAATATATCGACCCATTGGTTCGGATTCCACGTAAAGCTGTAGGTGCTATCCGTCATGTGACCTGAGATGTTGCGAAGAAGGTTAAACAACCCCAGCAACCTAACCTCTCCAAAGACCTTCAGAGAATACATGTTTAAATTGTTGTTTTCTTGAACTAAAGAGTAACTTCAAAACAAAGTCTTTACACTGTACATTTACGAAGGAATACAAACAGCAACAGTCCAGCTAGTCCCTACGAAGTTGTCTGTTTAAGAAGGAAGGTTAAGATATGTAAGAAAGTTTAAAGACAAGTGAAAATGTTTAAGCAAAGCAAAGAAAATAGGTTGAAAGGAAGGAAAGAAATTTAAAGATAAAGCAAACATTTTAAGGTACAGAGGAGGGAATCCGAGTAAAAATTCTACAGTACTTTTACGCGCTAACAAAATTGCTTCTAACTGGGTGTTTAAGGCAAGATAAGCATCTAGTCTCTTTTTTAAAGGATTCGACCGAATTACTTTGAACTACGTTGGCTGGTAATCCATTCCACAAATTAACTATACGATTAAAGAAAAAATGTTTAGCTTCATTGGAATTAAAATGTTTACCCACCAATTTGAGACCATTACCACGAGTTCTATCTGCATTTCCGAAAGTTAAATATTTTTCGGCGTCGACATTATCAAGACCTTTAATCATTTTAAATACCTGGCTTAAATCTCCTCGAATACGTCTTTTTACAAGTGAGAATAAATTTAACGTTTGTATGTTTAGTAGAAAATAAATGATGGTTAATGAAGAAATAAATTCGGATGAATTATGAAATTAAAAGTGTTTATTGAAATTAGTATATTTTAGATAGTTAATTATAAATTGGTTACTTAATTACTATAGTAATAATAGCAGTAGTGAACTCAGACATGAACAGGAGCTAATAAAGTACTTCTTTAGTGATTTGCGAAATACATTTAGTGATGAAACGTGTCTGATATTTATAAGAATTGCAGTCCATACATCCGCTCCTTTGATAGAAAGTGCATTTCCCGCAGATTCCATTGTCTAGTTTGGTTTGCATATAAAATCTCTGAGGAGTTTAGTGTTATAATTATGATGAATTTGATTGGGGTTGATTGCTCCTTCAATGGATGATGTATGTTTGATTTTTATTGATAACTTTGAACATACTGACAGCAACATTGAATTTGTATAAGTCATTTAGTTTTAAAATATTTAGCTCTTTAAATATTGGGGAAGTGTGACTTTGTCTGTTATCATTATTAGAGAGGGTTCGCAAACATTTTTTAAGAATAACTTCCAAAGGATGTTTTATATATTTCTTTGAACTACCCCATGTTCTAGTGCAATATAATAAATGTAGGTGGATGAAGGAATAATACAGGGCAACGAATGCGTTTTCAGGAAGAGTCTTCTTTAGTTTAAAAAAAATAAAAAATGAAGAGAGATGATTTTTTACAGTTACTCATAAAAATATGTTTTACAGATGATTTTAAATTATCCAATTGCTACCAACGGTTATACTCACAATAGTTTACCGTGTTGTGTTTAAATGACTGAATTACTCTCGCTAAGGTCATGAGGTGACAGGGTGCAATTACGCAGCCAAAAATAAATCAAGGTCAAACCTTGATTTAGAACCGTTCTTATGATTGTGCCTTGTCAATTCGTGATCTTATTGGCGAGGTTAATTCCATAATCAAATCACATTTATATATATATGATCGACATCATAATACCACTTCTTGTGTGTGTGTGTGTGTGTGTGTGTGTGTGTGTGTGTGTGTTACAAAATTATTTGATATCGTGCTGAAAATATGGTGCAGATAAGACAATTAAATTAACAATTAATATTAGCTTAAAAGTGTGTCACAAGTGTCGTGGATTATGAAATTAAATAACTTTATTTTTCCCATTTGGGAATCCACAATAAATTAAGAAAAGGAGACAAGAAGTCCAAATTTAATCTCTTTCCAAAAAGGTGTTCAGTGAAAAGATAAAAAGAAGTTTGGTTTAACATTTTTTAATAAGATTTAAATTTTTTTTTCATATAATTTTACTTCAGATTCAAGTTTTCCTTATGCTCAAATAATATATATATATATATATATATATATATATATATATATGTTACACACACACACCACACACACAAAAAAAAAAGGTGATTCCAGGCCTATCGTGTACTCACAACACGAAAGACCGTTGCATCACTTTTTATTTTCCCTGTGGGTGTGTAACATTAGTTTAATTATGAAATTCACCTCATTTATAGGAAATGTCACTATACTTACAATGTAGAAAATCACTCGATACAGGCCAAATTCCACTCCATTAAAGAACGCAAATATTGCTCCCTTATTGAAAGAAAGAAACAGAGCATTACCTAAGAATTATCGGCCAGAAGTTCTCACCTTTTACCCTATAAAATGCTTCGAACGCGTAGTTAGAGGCAAAAATGCCTATTACCTATAAGAAAAGAATTTATTCAACTGAAAACAACATGACTTCAGGGCCGGAAGATCATGCCGCTCACAGTTAAAAGACCACCAGGCGCAAATACTGGATTATTGTGTCGAGGACAAAACACAGATGTAATTACATTAATTTTGTTAAAACTTTCGATAAATATGATAATGGAATTATATCACACCAACACAAACACAAGCACAAACTTAAGAATACAGGAATTACTGAAAAGCTTTGACACTGGATATTTAATTTTCTGACTCAAACAACACAAAGAGTGATAGTAAATGGAGTCAAGTGTGAAGTTTTAGAAGTTGTGAGCTCTGTTCGACAAGGTACAGTATTAGTCCCCTTGCTGTTTATAATAATGATTGCAGACAGTGATGTAGATATTAATGACAGTATCGTATCGTGTTTCGTGGATGACACAAAGATATGTAAGGAAATATCGAATGAAGGTGACATTAAAAAGTTAAAAAACGACATTGAAACAATATTCATGGGTGCGGAAAACAACACTATGAAATTCAACGAAGAAAAATTCCAACTTATGAGATACGGTAACGACAAGGAGCTACAGAATAAAGGGTACGAAATACCTCAAACAAACAATCAAATCCCCTAAGTCAGGAGTCTCGGTGTAATAATATCGGATACAAAATTCAGAGAGACTATAACATTAAAATTACAACACCTAGAAAAATAATGGGAATCATTTGGAGGAGCTTCTGCAGCAGATAAGCAAACATCATGCTAAAATTATGGAAGAGTGTAGTCCTACCAGCAATTGACTATTGCATATTACTCACAAGCCCATATAGAAAATGAAACATTGCAAACATAGAAGCCATACAAAGGACTTTTACGTCTCAGACGAAGAAACAAAAGGTGAAGACTACTGGTTTCGACTACACTCCCCGAAACGCTACTCCCTGGACAGAAGACGCAAGCAGTACACATATGGAAAATACTCAAGGGTTGTGTCACAAATTTTAGGAATGAAAAAGAAACATTCTGGAATGAGAGAAGAGACAAATCCTTTATTGTCTTAGCTAAGGTGGGAAAGGGAGATGTGAAAACGAGGATAGAAAATATCCTCAGAATACAAATACCGCAACTTTTCAAAATGCTGCCGAAGGAACTGAGAAACCTCCGGCACACCAACCTCAATAATTTCAAGAAACACTTAGACAGGTTCTTGTGCAAAGTCCCTGATCAGCCACGCGTTGCTGGCTACGAGGGTAGGAGGAAAGCGAAAACCAATTTTCTCCGCTACCAAATCCTGCAAATGAGGCGGGATGCTGCAGAGAGGTCAACCGCAGGTCGATTCTGAACCGTTGTATGAATTCATCACAAGGTATCATAATTATTAATATATATGATACACACAGACCGTGCATGGAACAAGGAACTCTTCTAGGAAAATTAAATCCCCTATAGTCCGAATAAGTAATGGTAAATGACAAATACTATAGTTTTTTCTTTTTCATGATGCTAGCCCGACGTGGGCAATGGGTCACTCGCAAAGAGATAGCTGGTGAGGGAAGCTATATTTTTGGGACCTCTTTGCGAGTGACCCGTTGCCCACGTCGGCTAGCATCATGAAAAAGAAAAAACTATAGTATTTGTCATTTACCATTACTTATTCGGACTATAGCGGATTTAATTTTCCTAGAAAAGTGCCTTGTTCCATGCACGGTCTGTGTGTATCATAGAAAACCTCAGGGAACCATTCGGAGTTCATTCCCATATATATATATATATATATTAAAGAGTTTGCGAAACTATATCCGTTGGAGAAATTAAATTTTAAAAAGACCCAAAATCACTAACTTCGGCCCATTTTTTTATTTCAAATTTCTTGTCGGTAATTGTAAATTCACTGTGGTTGATGTGAAACTTTTATTTAACTATTTTGACTGAAGATTACAACTATTTGACATCAGTATTTACGATGTGATACATATTTTCAGCCTCATTTTAGGATGTTGCAGTATTTTGAATGAATAAAACATCCTAAAACATCTTTTTTATTAATACGACATCGTCTCTACATCACTGTGTTCATTCTCATTTCAGAATATAGTGTAATGATGCTCAGATTTTATTATAGCTCTTAAGTGTGCAAAATTCATCTTGCAAAAATTTCCTTGATAATCTTTGCCACAAATTTTAAAAGTCGTGTAGTTAAAAATGAAATTTACATATCATATTTCTCTCTCTCTCTCTCTCTCTCTCTGTATATATATACTATATATATATATATATATATATATATCCTGATTTTAAGCTCAAGTTATAATAACTGTCATAATTCTCTGCCTCAGTAATTATGAAATTTATGTCTATAAATGTCTTTAAATGTTATCTTTAAGCCGTTAGTAACACTTCAAGTTTTTATGATGTGTCACAGCTGTAGAAACCTTCTTTCAAAGCATTTCGACTTATCAAAGGTATGCAATTGTGTATACTTAAAATGGTCGCCTCCCCTCATGACAGTCTAGTCACTCTAGTAGATAGGCCGAATTATGTGACTGGAAGGTTGTGGATACGGCACCGGATTATATGATTGGAAGGTTGTGGGTTCGATCGAGTTAAGAGTTGGACGATGTGACTCCAGATTTCAGCAATGAAGATCTTTCTCTCTAAGTTCGTGGTTCGGATTCCATGTTAATTTGTAGGTGCCGTTCGTGATACACCCTTAGTGTTTCTGCCAAGGTCGTTAAATTACATCAAACTACGCCTTCACACCAAAGGAGCTAAAATATGTTGTTCTTGAGATGTCTGCAAATGGCGAGATGTTTGATCTGCAAGATGAATACATGTAAACTCTTACTAAATACAATGAATTTTACTTATGACAAACTATTTTTAATCTAATCATAGTTAAAAGTCTAACCATACCCTTCATTAATTAACACAAAAAATATTTTGAAACATTGACAGGCGTCTTCAACAAGCGATCTGCGGTGGGAGAAAAAAAAAGAAAATACAATATTTCTCACTCATTGTTTCCAGCTGTAAAAAAAAAAAATGATCATGACAGTTTCAACTCGATTCGTTTGAAACTTTATTGAGTGATTTTTCGTGTTTGACTATTTCGGAAATGAAGTTAAAAAAAAAGGCAACTCGAAAAAAAGAAAAGAAATTGGCAACAATTTTTTTCTGCTGAACGTATTTGATAAATTTGTTAACCTTCATATTTAATTAAAAGTCTTAATCACTTCAAATAAGGATTATTTATTTATTTATTTATTGGACTGAAATTCTCGTTCGTTGCTCTTGGAATATTTTATTCTCTTTTTCATGGTTTCAAAGTCGAACGGGAAAGGAATTGTGGAATTATATTATCTTACTCATGATTTCTTCATGTCATTTTGTTTTTGATACACTACCTGATCAGTACATCCCCCTCCCCCTCCCATTCCCCTCCCCCTCCCATTCCCCCCCCCTCCCCTTCCCCCCAAAATGCTATTAAAATTGAATAAGAATTTATTATTAGATTTCACAGAGATTTTTCTTCAAATATCGACTGAATAAGCTTTCTTCATAGATTCAACTTAGGAAGGTTTTGAAAATGGCTTTAGTTGGTTTGCTTCTTCACCCTCATTACAAAATTCTTTAAATCAAATAGAATCTTAATTAATTTTTTTTTTCATTAATATATTAGCATGAATGCGTTTCGCAAAGTTTTTTTCACTGTAAATTTTAATTTATCTTATTAAGTTAATTAATTTAATGACCAGATACTTACTAAAATCTGATAAAATCAAATCCAACTCTCTCTCTCTCTCTCTCTCTCTCTCTCTTTCTCTCTCTCTCCCTTTCTCTCACTCTCTCTCTCTCTCTCTCTCTCTCTCTCTCTCTGATTCATAAATAATTTGGTTCATTCAAAACATATATTAAAAAAACTTCAAGTATTACTAAAATTGGTACCAGTATTGCATCGAATTACTCCGATAATCGGGGTACATCGTGAGTGATGTCGTAACACCACTTCTTGGGTCTGGGTTGTAATTGGATGGGTGACCCGTGGTGCGGATCTCACGTAAAACTGCGGATCCCTTCCGTTACATAACCTTAAATGTTGATGCGAACAAACAACCCCTGATAACAAGTCCATCAAAACTGATTCATTCATATTTCACTGTAAATAATATTGTCTTCTGCGCTATTTATTTTTATCACTAAATAAGTACTTTTTCATTTTACTGTATATTAAAGTATTGTAAAATTAATTAATATTTTTCAAATGTAAACCGTTCTTATTAGTTTGATAATAGTTTCTACTTAAAATGAAACCAAAATTCTTATTAGGAGTAAGATTGAGATGAAATTACCCCTCGATTCTTTCTCTACAGGGTGTTCATAATGTTTTGTCACCCCGGTAAAATACTAACTGATTTTTGTTGTAATACACATCGTTGTTGCCTGGTAGATGGCCTGCCAGTTCTTGGTTTATCTTTTACACTTCTTGTTATGAACAGTTTCTTTTCCCATCTCAACAGAGTCCTTTTAGGAGGAGCTGCACGATTGAATTGGTCCTGGAAGTTTGCACGAATATTTTTAATGATTTTGCCATTATGTGGTCGCTCATGGACCCGGGTACTAGCCAATATGCGTTGTTCAATCCTATAGTTGCTGCTATTATACATTTTAAGGGTCCCCGGAAAAACGAAAATAAGTTTAGTATTTTACTGTGGTGACAAGACATTGTGGACACCCTGTAGTACATTTTCATACAAGTTGTAAAGTTTCCGCACTTGCTAATATGTATTTTTGCCAACGGAAAGAATCAATCCTAAAACTATGCCAATTAGAGGTTGGCATGTTAAATATTAAACATGTACCAAATACAGTATACGAAAATAATGTTTAAAACTGCAGATTAATAATGTCACATGCAGAACTGCTTTTAACTAGATTAAAGTAGAAACTCAATTAACTAATTTCCTCACATATTTGTCACAGTGAGTAAATCGGATTAATTATTGAATTAAAGCGGGTACGAAATTTGCCAAGCTCCTATAAGAAGGGTACAAAGCATTTGCAATTTATCTTAAGCGAGTTCTAGGATTCATTTCACAATATAGTATATTCCGATGCAGATACAACCCACCCATAAATTGTCACTTTGATTTTGACATGAATTTGTTTTTCTTTGATGAAAACAAATAAAAATTCTGTTTGTTTTTTTGTTTTTTTTATTAATTTACGAAGAAGATTCTCAAATTCAAAAAACAATTTTATAAAAAGGGAGTGCTTAAAAATGATCTTTATTGCCAAACAAAATTGTTTAGTTGTATTTGTTTATAAAGCCTTCCGGGGTTTTTTATGGGGGGGGGGGGAACCTGAAAATCAGGGCTCCCAGCCTTCTTTAGTCAGCTTTATAAGGCTAACTAACGAAAATATCACGACCTAACCTAACCAATCGTGAAGGGCGTACAGTTGCTCTAACGATTGGTTAGGTTAGGTCGTGATATTTTCGTTAGTTAGCTTTATAAGGCTAACTAAAGAAGGCTGGGGACCCTGATCTTCAGGTGATCCAGAGGTTGTTTTTGTTATACAAATTATTTCACTAATTTTCTGTTTGATCAAATAACAAATAAAATGATTTAGAAAGACTGAAAATATTTAACGTTATCAAACTAATAAGTTACTCTACACATTTATTAAAGTTCACCCAATGAACTTAGGTTAGGTTAAGTTAAGTTGACTTAACCTGACGGAGAAGAACCTGACGGAGGAGATGAAGCAGGATAGGGCGGAGTGGAGGAGAAGTATCCTCAACAGCGACCATATAACTGGGACTAATAATACTGCAGAATAATAATAATAATAATAATAATAATAATAATAATAATAGGCGCCCTAACGGTAATGCCTGAAATTTGTACTGTGTATAATAATAATCATAATAATAATAAATTTTCTATCAGTCATGGGGATAACTTGTTGAAAATAGTCTCATATAACGTAAGGTCGGTGAGAAATTTAATTGTAGATGTTCATAAAATCTGTGACAGTGCAGATTTGATACTGCTGCAAGAGCACTGGCTACCTAAGCCAGAGCTAAAATTCCTCTCTACCATCCATGATGACTTTATGTACCATGCGTCATCAGCAGTAGACTTGTCAGATAAATTAATGTACGGTAGGCCTTTTGGTGGTGTTGCTTTCTTATTAAGGAAAAATTTGTCAAAACTTATAAAATTTTTAACAAGCGATAATGTAAGGTTGTTAGGCATTGAATTATCAGTGAACAATGATAGCATATTAATTGTAAACTGCTATTTATCATACAACAACGGCAGTAATCTAGATGAATACATTGATTTGCTGTACAAAATTAAGTTATTATCAGATAACCCCAAATATTCTCACTGTAGAATAATGGGGGACTTTATTTAACGCGCATATGAACTCGGAATTCTTTGTAGAATTGGGTAACATGTGCGAGTCGGCCAAATTAAATATAAGTGATGTAGATGTATTACGGGTAACCAGTGGTAATTTTACATACGTTAATGATATGAGTGGTACCACCAGGTGGATTGATCATTGCCTCACGAGTAATAATCTAAAGGATCGAATTGTTAGAGTTCATATTCCGCATGATTTCCTTCTTTCTTCATATTTTTATTTATTAGCATGAAGATCTATCTCCGCACAACAATGGGACAAGAGCGTTTAAACAGTGTTGCTGTCATAAACATTGAACGAGCGTATGCTAACAGAACAATTGAAAATGACAAAGATAAAATGATCGACACTTTCGGTAGGCGAAAAGGGCGAGACAAATACTTTCTCTAAGTTTTTCATAATTTTAGTTTGTAAATAGCAACAAACTGAAATTGCTTATTTCGCGAATTTTCCATTGTGCAGGAAATGGCTTTATGTTTCCATTGTTATACTTATGTGTTTTCTTTAATTTCTCAAAAGATACGTTGTTTCAACTTTCATTTTACATTGTGAGAGCAGTAGGTGCTACTAAATTTATTTAAGTTGTGTTGGCTCACAAGTTTTTATTATCTTTCTTATGCATGAATAAAATATTTGATATAGACTTATGCCCTACTAATCAAAATTAACTAAGTACCGGTAGGGATTACAATACATCATGGAAGTTGCAAAAAAAAAAAAAAAAATCATATAATTAATTTTGAAAAGTATGACACGTATCCTTTGGTAATGTTAGTGCTTCTAATGGCCTGTTGGAGTGAGGGAGCCTGAGCCTGTGATGATCCTAATTTCCTAAATATATACATATACACACAGATAATTACATTAACTATCTAATTTCTGGCATTCTTTGTTGTAATATAAAAATTCGGGAAAATTTGCATCAAAAAAGATTAGGTGCCGTACGCCTATGATCATATTAAGATTATTCCTGGATGGAATGATTTTATTGCCCCCCTGAAGAGGGAATCGAAAGACGCCTACGATTTGTGATGCTTTCATGGTAGACCCAGATTAGGACCAGTATACATGAATATGTGTAGAAGTAGGGGTCAGTATAAGGCGGCCATAAGGCGATGTAAACAGGAAGAAGAGTCTATTAGAGCATGAAAAGCCTGTGAAGCTCACATAAATAACGATAATAAATTTTTTTGAAGCATGTTAAAATCAAACGGGTGTCAAAAGTGTCCTCCCTCCAACAATCGATGGGGTGTCGGGGAGGATGAAATTGCAAAGCTGTGGAAAAACCACTACTCAAACACTCTTAATAGTGTGAGTAGAGATAATCTTAAGATAGATTGCAGGGAAACGCCTGTGGGAGGGACAAGGGAAAATACTTTGATATCATTTCCTGAAGTAAAGAGGTTAATTAAAGACTTAAAGACTGGTTCTGCGTCGGGGGTGGATGACCTATCGAATGAGCACTTAAAATATGCCAATGACGTGGTATGTCTGCATATATCATTGCTCTTATCAGCTATGCTTGCTCATAGCTATAACCCTGCAGAGTTCATGAGGGTATATATCTTGCCCCTGGTCAAAAATAAATATGAAGACATTCTGTCCAGCAATAATTACAGGCCTATAGCTGTCGTTTCCTGCTTCTCGAAACTACTAGAAAAACTCTTGTTACTCCGATTAAATGATTACCTCTGGACATCTAATAAGTTTGGTTTTAAAAGGTCCCACTCAACTGACCTGTGAATCTATGTACTTAAAGAAATAATATCTAAATACACTGACAGTAATTCAACTATTTATAGCTGTTTCCTAGATATAAGTAAGGCATTTCATAGAATGAACCACAATATTTTATTTAAAAAACTAGAAGAAAGGAAGGTTCCCATGTACATATTAAATTTATTGAAATTTTGGTGTTCCCACCAATCTTTTACCGTTAGGTGGGGCAATGTATCATACTATCCGAATGTTTTGGCTCCTCTTGTGGGGTGAGACAAGGCTCCTTGCTCTCTCCTATGCTGTTTAATGTGTATATTGACGGATTAATTGCTCCACTTAATGAGGCAATAGTGGGATGTTGTATAGATAACATAAGGATAAATAACTTAGTTTATGCCGATGATATACAGTTAAAGGTGATATACAGTTAAAGTTAAAGATGATATACAGTTAAAGGTCGCTCTGTTAAAGGTCTGGATCGGCTACTAAAAGTCTGCAAAGTGTATTCGCAGTAACATGATATTCTTTTTAATGTTACAAAAACTAAGGTAATGCAATTTCATCCTAAAAGCTGTAATCAGCCAGGTGGTATTAGGTTTAAAATGAATGGTGAAGTAATTGAGGAAGTACAAGAGTTTAAGTATTTGGGTCAAACTATCACCAGCTCCATGAGTGATGACTCAGATATAAAAAAACAATCTCGAAGTCTTTTTGCTAAAGTGAATATGACTCTAAGGAACTTTCGGTTCTGTACAAGTTATAATGTTATAATGTTTCAGACCAACAAAGACCCTAGGATCCACTCATGGCTGGTCTACCTAACTGTGTCCGTAATCGTGTATTGTGTATGTCCTCCGTGGTGGCGGAGGGGACCTACAATTTTACGTGGGTTCCGAACCACAAGAACATAAGAAACTTATTTAAAAACTGCCGGTAAATTGGCAACGACCAATTTTTACGAAACTAAATAATTATCAATTTAAAAATAATTAATTATCGGTTTAAAACTAAAGATAGAATCTCTCGGTCCAGAGGAGCAAGTCATAATAGACTACTATCCACAAATATGTTACATTCTATATCTATTTATAACGGACATGCAAATATATCAGATCCAAAGAATCCAGTCAATTTCATTACGGTATCCATCAAGTCACGGTCCATATCGATTGCGGACCAAGTCAAAATTTACAACCATATACATTATCAATTTAAAAATAATTAATTATCGATTTAAAACTAAAGATAGAATCTCTCGATCCAGAGGATCAAGTCATAATAGACTACTATCCACAAATATGTTACACTCTATATCTATTATATAACGGACATGCAAATATATCAGATCCAAAGAATCCAGTCAATTTCATTACGGTATCCATCAAGTCACGGTTCATATCGATTGCGGACCAAGTCAAATTTACAACCATATACATTACAATATATACACTTACGAGGAAAAGTGTAGGTGTGGCTGTAAAGACTGTACAGTAATGTAGAAATGTGTGTGCACCCATTATGGGTCTCCCATTTAAAGGTGTTTGTGGGGCAAGTGAAGATCATGAGTTTTTCAATACCTCACAGTACTATGGGGGGCACCGCTCGGCAGAGGAATCTCTTTAAATGGGGTGTGTAAGGACAGAGAGTATCCCCTAACCCAAGACGCTGCCTCCCTATATCCCACAACACTTGTGTTGAGCTGTGGGATCTATCCCCACAAAGCCTTAATTTTACTACCTTAAACTATACCCTTTCTATCAACATGCGCGTCCAATCGATTCTTAAACATGTTTATAGACGTGCTACTAATTACTTCTACCGGCAAACTATTCCAGCTATTTACTATTCTATGCGTAAAAAAGTTTTTCGCAACTGCTGTCTCGAACCTTCTACTTGTCAACTTACACCCGTTATTTCTAGTCCTATTATATTGAGATATTTCGAAAAAGCTATCTCTATCTACGTTATCAAACCCATTCATAATTTTGAAAACCTGGATTAGATCACCCCTTAACCTCCTAGTCTCGAGTGTAGTCAATTTTAACTCTTTAAGCCTATCCTCGTACGACTTTGACCTAAGAGACGGAATCATCTTAGTTGCTCGTCTTTGAACTCTTTCGATTTTGTCTATATCTTTGCGCATATGCGGATTCCAAAATTGGACCGCGTACTCCAAATGGGGTCTAACTAATGATTTATAAAGAGGAACTATAATATCGCGCGATTTGTACTCAAAATTTCGAGCTATAAAACCTAACACTTTGTTCGCCTTATTGACCGCCGCTGTACTTTGTTTCGCTACTTTTAAATCACCAGTGACTATAACTCCTAAATCTTTTTCCTGCTCTACGCTTGTTAAATCTTTCCCTGACATACTATACGCAAAATTACCGTTACGCGAACCTATATGCATAATTTTGCACTTATCCACGTTAAATCTCATTTGCCATGTGACTGACCAATCAACGATTTTATTCAGATCTTCATGAATTTTACCTCTATCTCCGTCATTAATCGCCCTACCACCCAGCTTCGTGTCATCCGCAAACTTTGAAACTGTACTGACTAGGCCGACATCTAAATCGTTAATATATATAAGAAAAAGCAAGGGGCCCAATACAGAACCCTGAGGAACGCCACTCGCTACATTAGCCCAACACGACTCCGCTCCATCAACGACCACCCTCTGTTTCCTGCCTCGCAACCATTCTTCTAGCCAATTTATTACTACACCCCTGATTCCATGAGCCTTAGTTTTTTCAATCAGTCTTTTGTGCGGCACGGTGTCAAACGCTTTTTAAAATCTAAATACACTACATCAACCGCCCGATGTCTATCGTAAACGTTAACCACGCTTTGGAAAAATTCTAAAAGATTAGTTAAGCAAGATTTGTTTCGCCTAAAACCGTGCTGCGTATTTCTAACCAGATTATGCACTTCTAAGTGTTCGACTATACGATCCCTAATTATTGATTCCAGTAGCTTACCTACAACAGACGTTAAACTGATTGGCCTATAGTTTCCCGCCGCACCTTTATCGCCTTTCTTAAAGATAGGTGTTACGTTTGCTAACTTGAAATTATCTGGTACGCACCCCTCAGAAATAGACGCATTAAAAATCTTTGTTAGCGGCACAACAATGCTATCTTTTAATTCTTTTAGTTGTATGGGATATATGGAATCCGGACCCGGTGATTTACGCGTTTTCATTTTATCAATATAGCGCATTACTTCCCCTTCACTAACGACAATATTATCCAAAATATTACCATTATCAAAAGGTATTATGTCTATGACCGTAGGGATATTCGTTACATCTTCTATAGTAAAAACTGACGTAAAAAATTCGTTTAGCAAGGTAGCCATTTCCTTGTTTTCAGAGAGTAGATATCCATTTCCATTTTTTAATGGACCTAAGACACTTTTTACTGGATTTCTATTATTGACGTATTGAAAAAATCGCTTGGGGTTTTCTTTACCGTCACGAGCTATGGAGATTTCAAATTCGCGTTTTGACTTTTTTATTACACTTTTAGCTTCACGCCTTAGAGATATGTAGTTGTTTCGTAACAACAGATTATCTTTATCGCACTTGTATAGCCTATAAGCCCTCTCTCTACTCTTTATAATGTCTCCTACTCTAGAAGTAAACCACAAGGGCTTGTTGTTTACTTTCGCACGCTTAATTTTGTACGGTACACATTCCTCATTTATAGTCCTAAATACCGTTACGAACGATTCCCACATTAGTTTTGCGTTGGAGTTCCCCATTACGTTTTCCCAATTGACGTGTGAAAATTTATTTCGAAATTTACTAAAGTCTGCGTGCTGGAAGCTAGGAATTTTAGTCGAGTTAGTTGGTTTCGAGTGACTTACTGAGAGGACAAACTCTACCATATTGTGATCGCTATTGCTCAACGGTTCTATTACTTGAAGATCAGTAATTAGCCTATCATCCGTAGTTATTACTGAATCTAAAATACTGTCCAACCTCGTAGGTTCCCCAACCTTTTGAATAAGAAAGCTATCCTCGAGAAAATTAACTAAACGATTACCTTCCGCGTCTCCCTGCATTGTATCGTAATTCACGTTGGCGCAATTAAAGTCACCCATAACTAAAGCCTGCTCACTACCGATTATTCTCTTTAGTTCACGATATAACGCTTCGTCAGTAGCAGCTGTTTGATTTGGGGGCCTATATATAACCGCAACAACAAGTTTGAAATCGTTCAATTTAAGTTCTGCTATAGTCGAATCTATCGGTTCTGGAATTGAGTGCTTTACTTCTATAACGTTCGCAATATTATCTTTGATATACAACATAACACCGCCTCCTCGCCTACCTATTCTGTTTTTAACAAAAAGTCTATAACCTTTAATTTGATACTCCCCTACAAAGTCACGTGTTTCAGTGCTAAGCTACGATTCATTTATCGCAATTAAATCATAGTCTTTACAAGCAATTAAAGAAAAAAATTCGTTTATTTTATTTCGTAGGCTACGAGCATTTAAGGATAGAACCTTCAAATTGTTTGTAATTGCGACACCTTCGCGAGCGCGGGGGAAATTTGTGGAATTTACGCTGGGACCGTTCGGCTTACGGCAGCCTGAAAAGAAGAGACAGTATTATGAAATAGTCTTCCTAAACGCGCAGCTCCAACTTCATTAAGATGAAGTCCATCTTCGAGGAACAAGTCCCTCCTGCCGTAGAAACTGTTCCAAAAATTAGCAAAATGCACTCCTTCCTGTTGGCAAAGAGACTTTAGGTTATTGTTAATATAGGTCGCCTTGCTGTAGAAATAGCTTCGTTGGATAATTCGAGGAAGTATACCTGTTAAAACAATCTTATTAGTTTTCTCCTTTAATCGCTCTAATAAGTCCCTGTACCTAGCCAGCAGTTCTTCCGATCTAGAATTTAAAACGTTATTAGTACCGACATGAATAACATACGTTGTGTCCTCGGCGGTACTGTCTGTAAAATGGTCAACATTATTAGTTATATCCTCCACCCTTGCACCAGGGTAGCAGTAACGGCGCCTACGACGAGGGTTTCTCCCACAGAATTCCTCGAGCTGCCCTCGAACAATGGAATCACCAACGAGTCGTATTTCCGGTTCATCAGTATCTTCGAACCCTAAAACAGAAAACTTATTGCTTGTTATTACTGGTAGACAAGGCTTTGCTTTTCTCAATGGGGCTCCATTTCGCACTCGAACGAAGGGTTGGGAACTAGGGGAAGAGAGAGGGCTATTAGTACTATTTATATTATTAATAGAAACTGAGGCAGGAGGGGTCGTAACTGGAGTGAAGCTAAAGACACTCTCTTTCGTACTTTCTGCAGTAATATATACGGAGAGCAACTCTGGGTGAATTATAAAAAAGGTTCTATTTGCTGTACAACAGGTCTTTTAGACTCTTACATAAATTACCCCCGAGATGCTCAGCTTCGCAAATGTTTGCTACCTGCAATGTCCCGAGCTTCCCGGAGGTAACAAGACGTGCTCAATACAGTCTAATGCAAAGAATTAAAAAATCAACCAACCCGATTATCCAAGCTATCCATGAGTCCTGCCGTTTATCCTCTCAGCTATGGAATTCTTGGTACGAAAACGTCTGCCTGTAGCTCCATTTAATTTCGACATTACTGTATTATTTCTAATGAACTGTATATATTTCTATCCTTAGTATGTGAACTGTCATTGTATTAATAATATTTGTCATATTGACTATAGTTTCCCAATAAACCTTTTCATTTTCATTTCATATCTACTTAATATAGACCCTATCTACCCTAGTAGATAGGGTCGATAGTAGATAGAGAGAAGCTGAAACAATTTTGTTCTTGACAAGTGGCGTCCATTGGAACTAAGTGAAAAATAACCTTCAGGGATTAAAGAAAACTTTTCGGTGTACTCTCGGTGTACCTTCGGTCAACTGAGTGCATTCTTTACATACTTTATACCCAGAGTACGTTTGGTCCTTTGTTTTTCCGCTTGGATCTAAGGTACATGCAGCGGACAGTGGCGCGTAATCATTGTCCACAACTTTTACTCAAAACATCCCGAGCTCGCTCGAATCTTTCATAGAGAAAAGTACTTTGTTGACTCAAAAATATACAGTAAGTTTCAACAAAATTCATATTGTATTTTTCGACATTCAAATATTTGTTTCGTGTTACAAAATTAAGTTTCATGATAATAATTTGATGCAGTAAACAAATATTTAGTCTATCGAGCAAAATTTGCGGATGTTGTTTTAATTAAACGACAATTTGTATAAATTAAACAAAAATTATTTTAATTTTCGAATTAGCAAAACTGGTTCACTTTATTTATATATATATTCACTTATGCACATTACATTATACAGAAAGAAACACGAAAAAATTTTACTGTCACCAAAGCGGAACCGCTTTCCCTGAGATTTTTCACGTAACGTACAGAGTACTATTGACTTGTACCCGTTACGCTATCTTGAATTATGGGTACGTTTATAAATTGGGTATTTATAGCTTTGCTCTCAACCAAAATTTTATTAAATTATCTTTTTAGATAAAAAATGTTAAAGTTGCATTTAAAAGCTGTACATTTAGAAAAAAATAAATTCAATTCAATATAATTAACACTTTAAGAACAATTGCATACATTGGGTGCATGGGTACGTGGGTGTATGGGTGTATGGGTTATTATTTCCAAGTATAATTCATTAGTGTTTATAAAGCATTTACAATAATTTTCTACGGTAACAAAATGAAGCCAAATAATGGTGTAGCAACTCAATGAAGCAATTATTATATTTTCATCATTAATTTATTTGATCCAAACAAAACGTGGTTTTGAAACTTGGTTTGTTGTTTTAATTGTATGACTTTTTTGTTGTTGTTATAACAATATAGAGGAAACAGTATATATTTTCGTAACTCTAAATAAAGCAATTTGGTACTTTCCTGTTATCCCGGACCCCAACAATTGGTTAGGTTTAGTCGCCATATATATAATTTGGTTCTACATAATTTAGGACTGTCACATTATTAGTCAGAATTTAGGACCGTAAAAGCGAGGATATCCTGGGGTTCGGGATAACAGGAAAGTACCAACAATTTTTATAGTTTAACAATTACTTTTTTTGAGCCAAACAAAAAATGGTCAATTAAACTTTTTTTTTATTGTTTTTACTAAGAAGTTTTACTCTCTGTAATGGAGTTAATTTCGAGCTATCTATTCATACGTGTTCATGCGTGATATCCCATATGTACAGGGTGACTGAAAAAGAAGTATACAATTTCAAAAATTTCTTGTAACCAAACTATTTCTCATACAAAAATAATAATAATAATATTAATGGAAACAGTAACTCGCAAAGCTTTTTGTAGTTTTTAGATGTTAAATAGGATTTGCGTGGGTAACCCTGACAAGGTTCACACGATATTCAAACTCTTCCCACACTTTCCGTAAGATATCTCGGTCAATGGATGCTATGGCTTGACGAATCCCGTTTTTTCCCGGTTATTTTTCAGGGTTACCCACGGAAATCATATTGAACGTCTAAAAACTAATAAAAACTTTGCGAGTTACTGTTTCCAATCCCATTATTATTATTATTTTTTTATCAGAAATAGTTCAGTCACAATAAATTTTTTGGATCACCTGAAGATCAGGGTCCCCATGTATTCTTGCTTTTTGCTTTACAGTGCCAAATATAATAATAAATTAAATTGAATGCCCGGTTAGGTCAACTGTACGCCCTTGACGATTGGTTAGGTTAAGTCGTGATATTTTCGTTAGTTTTAACGAATATATCATTTCGTAATTGAGGCTGGGGGCCCTGATCTTCAGGTGATCCTATTTTTTAAATTTTATACTTCTTTTGTAATCACCCTATATATATATATATATATATATATATATATATATTACAGGAAATTTGTGTAACTAGGGATTTCATGAAATCCCTAAAATGTCCAGGGATTTCATGTAAGGTTAAGTCATGATATTTTCGTTAAACCTACGGGAAAATTATTGAATGCCCGGTTAGGTTAATTGAATGCCCAGAGAGGTCAACTGTACGCCCTTGACGATTAGTTATGTTAAGTCGTGATATTTTCGTTAAAACTAAGAAAAATATCGCAACTTAACCTTACATGAAATCCCTAAACACTTTAGGGATTTCATGAAATCGCTAGTTACACAGATTCCCTGTAACATATATATATATATATATATATATATATATAATATATATTATATATATATATATACACAAAATCTCTGCAGGGAAATTTCAGCTAAGAATCATATGTGAACAACACATAAATAGAGAGGAGAGAGACATCTGATATTTTCTTTCAACATCATTTGAAGAGAAACAAAATCTGGCTTATATTCTTTGCATCGGTGCCTCATACGATGTTTGGAGGACGTTCGAATATAAACTTCAAATTTATATGAAGGTTAGAAAAAGTTGGGGGAAAATCAATAGATTAGAGTAAAACGAGAAGAAAAGAAAACAAACTTCGGGATTAGTTCGTTTTGGCTCCAATTTCTCCCGAGATTTAGGGGAAAATCCCGAGATTTTGCCGTTTATGTAAATATCTTTTTAGATGTTACCGATTTCGATCTTGCCGTAGCACGAATGGAGTCTTAGCTCGTATTTAAACTGAATGCAAGTTAATATCGAATAAGAAATACATATACAGTGTGTGTGTGTATATATATATATATATATAATATATATATATATATATATATATATATATATATCAGTGGCGTGCAGTCAGGGTAAGCGGGGTATGCGCCGCCTACCCAGTTAAAGGTCAAATTACAAAAAGTCAGTATATTACTATAGTAATCGAAAAATAATATAAAGTTATGATGCTTGTATATACAGGGTCCACCAAAAAAAAACATGCGTCCGTACTTTTCCTTTTAAACTCATTAATTTCTTTTAACTTTTGATAAACTTTAACAAAATAAAATAACGTTATCTGACAACATTTCTTTAAATTTTTAGCACAGTAGCTGAATAGACCTCATTTTAGCACGAAAACAAAAATAGAATGTAAAGATACGGTAAATACTCAAAATTTCTTTATTATACAACCAAAAATTCCTTTCATATAAAATTGTTATTAAAATGTCAAACTAAAAATACTGTTCAATATGTTTTCCTCCAACTTCTATTACTTTTCGAAGTCTTGGTCTAAATTGATCTACTGCCGAATCAATCTGGTCTTGTGGGAATTCGGCCCATTGTTCAATCAGAACGTCTCTCAGGTGGTTAACATTTCTGATCTTCTTATCGCGATAAACTCGTTCTGACAAGTTTTCCCAGATCCCATAATCAACAGGATTCAAATCAGGACTGTTCGGAGGCCAATTCTCCGGTTCAACAAATTCGGGAACATGTTCATTTAAATAAGCAACAGTGTCTTTTGCCGTATGTGCCTTTGCTCCATCCTGTTGAAAAACAAAATAACCTCCATTTGTCAGAGCACGCATCTCTGGAATCATGCTTGCTGAAAGAACATTTCGATAATATTCGCCATTAATGTTCATATCCCCTATTAAGCCTGTAATGCTTAATAATTATTTTATCTTCATCAGAGAATGGCATTTTTTGAGGGATACCTACGTACAGTAATTTTTTTATCTGAAAAAAAAAGAGAAAAATTATTTCAGTGTGCACTTAGATTTATGGAACTCAAAAATGAAGTTAATATTAAACAACCAAATTTAATCATTCAGTTATAAAAATTGGCTTACATAAAATTCAATGGTAATTATGGCTGCAAATTTTGTATATATCATCCAAAAAGCGCATGTTGTTTTTTGGCGGGCCCGTTATATATATATAATATATATATATATATATATATATATATATATCTATATATATATATATATATATATGATGAATAAAACCACGAAGGAAATACTGAATACATCGATGCCGAATTGGAAAATATCAACGGTATTGGAAGTGAGTTGTGTTACCCTTCTGCGTTCATGGAATCTTGTCTTAATAAGGCTAAACGAACCTTCTATCGTGTGAATAATAACACTCGCACCTTGTCAAAGAATATTTTAGTACTTCCATTTTTCCCGGGCTTCTTAGGCATTGCTAATGTACTTAAACTTTTGGATATCAGTGTAGTTTTTTCATATAACAATATTGTGAAAAACATCATAGTAAAAAATAGCCCTACCAATAATTTAGGCATTATCTATAAAATTGGGTGTAAGCAATGTGATTCCTTTTACATAGGTCAGACGGGAAAGGATTTGCAAACGCGTGTAAAACAGCATCATATTCCGTTAGAACGGGACAGTTGTCCAGTGCCCTTTTTGTCCATTTGTCAGAGTTATCCCATTGTATTGATTGGAATAATGTTTCAGTTTTGTTTCACTCTAGCAACATTGTTAATAGAAATATTCTTGAGTCGGCTATAATTCAACTTACAAATAACCTTAACATGAGTAAAGGTCTGTTTCAACTTGATCCCGTTGCTCTGAATTCCTTCAGAATGGATTTAAACAAAAAGGGCAGGTTGTTAAATCTTTGGTAAAAACATTTGTTTTTGTCTGTTGTTTCCCTTACTATTTTATTTTTCAATTTTTGGCTGTATGAGTGTATGTGTATGTATGTATGTGTATGTGCGTATGTGTGGTCATTGCAGTTAAATGTGTTTGTATGTATATGTGTGTATATGTATGTATGTATGTGTGTATATGTATGTATGTATGTATGTATGCAGTTAAATATATATATATATATATGTATATGTGTATGTACCTTACCTTACCTTACAACCTCACAAAGGTTCTGCGGGATGATTTCTCATTTCGTGAAGGTCAAGCTTGTATATATATATATATATATATATATGTGTGTGTGTGTGTGTGTGTTTGTATATATGTGTGTATATGTATATATATATTTGGGTATGCGGGTATATATGTGTACGTGTATTATTTGTAATTTTTTCAAGTTATATTTATTTTTATTTCTTATTCTTTTGCGACCTACCGTTTTCTCAGACAATAATTATAAAAACAAATTTGGTAATTTTTTTTTTTTTCCCTTATGCATATATATATATATATATATATATTCTGTATATATTGCGTTTATATTTCGGTATATACCGTAAATATGTTGTATATATATTTTATTGTTCTTTATATATCATCTAGGGATCATTTTGTTTTCCAATTTATATTTATTTGTACTTTTGTATTCGTTTGTGACTATAATATGCATATGTGGTAATTTTTCCCTTATAAATTGGTGTGCCTCTCTTAAAATTTATCTTTCAATTTTATTTTTTAATAATGTGACATATATATCAATTTGGCAGCATCTATTAAATCGATTGTAAATCCTCCCTCTTGAGCTTGAATTGGTAGACTCCACTTACAATATTTATATTTATTTTTTTTCTTTATTCTTTTGTGACCTGTTCCATAAAAAAGCCATTTGAATTTATATGGAAGGTCGGCCAAAGTGCTAAAAGTGTCTTTATATATATATATATATATATATGTATGTGTATATATATGTATATATATATATATATGTATGTATATGTGTTTATGGGTTTTTTATTTGCCTGTTATTTCTTTATGATTATTTAGGCTGTGACATATATATCACTAAGGCACTATTTTGTAATTAATTTTTTCTCAATTTATATTTATATTTATTTTTATTTCTTTATTCTTCTGTGACCATATAAATGTTGGCTCCTCCCACAATTTTTTCTATGCTTACTATATATATGTATATATTTATAATATATATATATATGTGAATGTGTATGTATGTATGTTTATTTTTGTAACCTATATATTGCCTTGATCTGTCCTTTCACTCCAGTGTTCCTGAGGATGTCATTAGACGAAAGCGCTTGAGCACCCCTTTGTGTTTCTTTTTCCTTCGTGGTTTTATTCATCATAAATACTTTTCACGTGTCACTTTCGTGAAATAATTTTTCATATATATATATATATATATATATATATATATATATATATATATTATATATATATATATATATATATATATTTGCAGCTGCTGCTTACCCTGTGAACACACCCACCTCACGCCACTGACATATATATATATATATATATATATATATATATATATATATGAGGAGGGATGACAAGCTTGACCTTCGTGAAATGAGGAATCATCGCACGGAACGTTTGAAAGGTTGAAAGGTATGTGCATAGAGTGTTGACAAGGTAAATAGATACCACGATGATTGACCTCAAGAACAACTGGCAAAGCTCATCAATGGAATGCCAAAACGTGTTTCATCTTTACATAATGGAAATAGGAAAGCAACACGATTCTAAATATATTGATTCAATAAGTCTATTATTATTTAATGACTTTCATTATCAAATCAAAAAATATGGAAAGGTGTCTATTTACTTTTGCCAACATTCTGTATATATATATATATATATATATATATATATATATTATATATATATATATATAATATATATATATATATGTGTGTGTGTATATATATATATATGCACTAAAATCACAAAATAACACGTGACCTTATTAATAAGCAAACAACCACAAGGAAAAGGAAACACAAAGTCCGAGCGCTTTCGTGATATATTCACATTATCAAGGAGGAACAGAAAATAGACAGAGATTACAAAGTACATGAGTTAAATAGACAAGCAAAAAATTCACAATTGCCACCTCAAATTAAAGGCCTTAAAACCTCTAAAGATTTTTTCAATTGATAACGTAATCTGTAGGCAGCTAAATTACTGAATATAAAAAAAATATATACGGTATAGATGAAATTAGACAAAAAGAGAACCAATACAGAGAACAAAAATTATTATAATGGTTATTAACACTAATATTTAATTAAAACAGGCAATTAATTGGCAAGAATTTAATGAAAAACAAATAGATAACGTAGATAACAAATAGAAAACATAATCTGTAGGCTGCTTAATTACTATACAGATGAAATTAGACAAAACACCAGTACAGAAAACCAAAAAAAAATTATTATAATGGTTATTAACACTAATATTTAATTGAAGTAGGAAAAATTAAGAGGCCCGAAATTAATGAAAACAAAGGGAAAGTTGCCATCGTCTTACAGATTATTACAAAATTTCCACAAACAATTGTTTTCCCAACACCAACCCCTTTACCTGTGGCCACAATTATAGAATTAATTAAGCTGTGCATAGTAGACTCAAAATTTGTGTTCAATAATGAATATTTTAGACAGAAATTTGGTATGGCGATGGGAAACCCTCTCTCCCCCATTTTGAGTAACTTATATATGGAGTTTTTTGAAAGTAAGTTATTAAGGAAGATTCTGCCAAATTATGTTCCATGGTTTAGATATGTAGATGATGTTCTTTGTCTTTGGCCAGTGACTTTAAATCTCAATGAATTCCTACCCAAACTTAATAATTTAATTCCCTCTATCAATTTACAGTTGAAATGGAAAAAGATTCTTCGATCCCTTTTTTAGATGTTTTAATATATAGGTCTGGAAAAAAGTTTAAGTACAATATTTACAGAAAACCCACTAATAATTGTTCCTATATACATTATTATTCTGATCACCACATTAGTGTAAAACGATCCGTTCTTTCTACTTTGTTTCTAAGAGGCCTACGAATTTGTAGCCCTGAGTTTATTGACGATGAAATTAGTAAAATATACAAAATTGCTTTTGATTTAAAATACCCAAAGAACTGCATAGATAAGTCCTTAAAAATGGCAAAGAAAACCTTCTACGAAGTAAAGGATAAGATTCCTTATAACACAAAAAATGTTTTAGTGTTACCATTCAGAGAAAATTTCCTTGAGCTGCCGAATCTGCTGAGGACTTTTAACGTAAATATTGCGTTCAAAAATTTAGATGTAATTAAGAATTCATTGATTAAGAACTCCCCTTTAAGTGAACATGGTTGTGTATATAAAATCCCTTGCACAATATGTAATAAATTTTACATTGGCCAAACTGGTAAGACCCTGGAGTTACGTATTAAACAGCATCAATACAGTATAAGAAGTGGCCAGGAATCTAACGCCATTTTCATTCACGTAAGAGATTCTAATCATCCCATTGATTGGAAAAATGCTTCCAAATTAAAGTTTAGTAAATCTATTGTTAGCAGAAATATATTGGAATCAAGTGTGATCAAGAATAATGCGGATTTGGTCCTTAATATTAGCCCTGGGTTGTACAAATTAGATTCGTACATTGTTAGTAAGCTGGCGATGGGCCTACTGTTTTCTTAACTGCATTTTTGCCTCTTAATGGTTTGCCCTGGTTAAATAAATAAATATTATTGTAAGAACTGTTAACATTCTTATGTGTCTATTTTAATTGTAATATTTCTTTCGTGTATAATCTTTTGTTGCTGGGTGGTTTATTGGATTTTTGAAGTGGGTTGGTGTTGGGAAAACAATTGTTTGTGGAAATTTTGTAATAATCTGTAAGACGATGGCAACTTTCCCTTTGTTTTCATTAATTTCGGGCCTCTTAATTTTTCCTACTTCAATTAAATATTAGTGTTAATAACCATTATAATAATTTTTTTTTGGTTTTCTGTACTGGTGTTTTGTCTAATTTCATCTGTATAGTAATTAAGCAGCCTACAGATTATGTTTTCCATTTGTTATCTACGTTATCTATTTGTTTTTCATTAAATTCTTGCCAATTAATTGCCTGTTTTAATTAAATATTAGTGTTAATAACCATTATAATAATTTTTGTTCTCTGTATTGGTTCTCTTTTTGTCTAATTTCATCTATACAGTATATATTTTTTATATTCAGTAATTTAGCTGCCTACAGATTACGTTATCAATTGAAAAAATCTTTAGAGGGTTTTAAGGCCTTTAATTTGAGGTGCCAATTGTGAATTTTTTACTTGTCTATTTAACTCATGTACTTTGTAATCTCTGTCTATTTTCTGTTCCTCCTTGATAATGTGAATATATCACGAAAGCGCTCGGACTTTGTGTTTCCTTTTCTTTGTGGTTGTTTGCTATATATATATATAATATATATATATATATATATATATATATATATATATATAATATATATATATATAGGGCGTCCCAAAAAAATGTATACACACTTTAACAGCTGATAGCTCAATTGATGTTTTTTTCCAAGTTAAACCCATTAGAATTAATAATGGCAGTCAGACTAAGCTTTGAACAAAGGAAATTCATTCTAAAATGCTACTGGAAGTGTGAAAACGCAGTTGAAGTGCAAAGACAGTTTAGGAGGGAGTTTCAAACAGATCCACCAACGCGACTTACCATCACTCGAATTAGAGATAAGTTTGAAGCCGATGGAACTGTTCAGAATGTCCACAAGAAGCGTTCCGGAAGACCACGGACATCGACAAGCCCCACAAAGCAAGAAAGAGTACTGGAAACGTATCACCAAAGTCCAAGAAAATCTGTGCGGCAAGCGAGTCGTGAGGTAGGAATTTCAGAATCGTCTGTCCAACGCATTTTGAAGCGCTGTCAATGGAAAAGTTACATTCCAAGATTAGTCCATGCTATTAATGAAGATGATCCGGACCGAAGAGTGGAGTATTGCGAGTGGTACTTGGCACGATGTGGATGTGGATTGGACGAAGGGGTTTCGTAGAATACCCTCCGCGTTCACCAGACCTCACACCACTAGACTTTTTTTTATGGGGATACTTAAAAGACAAAGTCTACGCTATAAAACCTGCAACAGTCGCTGAATTGAGAGCAGCCATTGAACGAGAATGCACACAAATACCAAACGAAATGTTTCGTGATGTTTGCGATTCCATTGCTTCGCGTTATCAGCAGTGCCTGGACCAGAACGGACGTCAGTTTGAAAACAGGCGTTGACAAAACAATTAAATAATGTCTGTAGATTCTATTACATTTTGAAAATGAAATGTATTTTAATAAACACTGCCTTTATAATTATTTAAAGTGTGTATACATTTTTTTGGGACGCCCATATATATATATATATATATATATATATATATATATATATATATCTATAATATATATATATGATCCTACGGACCTAAGGTTTTTGGAACCAATATACAGGGTGTACACAAAATCCTTTCCAGATTATAAACTTTAATTACATGCAGTCCAATCCATATATACCCATTAAGTATTTCCCCTCAAGATGAAGAGAGAATTACCTGATACGTTCGGTTTTTCATTTAAACATGACGTATAATAATGTATTTGTTCTTTGTCCCTTCATTTGCTTGAAAGTTTTCCTAGAAACAAATTATTGGCTGACATATTATCATCATCAAGATATGGTCGCAACAAGTTACTTATATTTCGTTGATTTGTAAAGGTTTATTTATAAAAGGATTTGAGGAGAATAATTTAGATTTTCTTTTCTTTGAGACTCGCAGCAAAAGTTTTGCTATTTTTACTAGGTTTTCTAGTTTCAAGTATACAGAATATGGTTCTTTTGCATTATCCTCCCAACACTAATTTTTTTATATAATGTTGGTTTGGTTTTGGTTATGGTACTTTATTTTCCTTCCATTATAAAAAAAATTAGTGTTGGGATTAGGTTAGGTTAGGTTAGGTTTGGTTAGGTTAGGTTAAAAACAGCCCGCCGCAAGTGTTTTGCTAACGTACTTTATTTTCCTTCCATTATAAAAAAAAATTAGTGTTGGGAGGATAATGCAAAAGTACCCAGAATATATACTTATATAGTATATATACAGTATCAATCCAAGCTTTCTGAGTACATACTGTATATATATGTTCGTGTGTGTGTGTGTGTGTGTTTACCTTAACCATTATTTGTAGTTACATAACAAACCTAAAATAAACTTCAACCTTTACGCGAGTTAAAATTAACCTAATCGAATGGAAGTCATTGTGTTATCGTGCTGTGAAGTGCATATTTATTTAACTATTTCCACTTCGAGTCACGAGAGGTGACGTCATTCCTCCGTCAGAGTGAGTGAAAAGGCGTCAAAGCGGCGCTTTCTCTCCGTTCTTATAAAGAAATTTTGAAGTATTTTTATAATTGTCTTAATGAGAGAACGTCAACAGTCTTACTTTGTGTAAATGACGAATGAATTATTTAAGTCGGAATTAATATATATATATATATATATATCTTTTAAAGAAATTATATAAAAAAAATACGTTTAACCATAGTTACTCAAAACTGTATATACAGGGTATTCATAAGGGTTAGCATCATAGGCAAAGTTTATTGACTAGAATTTTTGCTTATTCTATGATGCTATACGTTATCTACACCCGATATATATATATATATATATATATATATATATATATATATATATACAACTGCAAAGAACACGCAGTATAAATAACGTAAAGAACGACGCTTGTATAGGAGATATTCCGCGCAAGACGAGAGAGAGAGAACGAAACAAATGAAAAAATGAGGTAACCACCTGGGAATCGAACCCGGGATCTTCCGATTGCCGGTGGTTACCTCATTTTTTCATTTGTTTCGTTCTCTCTCTCTCGTCTTGCGCGGAATATCTCCTATACAAGCGTCGTTCTTTACGTATATATATATATATATATATATATTCTCAATGCTGGAGACACACGTTACAATAACGTAAGAATAAATGAGAGGATACATTTTACTGTTTTACACGAAACCGCTCCACCTTTACACCCATTCAGGGTCTCTCATGAAAGATATTCATTCCGCATAAATTCCTCCCAGAAGATTCATTGCCACGAATATTATTTCCGGGAGATTTTTTCCGGGAGATTTTTTTTTCAGCGTGATAAAGGCAATGTTTCTACGAGATTCATTGCCATAAATATCTCGAAAAACCAGGAGCGCTTCCGAGAATACTCGTGAATACTCGTGAATACTCGAGTATTAATGAATGAATAATTAGTAAGGGAGGTCTAATTTTATTATCGGATTTAAAATTTCGGTAAAAAATATTTTTCAAAACTGCCATTTGGGTTATTTTAAATTAGGTTAGGTTAGTTTAAGTTCTATTAGGTTTTATCGCCCCCCAAATGGCTTAAAACAGGTACCAAAACTCTATTTATAATACAGTTACTGTAATTACTGATGTGAAGAAAATAGGATGCGTGAGTCTTGAGTGCGTCTGTATGGTGAACTATCGTAAATAAAAATTCAACTATGGCATTTATTGTAATAATTTTTTTTTATTACATACGGTAATTACATACATTTCGAGTAATATTTTGGATAGTATTTTCGATTCAACCTGTAATGTAAATTTTTTTTAATTTATTCTCTAAATTGACAGTTAATTTATATGAGTTTGAACGACGGTTCAGCATCGAACTGCTGTCAACCACGGTGCTGAGTAATTTTATTCAACTGTTTCTGTGAGTGTGTAAGATATGGTCACTGTTTTTAGAATAGCCATTTCCTGCAAACCCATCAGTGCCCAGTGGTCTTTTCCGAGAGTGAATAAAACCGTCTGGCGTTAGCCAGAACAAAATCAGTAAAGTGACGCTGGGCACAAATGGGTTAATATATTGTTATAGTGAGCTTGTAAACACGAAATTATTTTGGCTTCCTTTTAAAATTAACAAAAATAATTGTGTAAATTAAAATTAATATGAATATTTTTGTTACAATTACAACTTAAACAAATATTTTTATCACTTTTAAAAATGGCAAAGAAACCACAATCAAAAAATTTGCAATTCAGATTTAAAATTTTCAGTTTAAAACTGATAACTCTACTCTTACTTTAGAATTTTAGTTTGCATTACTGTTGGGACAAATATTAAACGGTATCCCAAAGGTCCCATGTCTCGGAAATTATTGATTATTATTTATTATTGACAGAACTTGTTTGAACTTTGAACACTGAGCTTTGAACACTGAAATACGATGCGTTTGACATCTTGACGTTTGGAAGTTTTCGTACCTTAAAGCCGTTCGAGCGTTCTTAACCCTTTTCAGTACCAGTGGAACTTTATCTTCCCACGGAAAATTATAATTAAAATCGTACTAATATACAACTTTTCTACAAACGCTTCTACAAAGTGAGCCACAGTTATGCAGCCCCAAGAAAATTGTACACAAAAAAAGTAATGCGAAATATTTTCTTGGGGCCGCTTTTATGTGGTTCACCCTGTACATGCTTATATAGGCTTTGTTTAGATGTCATGAAAGGAACTCAAAATATGTTTGTAATGTAACTGACGAATTACTAAAATATTTCGTTTTCAAAATCGGTGCTACTGTAGTATGCGGTCTACCTACGATTGGTTAGGTTTAATCATGATATTTTCGTTAAAACTAACAAAAATATCATGACTAAACCTAACCAATCGTCAAGGGCGATTGACAATGGGATGTAAACAAACAATTAGTAAACAAGATAAGAAGCTATAATTAAAAAGTAGACCGCCGAATCATAGGTAGACCGCATACTACAGTAGCACCTCAAAATCTTTTAAAATTTGGTTTAAAAAAAAATATTCCTGAACGTGACGGTGTTTTCTTCTGCGAGTGGGTGTCGCCTTGAAAATTCATGACCAGCACCACGAACACTTAATCCAGAAACACGAAGAAGCACCAACTCCACGTAATCTTGCGCGTTCAGGGTCATATCTCTATAGCAGTTTATCCCTTCGAATCTGAAACGAAAGTGAAAAAAATAAAGGAGCTATTGAAGAATAGGGACCCCAGCCTTCTTTAGTTAGGCTTATAAGGCTAACTAACGAAAATATCACGACCTAACCTAACCAATCGTTAGGTTAACTGTACGTCCTTGACGATTGGTTAGGTTAGGTCATGATATTTTCGTTAGTTAGCCTTATAAAGCTAACTAAAGAAGGCTGGGGTCCCTATTCTTCAATAGCTCCAAAATAATAAATTAATATCATGTCACGAAACTTTTGGAACATCCTGTAGATTTTTAAAAATAGCGGAAGATTTCCATATGAAAATTAACGATAATTTACGAAAATATCTTCGTAATAACACTACAAACACGCGAAAATAACATTATTGTCAATTTGATAAAAAAAAAAAATTATCCCAAAAGAACAGTAAAATACAGTTCCAATAAATATTTCCTGTAATTTTCACTTGTAACTGCATTTTATTGTGTCTGTAAAAGAGTAAACAAATAGTTACAAATTGCAGTCATTAATGTTAATTTAGCTGTCATTTACTATCAAACGCACACACTCACACACGTATATATATATATATATATATATGATTATTAAGTGTTAGGTTGCAGTAATCATTATAAGTTTGGAAGTAAGCGTAATAATAATAACTAATAATAACTAGGTGTCAATCGACGTTGAATGCATGTGGCCTTAGTGGTCTAGCAACCACTAAGGTCACACGGGTTTAAGTGGGTATGTAATCCCAAGACTACATACCCACACGCAAACCACCCTGTCTCCTCCACCTTCCGGTCGCCACCGTCGATAATAATAACAGTAATAATAATAATGATAGTCCCTCGAATTTCCTATAATTACAAAATTACAAAATCGCCAATCCCAATTGTTGGGAAGTGAACTGTTTAACATTTTCGACATCCCTAAACCATGATGGTATGCTCGCATATTACTTTGTTCTCGTGTACAGCATTATTAAGCTTTGATCTTCATTTGTTTCTTTCTCTCTTTGCTTGTTTGCTCGCGGCTTTTTCAGATATTGGAAAAGATTTTTTACTTTGTTCACGACACAGTTCATTAATGATGCCAAACAGTAGCTCAAATAAGCTCTCTCTCTTCTCTCTCTTCTCTCTCTCTCTCTCTCTTGTCGTTTTCGTGTTTTGCTAAACGCTTTAAAATTATTAAAATTCATAACGATCATTCTGCAACATCGAATCCATTGCAGAAAAAATATTCTACTTTGGAAAGTAAAAAACTTGATCAAAGATGGATGTATCATTTCCCATGGCAGCAATTTTTACTGAAGAAGTTGGATGAATTTCAACAGAAAAAAATGGAAAATATGTCTCACAGAATAAAGTACATTGATGATAATATAATAACAATAACAATAATATTGATAATAATAATAATAATAATAATATTGATAATAATAATAATAATAATATTGATAATAATAATAATAATAATAATAATATTGATAATAATGATTTTATTGTTCTGTACTACGGTACATGTATCATATAAGGCATACAATAGGTGTAAAGGGAATAGCATATACTAACAAACATACATACATACATACATACATATATATATATATATACACACACACACATATATATATATATATATATATGAAAATTATTTCACGAAAGTAACACGTGAAAAATATTTATGATGAATAAAACCACGAAGGAAAGGAAACACAGAATGGTGCTCAAGCGCTTTCGTCTAATGACATCCTCAGGAACACTGAAGTACATAAAGGGTTACAGCCTATATATAGGTTACAGAAAAAAAAACAACTATAATATATATATATATATATATATATATATATATATATATATATATATATATATATATATATATATATATATATATATATTATATATACAATAAACGGAGAGATAAAAAAAAAATTAAAAAATTATTAAACATTAAAGGATTGTGGGAGGAGCATACAAATTTGTAAGGAAAAACTACCGATTTTTAGCACAAGATTAGCACAAGATCAAATTAATTGTTTCCAACCAATGTTATAGAAAAAACAAAATAATAAAATAAAAAAAAATAAAAATTTATACTGGAAATCTGCCCGGGTTTTAGCACTTTGCCCTTCTTGTTTAGGTTCGATGTATATAAAAATAAATTTAAAAAAATACAAGTTATTTGAGTAGCATACAAGTTTACCAAAGATTTAGCGTTCTACCCTTCTTATCTAAATCTGTTCGAAGGAATTCAAAACAACAGGATCGAGTTGAAAAAGACCTTTGCTTATGTTGAAGTTATTTGTGAGTTGGATAATGGCAGACTCAAGAATATTTCTATTAACAATGTTGCTAGAGTGAAATAAAACTGAAGCATTATTCCAATCAATACAGTGGGATAACTCTGACAAATGGATAAAAAGGGCACTGGACGACTGTCCTGTTCTAACGGAATATTGATGCTGTTTTATACGTGTGTGCAAATCCTTTCCCGTCTGACCTATGTAAAAGGAATCACATTGTTTACAACCAATTTTATAGATAATGCCTGAATTATTGGTAGGGCTATTTTTTACTATGATATTTTTCACAATATTGTTATATGAAAATACTACATTAATATCCAAAAGTTTAAGTACATTAGCAATGCCTAAAAAGCCCGGGAAAAATGGAAGTACTAAAATATTTTTTGACAAAGTATGAGTGTTATTATTCACACGATAGAAAGTTCGTTTTGCCTTGTTGAGACAAGATTCCATAAACGCAGATGGATAACACAGATCACTTCCAATACCGTTGATTTTTTCCAATTCGGCATCGATGTATTCCGGACTGGCGATCCTAAGGGCGCGGAGAAACATTGAAGAAAAAATGGCCTTCTTAGTGGGGGTGTCATGTCCCGAGTAAAAATGTACGTAGGACAAATTGTTTGTTTTTTTCCGATAGATACTAAACTTAAAACCTGAGCTTTCCCTATGTACACGCACATCCAAAAATGGGATTGAGTTGTCTTGTTCCACTTCTAAAGTAAACTTAATGGAGGGGACTTGATCATTTAACTGAAGGAGGAAGTTATCCAGGTCACGATTCATGGGCCAGATACACAAAATATCGTCGACGTACCGCAACCAAGGGATGCCAACCCCCAGGATTCTCGGAATGTAAGTAATCTCGAAAAACTCCATATAAATATTGGAGAGGAGGGGCGACAAGGGGTTGCCCATGGCCATCCCAAAAACTTGTTGATAATACTCGTTATTGAAAGTGAATTTACAGTCTTTGATGCAAAGCTGAATAAGTTCCAAAACAATGTGTGAAGGTAGTGGCAGGTCATACTTATGTAATTCTTGGGAGAGAAAGTCAAGCATGTCGTCAATCGGCACTTTTGTAAACAATGAACAAACGTCAAAACTGATCAATCTATCGTTGGTTTCAGTACGTGCATTATTCAATTTTTCAGTAAGATCCATGGAATTTTTTACATGTGAATCAGAGATAGTTCCGAGAATGTGGGACAGGACTTTGACAAGCCATTTGGAGAGTTTATAAGTAATAGAGCCCACCGAGCTAATTATAGGGCGCATAGGGTTGCCAGGTTTGTGGGTTTTAATAAGACCGTAAAGGTAGGGCAGAGAAGGTGAAGTGGACATGAAAAGCGGAATTAAGTCCTTGTGATCTTTGAGAATGCGTTTCAAGCCACTATTAAATGATTTGATGACGTTATCCTGCGGGTTCTTCCTAAGTTTGCTGTATGTGGCGGGGTCCTGGAGAAGCTCGTTCATCTTTCTGATGTAGTCCACTTTGTCCATAATAACTATGGTGTTAGCCTTGTCTGCTTTAGTAATATGGAGCTCCCCATCTTTTTTAATTGTGAGAGGCTATTGCGGAAACGTTTAGGAAAGTTATCTTCGTAACTACTATTTGCCGCACTATAAACAAGGCCTTTAACTATGTTAAACAAATACTGAGGGAGATTACACTGTTTTTCAAAACAAGCGAGACTTGTTTTGAAAAACAGTGTAATCTCCCTCAGTATTTGTTTAACATAGTTAAAGGCCTTGTTTATAGTGCGGCAAATAGTAGTTACGAAGATAACTTTCCTAAACGTTTCCGCAATAGCCTCTCACAATTAAAAAAAGATGGGGAGCTCCATATTACTAAAGCAGACAAGGCTAACACCATAGTTATTATGGACAAAGTGGACTACATCAGAAAGATGAACGAGCTTCTCCAGGACCCCGCCACATACAGCAAACTTAGGAAGAACCCGCAGGATAACGTCATCAAATCATTTAATAGTGGCTTGAAACGCATTCTCAAAGATCACAAGGACTTAATTCCGCTTTTCATGTCCACTTCACCTTCTCTGCCCTACCTTTACGGTCTTATTAAAACCCACAAACTGGCAACCCTATGCGCCCTATAATTAGCTCGGTGGGCTCTATTACTTATAAACTCTCCAAATGGCTTGTCAAAGTCCTGTCCCCATTCTCGGAACTATCTCTGATTCACATGTAAAAAATTCCATGGATCTTACTGAAAAATTGAATAATGCACGTACTGAAACCAACGATAGATTGATCAGTTTTGACGTTTGTTCATTGTTTACAAAAGTGCCGATTGACGATATGCTTGACTTTCTCTCCCGAGAATTACATAAGTATGACCTGCCACTACCTTCACACATTGTTTTGGAACTTATTAAGCTTTGCATCAAAGACTGTAAATTCACTTTCAATAACGAGTATTATCAACAAGTTTTTGGGATGGCCATGGGCAACCCCTTGTCGCCCCTCCTCTCCAATATTTATATGGAGTTTTTCGAGATTACTTACATTCCGAGAATCCTGGGGGTTGGCATCCCTTGGTTGCGGTACGTCGACGATATTTTGTGTATCTGGCCCATGAATCGTGACCTGGATAACTTCCTCCTTCAGTTAAATGATCAAGTCCCCTCCATTAAGTTTACTTTAGAAGTGGAACAAGACAACTCAATCCCATTTTTGGATGTGCGTGTACATAGGGAAAGCTCAGGTTTTAAGTTTAGTATCTATCGGAAAAAAACAAACAATTTGTCCTACGTACATTTTTACTCGGGACATGACACCCCCACTAAGAAGGCCATTTTTTCTTCAATGTTTCTCCGCGCCCTTAGGATCGCCAGTCCGGAATACATCGATGCCGAATTGGAAAAAATCAACGGTATTGGAAGTGATCTGTGTTATCCATCTGCGTTTATGGAATCTTGTCTCAACAAGGCAAAACGAACTTTCTATCGTGTGAATAATAACACTCATACTTTGTCAAAAAATATTTTAGTACTTCCATTTTTCCCGGGCTTTTTAGGCATTGCTAATGTACTTAAACTTTTGGATATTAATGTAGTATTTTCATATAACAATATTGTGAAAAATATCATAGTAAAAAATAGCCCTACCAATAATTCAGGCATTATCTATAAAATTGGTTGTAAACAATGTGATTCCTTTTACATAGGTCAGACGGGAAAGGATTTGCACACACGTATAAAACAGCATCAATATTCCGTTAGAACAGGACAGTCGTCCAGTGCCCTTTTTATCCATTTGTCAGAGTTATCCCACTGTATTGATTGGAATAATGCTTCAGTTTTATTTCACTCTAGCAACATTGTTAATAGAAATATTCTTGAGTCTGCCATTATCCAACTCACAAATAACTTCAACATAAGCAAAGGTCTTTTTCAACTCGATCCTGTTGTTTTGAATTCCTTCGGAACAGATTTAGATAAGAAGGGTAGAACGCTAAATCTTTGGTAAACTTGTATGCTACTCAAATAACTTGTATTTTTTTTAAATTTATTTTTATATACATCGAACCTAAACAAGAAGGGCAAAGTGCTAAAACCCGGGCAGATTTCCAGTATAAATTTTTTTTTTTATTTTATTATTTTTTTTTTCTATAACATTGGTTGGAAACAATTAATTTGATCTTGTGCTAATCTTGTGCTAAAAATCGGTAGTTTTTCCTTACAAATTTGTATGCTCCTCCCACAATCCTTTAATGTTTAATAATTTAATTTTTTTTTTTTATCTCTCCGTTTATTGTATAATATATATATATATATATGTATAGTTTTTTTTTCTGTAACCTATATATAGGCTGTAACCCTTTATGTACTTCAGTGTTCCTGAGGATGTCATTAGACGAAAGCGCTTGAGCACCATTCTGTTTCCTTTCCTTCGTGGTTTTATTCATCATATATTTATATATATATATATACGTATATATATATATTTATATATATGCATATATAACTGCAATGACCGCGCAGTATATAAATGAATAGAAACGATATAAGTGTTAAGGAACGTTTCTGCACACGAGGAGGAGAGATAACGAATAAATGACAACTGAGGCGAACCGCCCGGGAATCGAACCCAGGGCCTTCCAATTGCCGGTTGGACGCTCTACCATTATGCTACGGACCTCACTTAATCACAAATCGAAATTCTCCCACAGAGGGCAGAAACCAATGCCCTGAGAGGGCACCCTGGGTTCGATTCCCGGGCGGTTCGCCTCATTTGTCATTTATTCGTTATCTCTCCTCCTCGTGTGCAGAAACGTTCCTTAACACTTATATCGTTTCTATCATATATATATATATATATATATATATAACGGGTCTGTCAAAAAAAACTAAGCCAAATTCAAAACTTTATTAAAACAAAACCATTTATTTAATTAAGTTGAATTTTTTACACAATAAAGTATAGGTAATCACCTATTATCCTTTAAATTTTTATGACGATATCTTCAGAATTTTTCATTTTATTAATAATTAACTAAAACGTGAGATTCTCCTACTTAACATGAAAATTTTTTTTTTACGATATACTGTAGATAATTTTTAGTTTAATAAAATTTTACGTAAAATACGTTTGGATTTCTCAACTCTTTTCTGACAGTTTACTTCTGACAATCTTTGTCCATGCACTCTTTTTAAATGGTTTAAATTGCAGATCAGATTTAATAATCCTTCTTACGCTTGATTCTGATATTTCTCGTTCTTTTGATATTTGAGCAGGTGTCATGTGGCTACGAGGTCGATCCTCTTGACTAAGGATACGTTCCTCCACTTTCTGAATATTTTCGTCTACTCTAACTGATTTTGGTCGCCCACTACCAACCTTCCTTTCAATGCTTCCTGTTTCATCGATAGTTCTCAATAAGTAATCTAAACCTGATCTAGTCCATCCTTTATAATCGAATTCAGAAAGTAATTTCCTTGCACTATAACCTTTTTCAACTCTATAATGCTTTATAATTATTTTATCTTCATGTGAGAATGGCATATTTAGAGGTATTCACGAAAAATTTTAAATCTCAACAAATTCTGAAAAAAGAGAAAAAAGAAGATATTACATAATAAGAAAAACTGAAACTTTCGCAACATGTAGAAATAACGGCATAACTTCTAAAATATTTAAAATAAAGTTATAAAATTATCACAGATTATTTATGAGCCTTCTGTTTATTTAGTGTAAAAAAATATTTGAAATCTCTATCAAATTGTGCATTTTCTAGAGATTTCAAATTGGCTTAGTTTTTTGACAGACCCTGTATATATAATATATATAATATATATATATATATATATTGATAGTGCGATAGTTAATACGTTTCAAGGCATACATAGAGTAACAGGATAACAATATAAAACAATAGTAACAACAACAACAACAACAATACTACAATTTATTATTATATTCATACCTGTTGAAGACACATACGAGGTGCAACAGGATGTGTATATATACTGTATGTACAGTTGCCCGCATATGTAATGTTCTTCGCCTCACAGGCGACTCCGTACATGTGGCAACGCCGCAACGATAGTCAAGGTACCCGAATTGAAATGTCGGGTGGAAGGGGGACAACCGAGTCTAACAACATATAATATTGACATACAGGTAAGGCGCATTTCAAAAATTACGTAACGCTATTTTTGCTAAAACCTGACACCCGCCGCCCTGTAACGTTCCGTAACGTGTGGGGTTGGGGGTGGGGGAAGTGTTACATAACATCTTAGGGGGTGCCTGGTCTAGCATTACAGTACGCTCCTGGGGGATCTGGGGTGTCAAGTTTTAGCAAAAATAGCGTTACGTAATTTTTGAACGGCCCCTAATTATAATGTAATGTAATAGGGCGCGAATACGATAGGCATAGAGCGGCTGACGTTATTTATTTAGACTTTAAAAAAAGCGTTCGATACGGTTCCGCATAGAAGATTAATTGCGAAGGTTAAAGCGCACGGTATACGCGGTCAGGTAGCTAACTGGTTAGAGGAATGGCTTCGTGCCAGGAAACAGAGGGTCGTTGTTAATAGTAGGGAATCGGGGTGGTTGGATGTAGGTAGTGGTGTCCCTCAGGGTTCAGTGTTAGGCCCATTGCTATTCGTAATCTACATTAACGACACAGCTGTAGGCTTGACCAGTAACATGTCAAAATTCGCGGACGATACTAAAATAGGCGGTAAAGTTCTTAACATGGACGATAGAAATAGACTCCAAGAGTGGACGGATACGTGGCAGATGAAATTTCACGTAGATAAATATAAAGTTTTACATATAGGTTCTCGTAACAACAATTACACGTACACGATGGATGATAGACAGCGAGCGTTGACGAGGAAGTAGATTTAGGCGTACGCGTAAGTAAAGATTTAAAAGTTAGGAACCAGTGCCTGGAGTCTTGCGCAAAAGCTAATAGGATGTTAGGCTTCATAGCGCGTAATTTTAAATTTAAATCGAAGAATATTATATTGTCCCTTTATAAGTCCCTAGTCAGGCCTCACTTAGAATATGCCGTTCAGTTTTTGTGCCCGTATTTGCGTGAGGATATTGATAGCTTCGAAAGAGTTCAGCGACGCGCCACGAAACTAAAGATTAAAGAGTTAGACTTGCATTCACTCGAAACTAAGAGATTAAAGGGGGAGCTTACTGAAGTTTTCAAAATCGTTAATAAAATCGATAACGTAAATTTTGACAAATTTTTCATTTTCGATAATAGCAATACTCGTAATAACGGATTTAAATTACGTGGCAGACGTTTCATTACTAACATCGCTAAAAACTTTTTTACGTTTAAATGGAATAATCTTCCGGTGTCCGTTGTGAACTCTACCAGCTTTAATATATTTAAAAACCGTTTAGATAGGCATTTTAAAAATATTAACGTCGTTTAAAATAATAAAACAATTAACAACAGGAGCTCTGGGGGTAATGGTCGAGGTTTGAGTCTGTTGACGATTAATGCCAGCTTGTGACATGCCAGCGTGTGATATGCCAGCAACAAAATTATATTAAAAAAAAAATTAGACTAACACGAACTTGGCTGTAGCTCATAGCGTAAACTAACCCACTTTTTGTTATACTCTTCATACTTTTTTCTTTTTGTTCTTTTCTTATCCTCTCTTCACTTGCATGTCTGTAGTTTGCATGGCATGACAGTGTTTGAGTTAATACTGTGTTTGTATGGTTTGTAAGCGTTCTTATTTTACTTCTTTTTATCTTTCACCCCTTTCCTATTCTCTTCGACTATTTTTCCGACTTGTCGCAATGGCCGGCGGATGATGATGGTGAGAATTTCTCTCTCTTTATCTGAATGAATGTTAACCCACGAATGATAGGTTTTGCTACTACCTTAACCCCTTATTCTCTTCTTTAAACCCCCTACTCTCTTCTTTCTTTCGGGCTAACCTTAGAGTGGATCTTAGGGTCTTTGTTAGCTTTAGCTTCTGTAGATCCTCCATACTCCCTCATTCCCCTTCCCACCCACCAGTCTCGCGTATATTAAACCATTACCTATGTAACAGTATTAATAAAGCTGTTTGTAGAGTCCATGTGCAGCTTTAAACCTTCACTAACTTACGAATCTACACGATTATATACTGTATAATATGTATTGACATTAGGTGAGAAAAAGATTGAGATAGTGTGAGAGAGAGCGAGGTAGAGGGGCAGAGAGAGTTAGTGGGAAATGGCTTATCGATTGTTACACAAAGAACTTGTTAACAGATTCGATCTGAATAACAGTAATTGATTATCAAAATCACATAGGAATAATCCAAGGTTATACTAGTGTAAACATATTTATATATATATACTTATAAATTCATACAATATTATACTAATGTTTGTGAAATGACGTTGATGGGCAAAACCGTGGTGTTCACATGGTTACTTGCTGTCGCCGTCCAGGAGAGACTACATATGGGCGTATCAGTCGAAACCGTGAGGTGACGGTTGCATGAAGCAGGATATCACCACCGGTTTGTGGCTGATGCCTATTATATTAATAGTGTTTTCCAGACTGTATTTGTATTATCACTGTGGAGAGATAATGATTTAATCACGATGGACAGATAAACCCATTAATGTTTTCCAGATTTCCTATTGCATTATCAATGTGGAGATATTACTAGATCTTAACAACGTATATATATATATAATATATATATATACACACAATGAAACAAATTCTCTATTACAACAAATATGCAATGGTTGAGAATGTTTTACTAAATAGTTTATCATGCAAAATGATGAAGTCATACAAAATGCTCTCAATTTGCCATAGATTAACATAAATGGCACAGCTATATCCGGTTCATAGATAGTATTTGGTCCATCCCCCATTATTGTCTATTACATCTTGTAATCTGTATGGTATAGATGCAACATGGTTATGTATGTGTGTGGGTTCCTTCGGAACATCTCCCACTCAGCTATAGTGTGATCCAGGCAGCTGGCGGTTGGTCCACTCCTGCCCAGGCTCCCACGAGTTCACCACATTCCCACACACGTTCTCAATGGGGTTGAGGTCACACCCCTTACTAGGCCAGTCCAATAATTCTAGATTTTCCTGCTCCTCGAACCACCTTCTAACAATCCTGGCGATGTGGATGGGAGAGTTGTCCTGCAAATGGATTTTAAATATTAAAAGTAAAATTATATATCATCCATACGCTTCATCAGTAACCCACTATTCGAGATAGGTTTTAACCCCTATGTATTAGGAGTTTCTCTCAGCTAAATGTAATTGTGCGCCGTTATACAAATAATACAGTCTGCAGTTATCCAGAGTAAAATCCTGAAGTGTTGCCAATTTGCCATGGTACTGAAAGAGTTAAAGAACAATTTTATGACCATTATTCGTCTCATGTAAATGTGGAAACCGGACATACAAATGCGTGTAATACATAAATCTTACTCTAGTAATAGTATAATGTTCTATAACACAAAAATACAACATACCTGCATAAAGATAGTCTGCTCAGGATAGGGCAAGGCATACGCACGTACACAAGGCAGCATCACCTCCTCCATGATCTCTATATATCGATCTGCCGTAAACCTCCCGTGGATCTCACTCAGCTTTCCTAGTCCTTGCAGGTGCATCCATCCTCACACATTCGCCGTCACGTTTCCACTCCGTGCTACTTCGTAAATATTTTGGCGGGCATATCTCGTGTTCTTCTGTCGCCAACACCGAAGACGGCCGTGAGTTGTAGACGCAAGCGTCTTCTCGTCAGAGAAGATAACTCTGCTCCAGTATGCGAGATCATCTTTTATATGCTGGCGAGCAAACGAGAGCCTGGCCTGAGCCTCTCTTTTTGGGCAGGAGTACGGTGGTGATATCTTGCTTCGTGCAACCGTCTCCTTACTGTGTCCACTGACAAGCCCATATGTAGTGTCTCCCGAATGGTGACTGCGTTGTTGATAGGATCGTTCTGCACTTCGTTGATTATTCTCCGGTCTTCTTCTCGTGTGGTTTTTCTTGGTGCCCCACACTTAGGGCGATTTAGCAGATTCCCAGTCTCCTTCCACCTCTGCACCCACCGTCGAACAGTAGGCTTCGAAATTCACAGTTCCATGGCTATATCAGCTACAGAGAAGCTTGCTTACCACATACCAATTATCCGGCCTCGCTGTGCAATTTTATTTTGAGCTGGATTCATTTTCAGAGTCAGGTGTTTGTCATACGGTGTAGAAATATGGTATGAACATTGATCATGCCAGTAACCATGTCAACACCTTGGTTTGGCCCATCAACGTCATTTCACAAACATTAGTATAATATTGTATGAGTTTATAAGTATATATACTGTAAACCAGGTTAATTTCGCGGCAGCAAATTTTCGCTCTTTCATATCCTTGGACGAGTTCGCGGCATCATAATTTCACAGTCAACAGTTGGTAGTTATAATCTTACGGATTAAAATGACGTCATGAATGACGACATTTATTCTGGACTGTGATTGGTCGAGGTTGAGGTCGTATATCAAGGCAAGTTTTATCTTTTGTTATGCGGAAAAAGTTTCAGCAGCACTCAACGTAAATGAATCTCTCGGTAAGATAAATTTGAAGCTCTCCACACTGAAACCTATTCATGCTAAATTCGGAAGGGTTGGGAAATTAGCGGCATTCATGACATTCTTGTTATACAGTAATAATAATGCAGTATAATTTAAATTTTTTTACTGCTTTACTTTACAATGTTTTATCACAATATACTGAATTTACTTCTCAAATAAAGTATTTTAATGATCTTAGTTTTATTTTGTTACTATCTTCCAAAGATTAGTTTAAATTGTCAAATTTTCGCGAAAATTTCTTGCGGGCGAAAATTTCTTGCGGGCGAACATTTCGCATTCACTGGTATATAAAAAGTTCTATTGCAGTAGCTGTTCATATACAGGGTGTCTCAGAAGTCGCGTACCATAGGCGTTATTCAGATTTACGAGGTTTACGAGTCGAAATGGTTTATAAGTGATGTTTAATTACAATATATGTTCGATAATGTGCGAATAATAAAATTAATAGTATGTACAGTTAATCAAAACGCTATCTTAAAATAATTAAATTGAATGAAGCTACATTAGCCAATGGTGCGCGACTTCTGAGACACCATTGGTTAATGTAGCTTCATTCAATTTAATTATTTTAAGATAGCTTCTTGATTAACTGTACATACTCTTAATATTATTATTCAAACATTATCGAACATTTATCATAATTAAACATCACTTATAGACCATTTCGACTCTTAAACCTCGTAAATCTGAATAAAGCCTATGGTGCGCGACTTCTGAGACACCCTGTAGAATTGCAGTAATCATAATGGAACCTTATTACTGTATAAGAGTAGTAAACTACATGGAGTTCAACGCTGTTCACGATCATATTAATTGTTTATCTTTATGAACACAGACATTACATTGTTATTACCTGTATGTCAATGGCTGCACATTTACTTGTCCTTTAGATATACAGGGTGTCCCAGAATTAACTATCTATTTCAATGAAATCGGACAAATTTTTTAAAAACACACTTTTATTATGTTTATCATGTTTAATATGTGTTAAAATGTATAAATTTCTAAATTTTTTTCATAATTTTATTTTCATAATTTTTTTTCATTATCTGGTCCAATGAAGACCGTCTGATCATAGAATGGCAAGAACTCTCCAAAGTTAACGTGTGGCTTGGAATGACCAAATCCAAATTTATGGCCCATTCTTCTTTGCGGAAGCAACTGTAACAGGTACCGTCTACCTTGATATGCTTCAGCAGTTTCTCGACCACAGCTTCTTGATGATGGCTTCTTGATAATGTTGTGTTTCAACAAGATGGAGCACCATAAATTTTGGATTTGGTCATTCCAAGCCGCTGATTTTGTTCGTCGCCCTAATTTGGTATCAAACGCAAATTTTGAAATTATCGTATATTGTTAATTCCTATGTCGATGTCATTAATTAATATAAATAATTAAAAGAACTGGTCCCAGAACTGATCCCTGAGGCACGCCGCTAGTTACACTTTTCCAGTTAGACGTTTTGCCATTAATGACCACTCTTTGTTTACATCCACTAAGCCAATTTTTAATCCACTTGAGAACATTACCATCAATTCCGGGAGAATGAAGCTTAGCTAATAACCTCCTATGTGGCACTTTATCATACGCCTTTTGAAAATCGAGATATGTAACAGCCACTGTTTTACTCGCGTCATTTATATTTACAATATCATTAAAGAAATCGAGCAGATTTGTAAGACTATACGTACGAACGATTACGTCGAAAGCTGTGTTGAGAATCTTTGATTAAAATTTATTAATTTCTAAGTGATTAACTATTATGTCCCGAACGATCTTCTCCATAAGCTTACCAACTACTGAAGTTAGATTAATGGAACGATAATTTTCCGGAAGCGATTTGTCCCACTTTTAAATATTGACGTAATGTTTGCAAGTTTCCAATCGAACGTAACTTCTCCAGACTGTAACGATTTATTAAATATATACTGTATGTGAGAGTTCATTTCTTTAAGTACCCTAGGGAGACAAGGAGTGCTGGAACTCTCGTTTCTTCTGGCACTGTCCTCTTTAGCTGATCTTTTTCATTGTCTCATCTACCGTGCGAGCAGTCCAGCATACTCTCAAACACACACTTCTCCCATCTATTCTTCATTACACATACGTGCATTTTACCCACTAAACAGTCTTCAAAATTTGTAAAAAAAATTGGCGTTGGAAGCCTCGGAGACCTTGATTTTGGTTCTTCCTTTCTTATAAAGGGGGCATTTTTGTGGGAACCCGACTTTTGCCCCTCCTTTTTACATAAAAAAAAGTGTGGGACCTTACACAGAGCGACTAGTTTCAGGTCTACGTGACCCCATAATGAAAATTACATTTATAGATCGAATTAAACAATATATTATTACTAAATAATGATAAAAATTAACTTGCATGCAATAACAGAAATTATTACCAGAAAAACAAATGTGCTTTTATTGTAATAAGCCCCACTGGCCTTCTTAGATTAATTATGCTCTCGCATTTATTCATATAACTAGCGGAACGACCCGTCGTTGCCCGGGTGGAAGTTGAACGGTTGCAGAGAACCCGCCCTTCGTGCGTGTAGCAAAAATATCCCGACGTACTATTCAATTAACCTGCCATTCAATAATTTTCCCTTAGGTTTCGATTAATTTTAAACTTTAGAATGAGACGTGAATGTAAAAATTAACCAACTGGTTAGGTTAATTGAATGCACGGTTAGGTCAACTGAGTGCCCGGTTAGGTTAATTGTACGCCCTTGACGATTGATTAGGTTAAGTCGTGATATTTTCGTTAGTTTTAACGAAAATATCATGCCTTAACCTAACCAATCGTCAAGGGCGCACAGTTGACCTAATCGAGCATTCAATAATTTTACCGTAGTTTCGATATTATATATATATACAGACACACACACACACACACACACACCACACACACATATATATATATATATTATATCCGGTTAGGTCAACTGAATGCCCATTAGATTAATTGAATGCCTGGTTAGGTTAAATGAATGCCCCGGTTAGGTCAACTGTACGCCCTTGACGATTGCTTAGGTTAAGTCGTGATATTTTCGTTAGTTTTAACGAAAATCTCACGACTTAACTTAACCAATCCTCAAGGGTTTACAGTTAACCTAACCTGGCATGCAATTATCCTAACCGGGTATTCAATAATTTTCCCGTCGGTTTCGATTAATTTTAAGCAACTTTTACCTAATAATGTTTTCTCTCGAGGAACCGTTTCCGTGTTTTAGGGTGACACAGACAGACAGAATATATATATGGAGATTTAAAAAAATTCTAATTTTTGTCTAATTAAAAAAAATTAAAATTTTGTTTGCTGAATCGTAAATGCATCACGTGAAAAGCAAGCACTAGAGTTCCGCCCATTTTATGACGTGTCTATGATAGAGCTCCGCCCATTTTATGACGTGCCTATGATGTCACTATCTTTCAACGAATCCAGAATACAGAAGCCTCCAGCGGCCTCAGATACCTCGAAGGCCGACGCCACATACCCTATATTCTTCCCCAGCCTCAGTTACCCCTATACCCCTAAGTCTCATCCAAATCTGGCCAGTGGTTTAGCCGGCCATAAGTAACAAAGTTCTTCGACCGTCACAAATATTAGCAAGATAATAATAATAACAACAAATATTTACTCTTCATTAAAATGCTTTTATTAATAATATTTGCCTCTAAAATATTCGGCCAATGTTGTGATTAGTTTTTCCTCCTTTATTTCGAAAACATTTTCAAAGCCAATGAAAATTTAGTTTAATTTCAGTATTAATAAATAACGCTTATATCTATATAAATTAATAATAGCGAAAAGGAGCGTCTCATACACACACACACACACACACACACACATACATATATATATATATAATATATATATATATAATGGAAAGAGGAAAGAAACAAGATTCTAAATATATTTATTCAATTAATGAGCTATTATTTATTGATTTTTATTATCAAATCCAAATCAAAACCTATGTAAAAACCAAAGGTGTCTATTTTAATTTTTGTCAACCCTCTGTATATATATACACATAATTTTAGGGGAGGTCACTTTGGAAGATAGATATGAGCGAGGCGATTATTAAATTACATTTATAAATTGCTTTATGGATTCGCTCTCTTGTCCATAAATGGTATAGGAGCCTTATTTTAACTTAATCTGTTTTGAAGAGTTCAAATAACTGTGTCGTGCGTGTTCGTTACCGGGAAGTACGTATCTTGAAACAAAATAGATTATTTATAATAAATAACTGAATTGAACGTTTTCTGACGTTTATGGTTTTACGCCACAAGGTGAAAATTCTATATTTAAAATACTAAATATTTGCATACTATATCAAATAGTTAATTTAACTTCACGATAGTTTGCACTCTTCATTCTTATTATTCTGATAAACACTCAAATAGTTAACTATGAGTTAAAGCTATGGATCACCTGAAGATCAGGGCCCCCAGCCTTCTTTAGTTAGCCTTATAAGGCTAACTAATAAAAATATCACGACCTAACCTAACCAATCGTTAGGTCAACTGTACGCCCTTGATGACTGGTTCGGTTAGGTCGTGATATTTTCGCTAGTTAGCCTTATAAGGCTAACTAAAGAAGGCTGGGGGCCCTGATCTTCAGGTGATCCAAAATAATTTGTCAGACTTCCCTTTACACAATTTCTATCGTTATTCGCTGATTTAACTTAACCTAACCTAACTTAATCTAACCGAAGACCTGAAGCGGTAAATCCAGGAATGAGAATGGGGATGTAACAAAGCGGGGAGAAACAGCGACCATACTATTATCGGTTCATCACGTTAAAGCTGGAACGAAATACCCAAATACCAAACGTCACATTTTGCAGTGAATGTTTTCAAAACCTAAATAAAATCCTAACCATGACTATTCCACTTTAATTAATTAAAATTATAATAATTTCATTTTATTAATTATTTTCATAAAAGAAAAAAGAAAAAAGAAAAAAATAACATACATATATATATATATATATATACAGGGTGGGCCGAAAGTCTGGATCCATAGGAAAATATTTATTTTAATACATAAATTACAACAAATGGTAAATACTTAAAATTAATATCAACTTTAACTCGTCAATGCGTATCCGTGATACTGTACAGTGGTTCGTACTCCAGTATAAACAACAAATTATAACAAATGCTCAATTGGCGGCCTCTGACATCGAGACACTTAGGGAGGAATTTATGATTTTTAATAATTCTTCGAATTGACGTTCTCGAGATGCGTGTGTCATTTGATAATCTTCTTGTTGACTTTACTGGACTATTCGTTAAAGTTTCACATACCATTGCAGAGTATTTTCATCAGTTGCAGTTTTTGGACGACCAGAACGCCGTCGATCATGTACACTTCCTGTTTCTTTGAAACGTTTAAACAATTTGCCAACAGTCGCATGTGTTACTGGATGCTTATCAGATGATTTCTATTGAATTCGGTAGCAACTTCTCTGTGTGTAGCGCCCTGTCTTGCGTACATGAGCACAAGTTCTACCCGGTCTTCTGTTGTTAGATTCGAAGCCATTTCTGGGCTGAAATAAAAAAAGTATTTGAGTATTTATACTGGAGTACGAACTACTGTACAATATCACGGATACGCATTTACGAGTTAAAGTTGATATTCATTTTAAGTATTTACCATTTGTTGTAATTTATGTATTAAAATAAATATTTTCCTATGGATCCAGACTTTCGGCCCACCCTGTGTATATATATATGTATATGTGTATTAGTGATGTAGGTCACATCCGCATCCGCATCCGCGGAACATCCGCACATTTTCTCGCGTCCGCATCTGCACTTTGGACTGCGGATGTCGTGCGGATGTGGACCGTTGAGATAAAACGTCATTAATAAGCGGAAATTATCAAATTCTACTATATTAATAGAACTAGTTCATTGTGCGCAAAAGTGATGCAAGCGACAAGACGAGAGGCTGTTCTTGTATGAAGTTACTCTCTTGCAACCTACTTAGATCCACGTTACAAAGCTAAGTTATTTTCACCTAGAACGAGTTAAATCATCACTTGGCAAAGCAGTTGAAGAGCTTCAATCTCTTGAATCTGTCGCTTCGCCACCCACCAAAAGAATAAAAGTTCAGTGACAGAACCAACACCTTCAACAAGCAAATCTATCACAGAATCTGTCTCTCAGTTCTTGAGTCAAGCAGCAATGACGAGACCTACGCGATGTCAAAGATGTAGTAAAAATGATCGAGAGCTATCACAGAAAAACGCCTGGCTGCATGTGACAATCCTATTAGTTGGTGGAAAAATACGCAGAATATCTATCCATACTTGAGTAACTTGCAAGGAAACATTTAGCCTGTCCTCCAACAAACGTACCAAGCGAGAGATTATTTAGCAGTGTTGGATTAATATATGATGAAAAGAGAACAGACTGGCAGCAGAAAAGGCAGAAAAATTAATTCCTTAAGCATAACCTTCCTATAATTAAGTTTGAACATTAAACGATGAACATCTTAGTTTACTTTATTTTAATTACTCATTTATAAATATGCCTAATAAAACTTTAAACTTAATATAAATAGTTTATCAAGCTAATTAAAGATCTCTTTCTATAAGGTGGAGGTTGGGTAAGAGGTCGGGGGGTGCATTTGAGTTGGGTTCACGTCCCGCATCCTGGTAACACAATTATGGTTTCTAATTGTGGCTGAAACTCACAAAATATAACGAATTTATTTGCAGACGAATTCACTAATTGATTTCTATATTAGTTAGATGCTTGATATTATTTTATATGTTCAGAGAAAAGTACAGCAATTATTGTACAATTAATCAATTATACTACATTATAGCTACAGCTCTCTCTATATAATAACTTAATATATACGTTAAACACAACAAATCTCGAATATATCCTAAAAAATAACGAAAATGTAGACATCCGCATCCGCATCCGCATCCGCGGATGTTGAAATCAAACATCCTCATCCGCATCCGCATCCGCGGGTGTGAAAAAAATGACATCCGCTACATCACTAATGTGTATATATATATGTATCAGTGGTGTACGCAGGATTTGCAGAAGGGGGGGAGGATGTCTAAATTATCTTTATATTCTAAAGAAGTAATTTTTTTTGTCCTTAATGAACAAAAATAAAAATCAATGTTAAAAAAAAGCTGAAATAATATTTATTTGATTCTTAATAATAATAATAATAATTAGTAACAAAAAATTTACTCATTTTTATTTTGAATATAAAATCAATTCTTCTCGGCCTCTTGGCCAATTCTTTAATTATTAAAATCGACATCCATAAATAAATTGAAACTTTCGATAACTCATCCTCTTCCCCCTTCTTCGGAGGGAAATGAGTTATGCATTAGTTTGCAAGCGCCATTTTCTTCTTCTTATTATTATTTTTAATAATAATAATTAATTAATACTTTGTGTGTGGCAAAAATACAGTAATTTGCCAGTTGCCACATGGTTAAGCTGCCTTACTGAGAACACATTCTAGTCGTTTCTCTCGAAATTAAACTTTTGGCTTACTTCTTAAGGGGAAGGGGGGTCCAGACCCCATGGACCCCCCTTGCGTACGCCACTGATATATATATATATATATATATTTGCAAGGAATCTGCGTAATTAGGGATTTCATATAAGGTTAAGTCGTGATATTTTCGTTAAAACTAGCGAAAATATCACGACTTAACCTTACATGAAATCCCTGAACATTTTAGTGATTTTACAAAATCCCTAGTTACACAGATTCACTGTAACACGCACACACACACACACACACACATACACACACACACACACACACACATATATATATATATATATATAGTGCAAGTGAATAAAAGAAAAGAATGTATTTTATTCATTATCACACTGGTTTTCACTATTACAATATATTATGGTCATTAATTACAATACATTACATTCCTTACAATCACTAGCTAAACAGGGCCCTACGGGCGCATTTAGCTAGACCTGCCATGCCCAATTACTGGGGTTTTAATTATTTGGTCAATAAAACTAAAGAAAAGTACGAAGTCATGAAAATCTTGAGCTTCACAAATCTTGACACATTGTGAAGCTCAAGATTTTCATGGCTGCGTTCTTTTCCAAGGGCGGATCTAAGCATTTTAGCAAGGGGGAGTCCAAATAAAAAAGTGCACCCCCTAAAATAAAAAGGACACAGTACTAAAATGTCTTTCTTAAAACAGACCACCAATGAGCGAGTGTAAAATTAATTATATTGTTTTATTAGATAAGTCTCATTCAAATATGATACAAAATAAAAATGTAATTTGGGTACAACATTTATTACAGGAAATACTTCAAACAATTACAAATGACTTGCCAATTTAAAGAAGTATCAGAATAAGATAAATATAAAAATAGTGATGTGGCTGCACCAGTACTAAGGGCACCTATGAAAACCATTACAATTACAAATTTGGAAGTACAATGTATACGGATAAAGACTCCAAATAGAATTTGAGTAAAATAAAATAACTATGATCTATTTACAAAAACAAAATTTGTTTTCAGAGGCATACACATCAATCAAATAGGGCATTTGCACTTGAAGAAAGGGCATTTGCAAGAAATTGAGGGGGGTCCAGACGTCGCCGACTTCCCCCAACCCCCTCTAGATCCGCCTATGTTTTCTATAGTTTTATTGCGATGCTTGAGCCTTCGGGCCTAGTAATTGGGGAGTGAGAGGGGATGGTCACACATATATTTCCGTTCATTACTCATCAGTCATCACCCAAATCCACCATACGAAGTTTGATCGAAATCGGTTCAGAAACGTAAGTTTTTTTTGCGGACAGACGGACAGACATTCGGTAAATTACCGTAAGATTACATCACATTGCAATTGTAATAAAATATATTTCATTCATTACAGAATATTTCAATCATTCATTATAATACATTACATTCATTACAATGCATTATAATTATTCATTACAGTTTTCACATGCTTATCTTTGCGTTTGAGAGGACCACTGGAGTAAATTTGAGAATATGTTTTTAGTGTTAGTGAAGCTCCTTCGGGAATTGTACTTATGGCAAAGTCGTTTGTTGTAATAACTTTTTATTCAATAAAATTAAAGATACATATCTCTCTCTCTCTCTCTTTATATATATATGGTATGAATGATGCACACCAATCCACTTTTGCCTTCTCCAGTCCTTGAAATCACTTTTATTTTTCCTTGTGCACTCTAAAAATCCGTCTATTGCGTGCACCTTAGATCCGAGCGGAAAAAAAGAATTAAACATACTCTGGGTATAATATATGTGAAGAGTACACTCGGTGGACCAAAAGTACACCGAGAGTACGCTGAGAGTACATTCAGAAGTCTTCTTTAATCCCTAGAATTGTACTCTTTGTATTTTTCACTTAGTTTCAAAGGACACCGCTTGTCACGAAGATAGACGTTTCAGCTACTCTCTATCTACTATCGACGTACTATATATGTACCCTTGAAGTACTTTATACTTTACAGAGTATGTTGAGTAAGGTACACACAGCGAACAGTTTATAGAGTGTGGGTGTGTATTATTTATTATTACACTGGGCAACACGTATTTTATTGAATGATATCTGACACTTGATTCTAGGTAATTTGGGTGCGCTGAATACGAATTTCAACTCGGTTTGGCTCTATCAGGTCCTGATTCTTGTCGACAGCCTATGTGCCATTTTCCAGATTTTTCAAATTAGGACTAAAAAATTAAGTCATGTGTTAAATTTTTTTTTCAAGTTTCATGAATACAAGCAGTTCAAACTACAGTAAAATTACATTATAACGATAGAAATGACTTAAAATAAAAAACAAACAGATATGAAGCTTTCACTGTGGCAAAAATTTTCTTTTGTAAGACTTTCTAGCGTATTTGCTTGTTGATGGCAGGTCTCTTTTCAAGCACCAGCAGTAATCAGCCATCATGTGGGAATCCCAGCGGCCTTGGTACCGTTCCTCCATAATTTTGATATCTTGGTGGAATCTCTCCCCTTGTTCGTCACTTACATCACCTAAATTACTTGGAAATTGGTCAAGATGGCTATTCAAAAAATGCATTTTTATGCTCTATTGCAACCTAACTCTTTGTAGTCCCTTAAAAGTTTTTTTACGATTTCTTCGTAGTTATCTGCCCTATAATTGCCTAAAAAGTTTTCTATCAAGTCCACGAATGAGAACCAGCCATTTTTTTCGCGTTCATTCATGACATTAGGAAAATTGCTGTCTTTAATCATTGTTCTTATTTGTGGACCGTCGAAAATTCCCGCCTTGATTTTTTCATAACTTAAACTTGGAAATTTTGAAGTTATGTATTTGAAACACTCGCCGTTCGTATCTAAAGCTTTTACATATTGTTTAATGAGGCCTAGTTTTATATGCAGAGGAGGAAATATGATTTTATCTCTGCTCACTAAAGGTGGATTAATTACGTTTTTTTCTCCGACAGTAAGTGATGTTCGTGATGGCCAGATTTGTTTGAAATAATGTTCTTCCTTGGCTCTGCTGTCCCATAAGCAAAGGAAGCAGGGATATTTAGTATACCCTCCTTGTTGTCCTAGCAGAAAATTAACCATTTTTAAGTCAACACATATGATCCACTCGTGCTCCCTATATTTGATAAGATTTAAAACCTTTTCTATATGTTCATACTTTTCTGTTAATTTTGTTGAGTGCCCAATCGGTATCGAGCCGTATAGATTGCCATTATGCAACAACACACACTTAAGACTTCTTTTCGAACTGTCTAAAAACAAGCGCCAATCATTTGCATCGTAAGACTCAACCCCCATCTTCTTTAACAAACCAACTATGTCGCAGCAATATACTAAACTATCCTCTGTTCTAAAATTTTAACAAGTTCTTCTTCTCTTTTTCTGTAAAATGAAATGTATGTGTTTGAAGTAAGCAAGTTTTTCTCTTTAAGTCTTGAAGCTAAAATTTCCGCAGCCTTTTTTGGCAAATTTAGATCCCTTACAAGATCATTCAACTCGGCCTGGTTAAACTTTTGCGGATCGTTTTGACTTTCAAATACGCTGGGGTCAAAATCGGTGTCTGACTCCTCAAAGTGCATAACAATATTTTCAGGAACATCTTCAACTAATTCTTGAGTTGGCAGACCCTTAAATTTTGGAATGGGGATCTCATTTGGATGTAGCACAGGTCGTATCGCGGTGTCGAAATTTGGGTACTCGATACAATGTTTATTTTTCTTAGTGAAGCCCGAAGTCTTGACAAAGCAAAGGTAGCAATCGGTCTCGTGGTTAGTAGGCTCTCGCCACACCTGATATGGAAAAAAAATTGTAAAGCGTTAACAAAAGCGACGAGAGACTTGTTTTTATGAATTTTATCAAAAGTTATCACCCAAACATTTAACATTTCTATGTGTTTCAACCTTATGCAATATTTGAGATTCTTATAAACATTTTCTGTAAATTTTTGTTTATGTACCTAAGTTACAATTACATTTAGGTAAGTTACAGTATACTAGTGATTAAATTACGTAGTTTTATGAAATCATAAACTTACCATCGGAACTCCAAAAGGTATTTTTGAATCCGAACCCTTCGTCCAATGTCGCAGTCTTTCAATGCATATAGTGCAGGCTTTATGTGGAGCCCACGATTTATCTTGGTCCCCCAGTTTTATGCCAAAATAAGCTAAGTAAGCTCTTTTTACGAAGTCAGTTATATTTGCTCGTTGATGTGGAAGTGTAAAATTTCCACATATATAACAGAAGGAATCAGGGTTGTTTTTGCATTTGAACTTTCTAGTGCTTGATGACATATTGCTTGATTATTCTGCCAATTTGTAAAGGTATTTAAAGCCCTTAATTCATATAAATTTAAGAAAATCTGAGA
>JAJOZX010001163.1:142500-222500 GCA_023014485.1 Bathynomus jamesi | reverse complement strand
TTGATGTATGTTGATTTTTACTGATAACTTTGAACATATTGACATCAACAGTGAATTTGTGAAAGTCATTTAATTTTGAAATATTTAGTTCTTTAAATATTAGGAAATGTGATTTTGTTATAATTATTTGAAAGAGTTCTTGGGCATCTTTATAATGAATGACTTCCAAAGGATGTTTTATACATTTCTTTGAGCTAACCAGTGTTGTAAAGCAATGCAATGAATGTGGTAGATGAAAGAATAATACAGGGTAAGGAAGGCGTTTCGAGGAAGTCTTTTTTAATGCAAACGATATGAAAAGAAATCTTCACATTTTGTGAAAGAGAGAGAGAGAGAGAGAGAGAGAGAGAGAGAGAGAGAGAGAGAGAGAGAGAGATAATGTTGGCTAATGTTTTGCAAATTTAATTTACTTTATTGAAAGAAATGAGAAGTTTTATTGATAGAAAGTTCCTTTCAAAAGTACAGATGATAATATTAAAAAATAAAATTAAAGTAAAGCTAAAAGCTGACAGCAGTGATTATACAAGGTGTCTCAAAAATTACTCACCATAGGCTTTATTCAGATTTACAAGGTTTACAAGTGCGTCTATGGTACGCAACTTCTGAGACACCCTGTAGAAATGGAGCTACGAACGGGTGCATATTTTCCTACAATAATAATAATTAGTCAGGAAGTCCAGAAACTGTTACAGAGGTCAGGCCAACTAATGCGGCCTTGTATTATTATTATTATTACCAGAATCATCGGGTTTCGGATCCCCGTCCTCCGTGTCTTCACTTCGCTTAAAGTGAAACGGTTTTACCCACTGAGCTAATGACGCTGGTTATTTTCATACCATAACGGCCATAACCTCCACCCGTAGATCAGCAGTGAGTAACAGTTTCCCTGAAAACGATGGGAAGACACTGAGGTCGGGGGTTCGACTTCGATGATGTTGGTAAAAATAATACAGGAATTCGTCTGGCCTGGGCACTGTGCCAGTTTCTGGCCCTCTTAACTGATTGATTTGAATATCTTATGTTAGAAGACATATAGCAAGACTATGAAAATCTTGGATAAATCTGCCCTTTTAATTCTTCACATTAGACTGTACTGAATACGTCTAGTTACCTCAGGAGACTATAGACATTGAGGTTATAGTAAACATTTGCAAAGCTGAGCATCTTAGAGGTAACCTATGCAACATTCTAAATTTAGGCTCTGCTATAAAGAAAGTTTTAGGATCTGTTGGAACTTTTTCATAATTAGCCCATAGCCATACATATCTCTAAATTTAGACGAGAAACGTCTAGCAATCATTATTGCAGGCAAGATACAATAATTTCAAAAGTTTGGTCTGGCCTTCATTCATGTTCCACTTTCTCATACAAATTAACGTTAGACCATTTGATAAGATCATTATTATATAATGTATAAATATTCCGTGCTGCACTCTAAAAGCTGTCCGTTGGGTGTATCTTAGATCCGAGCGCTAAAAAAAAGGACTAAATATACTCTGGGTATAAAGTATGTAAAGAGTACACTCGATAGACCAAAGGTACACCGAGAGTACACTAAGAGGTTTTTTTAATCCATGGAAGTGTATTCTTTGTATTTTTCACATAGTTTCAGAGAACACCGCTTGTTATGACGAAGACTGTTTCAGATACTCTCTATCTATTGTTGACGTACTATATATGTATTATGTACCCTTTAAGCACTTTGTATTTTACACAGTATGTTGAGTTCTTTCTTCCGCTCGGATCTAAGGTACACACAGGTACATACGGACAATTTTTAGAGTGTGTTAAAATTAATTATTAGTTCTAAAGGTCAATTACCAGAAAGAAGGAAATCATTCAAAATCTGTACATATTCAATTTTATCTTTCCATTTATTGCTGAGACAGTGATAGATCCATCTTGTCTGCTTAGTTATATGACTTTTACCGTTACGAAGGAGTGGTTAAGCGACCCCCAAAACATATGTACATCCATCTTGTAATACCATTCATATCACTAACGTTAGCAAAGTCATTGCTAGTTATATCTAAACATTCTCTATCACTTATTTACTTATATTAATTTAGCAGTCGCACATGGACCTCTATCCATTTGGTTAACAAAACACTCTATCCACATTAATTTAAGCTAACTAAGCCTAACCTGACCTACGTAATTTAATCTAAACAAACAGCTTGTCGAGAGAATGACGTTAATCCGGTCTCACATATGTTACCTACGTAGTTCCACAGTGAATTCAATTTAAAAAACCTAAGAATAAAAGCATAAAAGGACGAGACCACTTCAAAATTAAAACATTATTTAAATAAAAAACAAATATATCTTCAAAATATCTACACAGACGAAGTATCGACAAGCGAGTCAAGTAGTACGGCTGAGCTGAGGTACTTATTTTGGAACTTAAGAAATTAAATTTGCTAACCTAATTGTTTACAAGCTTCCGAAAACGATCGAAAATGTAATGAAATTTGCAAGAAATGAAACTGAATATATATTAAGAGCAATGACAACCCCCAAATACCAAATACTATGTGGAGACTTTAATTTGCCATACCAAACATTATGCGGAGACTTTAACTTTCCTTTCATTACATGGGGTAGCAATAATGACGTGGTTTATGCTAAAATTTTCATGGTAGTTCGTCATAGCAAAATTGAATTCGAGCACAGATAATATTAAACCTTACGGAGAAATAAAACCTAATTCCAAAACTTATAGAGACGACACGGAGGGAGAATCAATTGAATCTGATTAATACAAATAACAAAGACACGATAAACAACCCACATATTAGCCAAACAAACATTTCTGACATTGCACGAATCGAAATACAAATGAAATATAAAATTTACCAGAGAGAAAATGAGACCCTACTTAAAAAATAAAATTTTAATTCGCTTCTAGAAAATCACATCTAAATAACTTTTAAATAAAAAAGTAACAAGAAATTAACTTTTAAAAGTTTTACTTCGCGCTAAAATGTCAGAAAAATATCTCTCGATAATGGAAAAAAGTAAATAAAGAAAAATAGGTAAGGGTGAAATAAAGTTCACAACATTTTTCTTCCAAAGAAAAGATAACATCGCAAAACGTGTATAAAAATATAAAGCTGTATAAACGTGTATAAAACGTGTATAAAAATATAAAGTAGATTTTTATACGCGTCCTGCGATTGTTGTTGTTGTTGTTGTTGTTGTTGTAGTGGTTGTAATGGTTGATTGGAAAATAAGTTAAAACTAACATTCATTCTGAAATCTCTCGATGAATAAAATAAAAAAGAAGGAAATGTAAAAAAACATCAAAATACTTTCGCAAAAGCGATGTATGTGTGGATGTGCACGAAGTGAAGTGAAATAAAAAGCAACTGCATGGTGGAACGATGAGGTGAAGAATGAAGTAAAAAAAAGGAAGTGAGTGTATGAAAGAATGATACAAATGCAGCCCAGCTGGCAGTAATGAAAGAAGGTGGTGGATTGAATTTTTGTATAGAACGCAAAAAGAATGTTAATTGAGTGGTAAAGATAAGTAAAAGTATTGGCAAAAACTTGAGACAGAAGATGAAGAAAAAGTATATGGAAAATAGAAAGTTATTCTGGAAAAAAGTGAGAAAGTGCAAAAGCCAATCTAATGTAATAGCTGGTAATATGGACGATAGGAATGGCAATATATTAGTGTCAGATAAACAAACGAGGAATTTAACCCCTTGTTGCATACGAGTCTTCTCTAAGACTATATAAAATCTGATATTAACCAAACTAAGGTAAAATTGGCATTAGCCAAACTGAAATCAACAAATTGGGCGATATGCGGCAAACGGTAAAAGAGAACTTTAGTGAAATGGTAGGTGAAGTGGCAAGCAAACCTAAATGTTAAGTGAAAAGGAGTTAAAACAGAAATGTAAAACTAGTATACTACAGAGCAGTGAATGCGTATATAAGCGTGAGAAGTAGAGAAAAACGTAGTAGAAGATGGAAGAATGATAATGTGTAAGTGTATGAATAAATGTAGAGTTGTTATAAATGTGACACAAATTACTAAGAAACCGTGATAAGTGGAAGCAGTCTGTGGAAGGTGCGAATGGATAACCTTTTTCTCACCTGACGCACCAATAAAGCAGTGGTTCTTAAACCCTGGGCCGTGATCCAAAATTAGGTGGCCAAGCCATTTTGATTGGGTCATTAAATTGTCATTTATCATTTCTTTATGTTATCCTTAATCATTTACCAATAATTATTTATTTTATTATCTACTACAAGTAAACTGTTTGAAGGCATGGGTCGTCGAGCTACCCAGAATTTGAGTCGCAGCCTAAAAAGGTAAACCATTTGCTGCGCAACCCGTAATATCACGGGCTCTTGCTTCTGACCATTTTTGTGCAACTCCGTATATACACAGGTTTAAACTTTAAACTGAGATATCTCTGCGTAGCCCGTGTTTTTTGGCTCGACTCTTAACTGGGCGCTCGCCCAATTAACGAGTCAAGAACCACTGCACTAGAGGCACGACTTCAGCCTTTGCATGGAAGGTAACACTGACTTCTTGGAGGTGGGATGGTAGTACATTACTCCCAAAGGGAATCGCGTGTGTACAATTGATTTGAATGTCTACGGTCCAAAGTTAAAACCTCATGCCCACCACATAGAGAACTGGAAATAGGTTTTATGATAATGTATGTATGTATTTATTATGTATGTATGTATGTATGTATGTATGTATGTATGTATGTATGTATGTATGTATGTACGTATGTATGAAAATACAAGGAAAATATCGGAACCTTAAGAAACAGTAACGAAAATTACACAAATAACTACCAAAGCAATTGTGAAACTGTTTAATAACCAATTTAATTCAGTGTTTACTGTTTAGTGCATCGAAACCTGAAATAAACGAAATATCCAAACGTTTTCAAACGAATGTGCAAGAACTAAGGACTTATTCAAGCAAGAACTCGCTTCGTGATGCTCATTTCTCAAACAGAGATATAATTAACGTAATATGTGATTCGTGAATCAATTCAACATCAACACCTGAATCATGGGAGGCGAGGTTTCTAGGGAAATTCAAAGAAATAAATTGAGAGCTACAATATATGTATATAATATATCAGTCGATACCCACATTATATAAACCAGCGATTCCTAAAGTGGAGTCTGCTGTCGTGGGTTAGGTGGGGGTTCTCCCCCCTAAAAATATAGGGGGTGGAATGTAAACTACTCACTTATTTTAATTAAAGCAATAATTTCATAAATGGTAAGCTAATAGAATAATAATATCAACAGTAAACCAAATTAATAAAGTAAATACAAATTCATCAGCTAATAATGAATAAGGATGATCCACAAACCTTAAAATTACTGTATTACCAAATGATAATAATAATATTAATACTTAAAATTTAAGTATAAAAAATTAAAAAGGTTCTTAAAATTTATTCATATGACAAAGGGATACTTGGAAGAAAAGAGTTTGGTATCTATTGCTGTAAAAGTGTAAACATTGTCACCATTTATCTATAAAGATGTATAACAAAGTTATACGAAAAACAAACCCATCATCGCAGTAATATTCACGTCACCCCAGTAACAAACTGTTTTGAAAGAACGAAATAAAACTGCAAACTGTTTAGGAGAGACGAAGAATGGAAAGTCTTGCTTTTCGCACCTACAGAGAATTCTAAAAACTTTGTGTCAAAGAAACATACATTTAGCTGTAATATCTACACTTCATATCTTGATGAAGCCCTAATTTGATAAATAGTGATATTATTCACAAATTTAGAAAATCATATTTTACTGTAATGGGACACTGGATATTTAATCTTTCATGTAGTTGCAGTAAAATGTAGTTAGAGTAAATCAAATTTTTCGCCACTTATTACCTCTTTACCTCAACGAACAGTATTTGCCCCATTAATATTTACAATAATGATTGTATGTAGATATAGGAAAGAAGGCAAGAACAGGTGACACCTAGGATAAAGTGGTGGGGACTGAAGAAAGAAGACCAGAAAAAGGAAATTTGAGGAGAAGGTTTTGGAAGAAGTAAGGTCGTTGGAGAGTGTACAAGAATGGTGGGAGGAGAACAGCCGGGTGATATTGAGAGTTGGTGAGGAAGTACTGGGCAAAACATCAGGTAGAAGACCCCCTGAAGATAAAGAGACGTGGTGGTGGAATGAAGAGGTTCAGGAGGTGATTAAAAGGAAGAAAGATGCTAAAAAGAAGTGGGACACATCTGGTAGACAAGAGGATAGAGAAAGCTATAGGCAGGCGAAAAAGGAGGCGAAGAAGGGAGTGGCAAGAGCCAAGGCGCAGGCGATGGATGAAGTATATAAAGAGTTGGAGACACCGGCGGGAGAGAGAAAGATCCTTAGAATAGCGAAGGCTAGGGATAAGGCGAGTAAAGATTTTACTCAAATTAAACAGGTAAAGGATGGTCAGGAGTGGTCTTAAAGGATCAGGATAAAATCATGGATAGATGGAAGAGTTATTTTGAACATCTGTTAAATGAGGAAAACCCAAGGGTTATTTTTGAAGATGGTGTCCCAAATCAAAGGTTAACTTCAAGAGTGAGTAGGGAGGAGGTGAAGGTGGCGTTGAAAGGAATGAAGAAGGGGAAGGCATTGGGACCGGATGGGATACCAGTGGAGGCGTGGAATTGTTTGGGAGATGAGGGCATAGATCTATTGTGGGATCTGATGCAGAAGATATATGAACAAGAGGAAATGCCGGAGGAGTGGGGGGATAGTACACTCGTACCTATCTACAAAGAGAAGGGGGACATCCAGGATTGTGGAAATTATAGGGGAATAAAGCTTATGTCACACACGATGAAGGTTTGGGAAAGGATTATAGAGAAAAGGTTAAGAGAAGAGACAACCGTGGGGAAGAGCAGTTGGGTTTTATGCCAGGTAGGGGAACAACTGATGCGATTTTTGCACTGAGGCAGTTGATGGAGAAACACCGGGAGCGACAAAAGGGACTGCACATGGTTTTCATCGACCTAGAGAAAGCATATGATAGAGTGCCACGCCAGGAGGTTTGAAGGTGTATGAGAGAGAAAGGTGTGCCGGAGAAGTACGTTAGGTTGGTGCAAAGTATGTATGAAGGAGCAAGGACCCAGGTTAGGAGTAGTGTAGGTGTAACGGAATTGTTCCCCGTGAGGGTTGGTCTACATCAGGGATCTTCTTTGAGCCCGTACCTTTTTGTTTTGATTATGGATGTGTTGGCCCAGGGGATAAAAGATCAATCCCCTTGGTGTATGCTCTTTGCAGACGATATTGTTCTGTGCAGCAACAGGAGAGAAGTAGTAGAAAGAAAATTGGAGGAATGGAGGAGGGATTTTGAAGACAGAGGGTTGAAAATCAGCAGAAAGAAAACGGAGTACCTGAGGTTCTACGAAAATCAAGACTCAGAAATTAGTTTAGAGGGAGCGAGGTTAAAGAGAGTAAGTAAGTTTACGTACTTGGGATCGACAGTGGCTGAGGACGGTGAGCTGCACACAGAAATAACACACAGAGTGCAATCTGGTTGGAAAAATTGGAAGAAAGTTTCAGGGGTGTTGTGTGACCGAAGAATAGGCGCAAGGGTTAAGGGAAAGGTGTATAAGACTGTGGTAAGACCGGCTATGATGTACGGGGCTGAGTCTTGGGCTATAAAGAAAGATCATGAGAAAAGACTAGATGTAACGGAGATGAGAATGCTGAGATGGATGTGCGGAGTGACAAGGTTGGATAGAGTAAGGAATGAAAGGATAAGGGGCACAACAAAGGTTGGAGAAATCTCGAGGAAGATACAAGAAAGTAGACTGAAATGGTATGGACATATGATGAGAGGGGACGAAGATTATGTGGGTAAGAGAACGATGAATATGGAGGTGCATGGCAGGAGAAAGAGAGGCAGACCGAAGCGAAGGTGGATGGAGAAGGTGAGGGACGATTTGAGGGAGAAGGGTTTGTCGGAGGAAGAAGCCCAGGACCGGGCTGTGTGGAGGAGGCTGGTCAGAAACGCCGACCCCGCATAGAGGCGGGAACGGGCGAAGAGAAAGAAGAAGAAGAAGATTGTATGTAGATATAGGCAAAGATTGAACGAAAGTATTGTAGATATCGAAACCGTATACAGAGAACATTCACGTTTAATATAATAGGGGCCATTCAAAAATTATGTAACGCAGAAAGAGGTGGGTGTTAGGCCAGATGTTAGAGTGTGTTACATGGGGGTGGGGGTGTCACCTCAAGTGTTACATAACACTTCATCACCACAAATACATAAAATTGGGAAATGACAAGATACTTAATTTGACCACGTGTCTTGTATATAATATAGGTGAGAGTAACATATTATTATGATGCAAAACAGGTGTTTTGAGTAATTGATGAGCAACAAGTTTTTGGTGAAAGAAAAGTAACAATTTATTGAAAATAACATTTTATAGGGCAATGTGAGGGGGAGGGGTTAGTGATGGTGTCACATAATTGTTTAGGGGATGGTTGGATAGGTGTAACAGTGTTATGGGGCAGAGCTGGGCACTTGCGGCATATTGCGGTACTGCGGTACTGCTGCACTACCAAACCGGTACCAAACCGGTACGCGGAAATTTGAATGCGGTAGCGGTACTGCGGTACTTTCAGCGATCCTTTGCGGTACTGCGTTATGGGGGCCCAGGGTGGTAGTGCGGTGGTACCGCAAGTACCGCAGTACCGCAAAATATGCCGCAAATGCCCAGCTCTGTTATGGGGAGGTGGGGGATATAAATTTTGGTGGAAAAATCGTTACATAATTTTTGAATGGCCCCATAGAAACAAATGAGAAAGATTACAGGTTACGTCTGAAACTGCTGTTGTTGTCGTTTTGGGGTCGTATTCACTGGAAAGATGCCATAAACGATACATGCGTAAACGATACTCGAAAAATCATTTCCAAATTAAAAGAAAACAATAAAAAAAAATTAAGATGATTGGAGAGGATAAATATCATAGCATTTCGTTCAAATTTCTGGTCTAACGCTAGGGACTCATAGATGTAAAAGTGCCCCCACTGGGATTCGAACCGAGCACCTGCTGAGTAGAAGGTGAGAAGGCGCTGAACATTACGCTACGACAGATTGAATGAAATGTTTTCCCTGCCTCGAGTGCAGGGAGCTAAAACGAAAAACACCCCTGAACGCGAAAGCGTTATGTGTTCCCTAAGGTGTTGCAATATGCGCCAAATTGTTCCAACTTTTATCTTTGTCTTGGTTTAATGGTCAGCGCCCTCGCATTCCCTCTGTCTCTCTGCCTCTCTCTCTCTCTCTGTATATCTATCTATCTATCTATCTATATATCCTCGTGTGCAGAGACGTTCCTTAACACTTATGTCGTTTCTATTCATTTATATACTGCGCGGTCATTGCAGTTATATGCATATATATATATATATATATATATATATTTAATTGGGGTTGTTTAACCTCCGCAACATCTAAAGTCATATGACGGAGGGGACCTACAGCTTTACGTGGGATCCGAACCACGGGTCGCTACATAATCTGGGCGCGGAGGACGGTCTCCCATCCAATATATATATATATATATATATATATATATATATATATATATATATATATATATATATATGTAAAAAGAATTGCGGGACAGGTGCTAAGAACTTTTAAAAGACGGGACAAGAGAGTAATGATTTCCTGCTGAAAATACTGACCATACCAAATCTTGAATACTGCTCAGTTTTGACGTCCCCATATAAAAAGGAAGAAATTAATAAACTAGAAGAAATTCAAAGAAATTTCACAACCAAAATTGATGGCTACAAAGAATTCAACTACTGGGAAAGACCGTAAATTAAATCTTTATTCACTGAAAAGAAGAAGAAGAGAGAGATCCACCATAATCTACACGTGAAAAATAATAGACAAACTGGTACCTAATCTCAAACTGAACCCAGTAACCACCCAAAAAACACTTGAAAATAGGAAAAGTAGAACGTGTAGTGCTTCCAAACTAAAGGCAAGACAAGGGAAACGCTCGACTCTGAAGGAAAATAGCTTAGTTCAACCAGCTTCGGAAGGAGGTCAGGAACATCATTGGTGTTAGAGTAGAATTCTTCAAAAGAAGACTAGACGCCTGGCTTAGGACGGTACCAGATGAGCCACGTGTGCCTGGCTATGTACGATGGAGATCGCAAGAGAGAAATTCGCTCCTCCACCAGGCCAAGCCTAGAGGTGGGACCACCAGTTTCACCTTTGTGTGAAGAACGACTGTCGCAAGGAACTACTACGAGGTTACAAAATCGGAATCGAGAAAAATCTGTTCTTCGACTCGCCAAAAATTCCTTCATCCGACAAAAATATGAAAATCTATCCAATTCTAATTCTTCTCGCTCTTTCTGGCATCTAGCTAAGAACCTCTTCAACTCCTCTCACTTTATTATGTCTGAAATTAGAATCTTTTCTAAAGATGTTTTTTCTGCCCTATCTGGGCTCAACTCTAGGAAAACGTATGGTCCTGATGGTGTTCCTCCTGTTGTTCTTAAGAACTGTGCTTCTGTGCTGACACCCTGCCTAGGCAAACTCTTTCGTCTTTGTCTCTCATTTGGTACTTTTCCTTCGTGCTGGAAGTTCGCTTTCATTCAGCATATTCCGAAGAAGGGTGACCGCTCTCAACCCTCCAACTATCGTCCAATTGCTTTGATTTCTTGCCTTTCCAAAGTTTTTGAATCTATCCTTAATAGGAAGATTCTTAAACACCTTTCTTCTCACAATCTTCTTTCAGAGCGTCAGTATGGATTTCGCAAGGAACACCCTCCCTTGCGAAATCCATACTGGCGATCTGAAAGAAGATTGTAAGAAGAAAGGTGTTTAAGAATCTTCCTTACATATCTCTTGCATATCTTCTTGCATATCTCTCTGACTCTTGGTCATCCTCTTTTCGGGATTTCGGTGAAACTTTTGCTATTGCGCTAGACATATCAAAAGCTTTTGATAGAGTCTGGCACAAATCTTTAATTTCCAAACTGTCCTCCTTCGGTTTCTATCCTTCTATCTGTGCCTTCATCTCCAATTTCCTTTCTGGCCGATCTATAGTTGCAGTTGTAGATGGCCACTGTTCTTCTCCTAAAGCTATTAACAGTGGTGCTCCTTAGGGGTCTGTCCTGTCACCCACTCTTTTCCTTTTATTTATTAATGATCTTCTAATTCGCACTTCCTGTTCTATCCACTCCTATGCTGATGATTCCACTCTTCACTTCTCCACCCGCTTCCCAAAGCATCCCTCTCAACAGTCACTCGATGATTCGCGTGGGGCGGCTATGGAGCACCTGACCTCTAATATTTCTGCTATCTCCGATTGGGGCAGAGAAAACCTTGTGGTCTTCAATGTCTCAAAAACTCAGTTCCTCCATCTGTCTGCTCGTCACAATCTTCCACACCACTATCCCGTTACCTTCAACAACAAACAACTCAATCCTTCCTCTTCTCTTAACATTCTTGGCGTTTCCTTTTCTCGTGATCTTTCCTGGAAAGATCACATATATACTTTTTCTAAAACAGCTTCTAAGAGGTTAGATGTGCTGTACCGCCTCCGCGGTTTCTTCACTCCCAATCAGTTGCTGTCTCTGCACAGGGGTCTTGTTCGCCCCTGTATGGAGTATGCTTCTCATGTGTAGGGTGGTTCAACCTACACAGCCGTACTTGACTGGGTGAAATGAAAGGCTTTTCGTCTCATCAATTCCCCGTCTCTTACTGATTGTCTTCAATCTCTCTCCCTTCGCCGCAATGTTGCCTCAATCTCTCTTTACTATCGCTATCATAACGGACATTGTTCTTCTGAACTCTCTAACTGTATGCCTCCTCCTTTAAGGAGAACGCGCAGTACCAGACTTTCTACACTTTCTCATTCCTTTTCTGTCCAACTATCTAATGCAAGAATTAATCGGTATTTTCAATCTTTCATCTACTTAACCGGTGAACTCTGGAACAATCTTCCTCAATCCATCTTTCCTCCTGTCTATGACCTCCCACCTTTCAAACGCAGAGTATCTAGGCATCTCGAAAACCCTGGACCTTGATTTTGGCTCTCTTCTTCTTCTATGGGAGGGGCGCTTTTGCGGGCATTTGCCCTTGGCCCCTCCTTCCTGCATAAAAAAAAGAAAAAAAAGAGAGTTTGGTTAGTTGGTAAATATGAAATAAATATGAATTCAAGGAAAACGCAATTAACTTGACATTCCCAACAGTTCATTACAAATAAATCTTAGGATATTCACCAGCCATTTTCAGTAAAATATCAAAATACTAGAAAAAACACTCAAACGAAATAAATGAAAAGATAAATGCAAATCCCTCTCTCACCTTATATATATATATATATATATATATATATGAAAATTATTTCACGAAAGTAACACGTGAAAAATATTTATGATGAATAAAGCCAGGAAGGAAAGGAAACACAGAATGGTGCTCAAGCGCTTTCGTCTAATGACATCCTCAGGAACACTGAAGTACATAAAGGGTTACAGCCTATATATAGGTTACAGAAAAAAAAAAAAACTATACACACATATATATATCTACAATAAACGGAGAGATAAAAAAAAATTAAAAAATTATTAAACATTAAAGGATTGTGGGAGGAGCATACAAATTTGTAAGGGAAAACTACCGATTTTTAGCACAAGATTAGCACAAGATCAAATTAATTGTTTCCAACCAATGTTATAGAAAAAAAAATGTATATACAAATTTATACTGGAAATCTGCCCGGGTTTTAGCACTTTGCCCTTCTTGTTTAGGTTCGATGTATATAAAAATAAATTTTAAAAAAATACAAGTTATTTGAGTAGCATACAAGTTTACCAAAGATTTAGCGTTCTACCCTTCTTATCTAAATCTGTTCTGAAGGAATTCAAAACAACAGGATCGAGTTAAAAAAGACCTTTGCTTCTGTTGAAGTTATTTGTGAGTTGGATAATGGCAGACTGTATTGATTGGAATAATGCTTCAGTTTTATTTCACTCTAGCAACATTGTTAATAGAAATATTCTTGAGTCTGCCATTATCCAACTCACAAATAACTTCAACAGAAGCAAAGGTCTTTTTCAACTCGATCCTGTTGTTTTGAATTCCTTCAGAACAGATTTAGATAAGAAGGGTAGAACTCTAAATCTTTGGTAAACTTGTATGCTACTCAAATAACTTGTATTTTTTTTTAAATTTATTTTTATATACATCGAACCTAAACAAGAAGGGCAAAGTGCTAAAACCCGGGCAGATTTCCAGTATAATTTTTTTTTTTTCTATAACATTGGTTGGAAACAATTAATTTGATCTTGTGCTAATCTTGTGCTAAAAATCGGTAGTTTTTCCCTTACAAATTTGTATGCTCCTCCCACAATCCTTTAATGTTTAATAATTTTTTAAATTTTTTTATCTCTCCGTTTATTGTATATATATATATATATATATATATATATATATATATGTGTATAGTTTGTTTTTTCTGTAACCTATATATAGGCTGTAACCCTTTATGTACTTCAGTGTTCCTGAGGATGTCATTAGACGAAAGCGCTTGAGCACCATTCTGTTTCCTTTCCTTCGTGGTTTTATTCATAATATATATATATATATATATATATATATATATATATATATATATATATATATATATATAATAATAATGTAATATATATGTAATAATAAGAAGTAATAAATGTGGACATAAATATAAATGCAATAAATGTAATAATAAAGGTAATAAAATAAATGTAATAGTTAGTGTAAAGGTAATAATAATAAATGTTAAAAAATGTAAATGCAATAATAAATGCAGTAATTATGTCAAAATAATAGAATCTGTATGCATAGAACAAGAAGATAGTTTTAATTTGTGCGAATGTACTTATAAGCGCACCCTTTAATTAATAAAAAAATGCCCTTCTGGGGTCGGGGAACGGGATCTAGCCTAGGTGCGAATTTCTTAATGGTCTCTGGATTATTTCCTTCTCGTCTTTTTCATTCGTTTTACAGTTTATAATTTCTGTATAATAAACAACAATGTAATAATCAATGTAATAATAAATTTATAATTTCTGTAATAAATAATAATGCAATATTAAATGTAATAAATTTAATAATAAATGTAATAATTATGTAAAATAAAAAAATAATAGAATCTGTATGTATAGAACAAGAAGATAGTTTTAAATTTGTGCGAATATACTTATAAGCAGGTCCCTTTAATAAAAAATGCCCTTCCAGTGTCGGGAGAACGGGATCTAACCTAGGTGCGAATTTCTTAATGGTCCCTGGACTGTTTCCCCTCTTCTTTTTGGTTCATTCGTTTTTCTGTATCCACCCGAAGAGGATGTCAGTGGGCATCGAAACTATTGTGGAAATAAACTCTGTCTATTAGACTGGGTTTTTATTATCATATGTAAGAAAGTACTCGAAAGAACTGTTAATCTTTCATCCTTTGCTAGTAGAGAAGGAGGAACAGAAAACTGACACTAAACACAACAATAGAAGTCCCTTCCAATCACGAAAGTTGTATAAGAAGAACCATTTGTAGCAACTTCATGAGCGCATACCTTATCAGGAGCTCAGACGAAGTTCGCCTAGACTTTATTGTATTGACTGTGTCTTTTGTCGTATTGGTGACAATTGCAATTCGTCTGTAAGAGTCTTCTTCCCTTTCGTTACAGGTCGTTTCCCGTTCTCTTCCGAGTTCTGTCTCCTTTGGATCTCCCTAGATGTTCTCTTCTGCAGCGCTTCAATCATGCATCTGTGCACCATCTCCGTTGACCGGTATCTGTCCCTAAGGTAAGCACTCAGAAAAGCAAGTGTATGTAACGCAACTGTGTTACATGAACTTCGTAAATGTGGAATGAAATTTGTAGTTATTGGGCTTTGTAAAGTTCTAATAGTGCGTTTGGGATCTTTTTAGATTGAGTGAATCTGTATATGTATATATATATATATATATATATATATATGCAAACAACCACAGGGAAAAGGAAAAGTAAACACGAAATCCGAGCGCTTTCGTGATATATTATTCACATCTTCATGGACAAGAAAGAAATAGCCATTTCTTTCTTGTCCCTGAAGATGTGAATATATCACGAAAGCGCTCGGATTTCGTGTTTACTTTTCCTTTTCCCTGTGGTTATTTGCGTATTAAAAAGATCACGTGTTTTTCTGTGATTTTACTTCATATATATATATATATATATATATGTATATTATTTTCAGGTATTCTGTATTAACAGTTTTTTGTATTGATGTAGTAAACTTATGGATAAGTTTTATATACTCGTGTGTGTGTATATATATATATATATATATATATATATATATATATAGGGTGATTCAAAAAATGTTAACACATATGGATTTTTATTTTTTATTTCCAATTTATTTGTAAAAAAATTTGTGATGCATTTTGTGTTTTGTACGACTGTAGAAGGCTGATACACCTCCATCCAGGCCGCACCTTCCTTCTTTCCTCCAAATTCAGCCTTGGTGCCATTTCAAATCCATATTCAGTACTCTTTAATCTTCAAATCCCCGTAACAGAAAACCCATATGTGTTAACATTTTTTGAATCACCCTGTATACGGATTTACATTCTTCAATAAAGGCCGGGGAGTTACTCTAATTACGTGATCTTTAATTGATAAAGAAGATAGTTGAAATAATATTAATAATTGCAAATTACTGTATGAAATCCCATTTCAAATTGACACCAGAGAAAAATATGTATTTTCGATACTTTGCATACACGGTTCGTACGTCAAATGTGGAGGAACAATGGAATTTCGCGCTAAAAATACAAGAGAAAAGAATTTATCTTATTTTTTTCTTTACTATTTTTCATTAGATGTAATTTTTGCCAATTTTCGCTTTTTTTTTTAGTTAAAAATTATTGCTTTTTTCGCGATTAATTCTGTAAAGTGAGTAAATTTGCAAAATAAAATGTTGTTGATTCAATCTTAAAATTTTAGGTGGAGGAAAAATTGGCGTGTTCGTGTGGGATTGAATTTGAATACAGTAATTAAATTTGGTTAAGCGGAAATAATTGAATTTTTGCGACGGTTTTACGCAAACGACTGAACACCGACCGCAAATTTCTTTATTCAAAGTTTTCGTTTAACAAAAGAAGTGGAATGAAGTGGAGGTGGAGAGAATGTATTGGTGAAAAGACGCGAAGGAAGAGTCTCTAATGGAACAAATAATTAACAGCTCGAAAATTTTTGTTAATGTGAAAAATGGAAGCACGAAATATGCATTAGCCATTTTTCATTCAAATGTTCTCACTTATATTCCTATATTTATACAATATATTTCTTTAAAATAAGTTTGGCCAAATTAACTTCACTAAAAATCCATATTTTCATTTTTACATTATATAGTAAATATTATTCTAGCAAATTTTATAACTGAATTCCAAGAAGTGGAATTTCTTTTTTACATACACACACACACACAAAAAAAAAAAAAAAAAAAAAAAAAAAAACCATCTTATATATTTATATATACTGTATATAATGAATACATTAGTTATTTTTTGTTAGATGATACATTTCTCTTTTGGTTTTTAAGAAAACAATTTTGAGAATATATTGTCAGTTTTCTAAGCCTGTTTTAGACTTGGATAAACTGGTGGACGCTCTTTTTTCTCAACCTTTCCTTTCTTCGAAGCCAGTGTCAATATTTTCATTCTTGACATTCTTGACACATAGAGGAAAGTTTTTTTAACATTTTACCTTTTAATATAATTTTAATTTAGTCTTTGTTAATATTAAAAACAACATTTGTGAAGTGACGTCACGATAGATATTATGAGTGTTTAGCATTATTATTATTATTATTATTATGAAAGGTAAAGGTAACAGCCAAGTTCCATATCTCCCAAGGAAGTAGGGGGTAGGGGCCAGAGCCTTGGCTACCTTTGCTCGAGTTAATTAAAGAGGGGTAGCCGGCTCACCGCGTTTCGTCGTGACGTAAGATATAGAAAAACAACAGCTCAGCAGCTCTAAGCAACACTGGGGTTCGAACCCACTAATCAGAGGAATCGCAGCACTGCCGAGGCACGTATTAACTGACCGAGACTCGAAACGAGCTCATTATTATTATTATTATTATTATTATTATTATTATTAAGGGATTCTTGTTCCTTTTACTTTTGCCGACGTTTCGTTTATGTACGAGTATATTTGAAAATAAAAACCCACTCTAATAGACAGAGTTTATTTCCACAACAGTTTCGACGGCCACTGGCATCCTCCTCGGGTGGGCGTCGAAACTGTTGTGGAAATAAACTCTGTCTATTAGAGTGGGTTTTTATTTTCATATTTTGACCTTCACGTAAAAAAAGTGAAGTTTTTTGCATTTACGAGTATATTTGTACATCTTTGGAATTTGTTAGAAATTAATTCGTTCTGGAGTGCGATGATACTCATACGTACTTAAATATTTCACGAAAATAGCCTTGATATACTTTTTATATTCGTGAAATGTTTTGTTTCATAATGAAATCATGATTTTTCTATGCAATATTCGGCAAATATCTAGTTTCTGAAAGAAATTTACAATCTGCAATAGTTCCCGGATATTTTTTAATAATCTTTTAGACATTTCTTCACATTTTTGCAATAAACCCGATTACTGCAAATGGAAAAGCACTGCAAAAGAACATACAAAATTATGTACTCCCTCCGTTGAATCCTCAGTTGGACGAGCAGTAAAGACATTTTTATAGACGGAAGTTCGAATCCCACTGGAAGTCTGTCATATTCTATTGTAGTATATAAATACTATGAAAGAAAGTTTACTGAAAAGGAATTAATATGCATTTCCTTAAATAGACGGCACCTCATATTCAAATATTTTGGTTTGGTGTCAATTAACTATAGTTTTATAGCTCAAAACCACTGAAACCTCAATAAGTATTTTCTCATGGATAACTTAGAAGACCTGAATCGCTATAAATCAAATCGGGATTAAGAAAAATCCGATTATGGATCAAACGCAGCTCATTACCAGCTAGCTCAAACAGGTTTGTATATGCGTTATAATTTTGGTTGAATGAAAAGTACCTGTGTTATTAATAATTAATATAAGAAATTTCGAATTTTGGAATTTTTCCGAATATTTTATCAACAAATTCGTTATTTCAATCGTGAAAAGGTTTTTACCGAATACTTCATCCATAAATCTCAGGAGGATTTTAATCGCGAAAAGATTTTTATTGAATATTTCACCAATAAATCTCAGTTATTTCAATCGTGAAAAGATTTTTACTGAATATTTCACCAATCAATCCCACTTATTTTAATCGTAAAATGGGACACCGAATATAAACTTTATATTTATTCGTGAAATGTTTAAGAGCCTAACACAAGTGTCTCTTCTTCGTTTAGAAACTGTCTTCTAATTGGGAAGAATAAGGGACGAAAAATTCTTGTGGAGAAAGGAGAGACTGACAGTACAGTATACACACACACACTTAGTTTATAACTCAGGGACTGAAAGATTACCAATAAGATTGCTAATTATCTTCTTCCAGTCTTGGAGACAGTTCGTAAACGACGATGGTACGTATCTACTACTGACACTGTACTTCACAATGTATTGTACTTCACAATCTCGACTTTGGGGTGCTCAGTTGAAGAACCAACTTTATTTAACCACCAGTGGTTCGACGCTTATCAACACTATTTCGATCTTAACAGAAATAATTCTTAACAAGCTCCGAACATGTTCAGAGAGAATTTTGGAAAAATGTTCGCCGCAAACATAGAATTTTTTTTTTGTTGAGGACAGTAATAAAATTTCAAGAACGAAACCCAGTCATTACTAATTAGTAAATTTTTACGCTTTTTAGAAAGTTTAGATTTCTGGACGAACTTTTTTCTGCATCTTTGCATAAGCGAAACATCAGCAATAGATAAATGAACAAGAATCTTATGCAGAAAGAACTGACTTTCATAAATTATTAATTATCATTATTATTATTATCATTATTATTATTATTATTTTTATTATTATTATTATTATTATTATCATTATTTCTTGAATAATGCCATAATATAAATATGACAACACCGAAACAAATTTGAATTAAAGTTAACATTTTGTTTTTAAGGTCTAAATAATTAAAACTTTGTCCATTAACATTAGTGAATGAAGCCATTTGAAAAACTTGGCATCAAATTATTATGACTCGCGATTCTATTTAAGATTAAATTCACTCGAAATTTATTGGTTTCTAGAAAAACCCGAAATGGTAGACTTAAACAATAATAAAAAATAAATAATTAAATGAATAATTTAATATCTTAAATAACATTTTTTTAAAGTTTGCCCCAATTTTATTCTGCACTCTCCATAAACCCATCAGTAATCAATCCGTCTCTTAAAGCTTGGAATTGGCAGGAAACCGCGTTACGTTACACAAAATATTTCCTTTCTTTTAAAGAATTATTCAAAAATTATCATAAATTGTTGTAACTTGTTTCTTTACAAATAATAATAATAATAATCTGCAAATAAAAAGTTGTTTTAATAAATTTTAATCACTTTGTTTGTTATTTAGAGAGAAAAACTGTAATTGTTGTTTTTAAGACAATTTTAATTCGAGGAAAAACAAAATTAAAAAATATGAAAAAGTTGCGAGCAAAAAACGAAATGAAAAACAGAAAAAATAGAGCAAATGAATAGAAATATAGAATATAGGAAACAGAGAGAGAGAGAGAGAGAGAGAAAGAGAGAGAGAGAGAGAGAGAGAACATATATGGCGTCAGTTGGGTGGCGATAGCGTCTTCATAAAGAGTAAATTTTTTTTTTACCTTTAAAAGTTGTTAAAATTTTAAGTTCCTTGTTGCGGAAATGCTTTTGAGTAAATTTCACTTTTTTTTAAAAAAGAAATTAATTTCAGAGTTTGATTTTATTTGCTTTTAACTTTCATTTTTAAAGAGGAAGTCTTTAAATTGAGGGCAAGTTTAATAAACTAAAACAGGAAAAATGGAAAAAAGATTTTTAAAAACAAGCATTGGCTCAGCACTTCGTTAACTGTTTAAAACTGACGTGACCTACATTGGTAAATTTCTTTAAAAAAAGGACGAATAACGAAAATAATTTTAAACGAAAGAGGTTTTGTCGGGATTTATGCTCCAAATGTCTCATTTTTCTTTAAACTTTTAAATTTATTTTCATTTGAGTTATAATAAGTTCATTTCTACTTGGCGATGTGGTTCGTGTTAAAATTTAACGTTGCACGATTAGACTAGAGTCTTGTGCAAAACCAAACTACAGCGCCCTCTTTTTTTTCAGGTACCCAATGAAATTTGGAAGGCATAAAACAAAGAAGAGAGTATTACTGAAGCTGATGTTAGTGTGGTGCTTGTCACTAGCAACTTCAATGCCATTGTCCTTAATGTACGCTGCCGATTCTCGTTCAACGATTGTCGATGGCGTTTGTCAAATTCCAGTGTCTCTCTTTCAGATCATTGGTTCATTATTTGCATTTTACATTCCTTTAATTATAATGCTAGTTACTTACGCTCTTACAGTTAGGCTTCTATCGAAAAAACAGAGTGAGCTTATGGCAACAGGTTTTGATACTCCTGTCACGCCATTATCTCATTCTGTGCGTCTCAAAAGACTTCTTTGCAAAACAACATCCACTCTAAGTTCGACAACCGCCACTTCAATTGCTGATACAGAGCTTTCAGAAACAGCACCGTCGGAGGACGTTGATTCGGAGACAAATAATAGCCCAAATAAACGTCCGCCATATTTAAGGTATACTTCTCAGTACCGTAAACACGGCAGAAGTTACGCAATTAGAGAAAAAACTACGAATATTGAAGGCGGAGCGGCTCAGAGAATGTCTTACGACTGTCACTTGCGGCCACCGATATCAACATCAACGGCAGAGCTGGCCGTTTATCCAAAATACAACCAAAACGAAACGAGTTCTCCAAACTCTTACACGAACACCCCAAAGAGGAAATATAAGTCGTTGTTCTCCAATGGAACAAAGAATCCTTCCCATGGAAAGGAAAAAGGAGGGTCTGAAGTAAGCAAAATGATAGAAATTAGAATAAGCGAATCGAATCCAGTGGAAAATCCTTTACAGGAAGACGCTGATTCTGAAGATCTAAATGGAACGTCCGTAACAGTTCCTTGCGCATGCGCTCCAAGGTTCTTCTTGGAAGGTATTGCGCACAATAACCCTTCCTCGGATATCTGTGGCGACTGTAACAGCCAATACGAGGGCATCAATTCTCAAGGATACGGCAGTGATAATTTCGAGGTGGAGCAAGGAAGGAAGAGCACATTTATTAGAGCCCTTATTTCGAAAATAGTTGTTTGTCATAAAGGTAAAAGTTATGAAGTTACTTATTATATATAAGGTCACAAATATATATATATATATATATATAATATATATATATATATATATATGTCGATAATCTCTGGCATCATTTTCAGTGCCCCCCCCAAAATAAATGCTGTACATTATTATTTTTATTATTGTTATTTGGCGCTGAAGGTCATAATAGACATTATGGACAGCTATACTTAATTAAACTTATTCATAATTGGATAGGACTTTACTATATATATATATATATACACCTCATTTTTTCATTTGTTCGTTCTCCCTCCTCATCTTGCGCGGAATGTTCTTCTATACAAGCGTCGTTCTTTACGTTAATTATACTGCGTGTTGTTTGCAGTTGAAATGTATATATATATATTATATATATATATATATATACACAAGAGGTCTGTTCAAAAAGTATCCAGAGAGGGTGTTTATTTTTAGAACAAAGTCACGCTTAGAGTTGTGACTGTGCTAAACATGTCTCTGCATGTCGAAACAAGTTGACTGATATGGTTGCACTTCATTGTGTAGTGTCAGTCCACTGTAGTATGCCGATAAATTAAACGTGTTTTGTTTCGTAGCGATTTCTTACGATGTCGGAGAGTACCGAGGAACGTGTTTGCATTAAATTTTGTTTTAAAATTAGGAAAACGGCCAGTGAATCTTTTGATTTACTCAAATTAGCATACGGTGATGCTGCTATGGGCCTACACAAGTTTTTGATTCGTTCCATCGGTTTAAAGATGGAAGAACTTCCATAGGAAGTGATCCTTGGTCTGGACGACCCTCAACATCAAAAAATGAAGAAATTGTGGTCCGAAACGATTGACGCCTGACTGTTTGTGAGATGGCAGAAGAGGTCGGAATTTCGATAGGCTCACGCCACTCCACTCAATTTTAACGGAAAATTTGAACATGAAATGTGTTTCAGCAAACTTCGTGCCGCGGATGCTAACAGAATAGCAACAGGAAAATTGCATGCTTGTGGCATCTGATTTGTTTGAGCGTGCATGAGCGAATACGACGTGACCTTTTTACAAAACATTATAACAGGTGATGAGACGTGGGTGTACGGATACGATCCCGAAACCAAACTGCAGTCGTCATTGTGGAAGAGTCCTACGTCCCCACGATAAAAAAAAAGTGCGCAACAAAACGAAGGTCATGTTACTTGTTTTTTTTTACTGCGAAGGTGTTGTGCACCATGAATATGCTTCACAGGGACAAACAATCATCAAGGAATTTTACATTGAAGTTTTGGACGTCTACGTAAAACAGTCCGGAGAAAACAGCCGCAGAAGTGGGAGTCCAGAAACTGGATGCTTCATCACCAAAACGCGCCATCTCACTCGTCGTAACTTGTCCAGCAATTTTTGGCCAAAACCGCTATCCCCCAAGTACAGCAGCCTCCATTCGCCGGATTTGGCTCCATACGACTTTTTTTTTGTTTACGAAGCTCAAATAAACCCTGAAAGACGCCGATTCGATAATGTTGAGACCATTAAAATAAATTCGACGGAGCAGCTTTTGGCCATTCCGGAAAATGCTTTAGAAAAATGTTTCCAACAATGGCAGGATCGTTGGGCAAAGTGTGTGGCTTCAGAAGGAGCGTACTTTGAGTGAGATTAAGCCCCAAACCCTATAATACCAAATCCTGTCTATAATCCCATCAGTCAGGATACTTTTTGAACTTTCTGAACAAACCTCGTGTGTGTGTGTGTGTGTGTGTGTGTGTGTGTGTATATACACACACACACACACACGAGGGTAATTCAATAAGTAACCGCACTTTTTATTTTCACAATTTTATTTTCATATCTGATAGATTATAAACACATCACTTCTCAACATAGTCTCCCTGTTTCTCAATACACTTAGTCCAGCGATCTACAAGCTTCCTAATGCCATCACTAAAGAATGTTTTTGGCCGTGTGCGTAGCCAGTCATGCACAGCCTCCTTCAGGTTATCATCGCCTTGGAATCGCTGACCTCTCAAAGCGTCTTTTAGTGGTCCAAACAGGTGAAAATCCGAAGGTGCCAGGTCTGGACTGTAGGCTGGATGGTCGAGAACTTCAAATTTAAGTTCTTGAAAGCATTTTCTAGTCTGTGCAGCGGTATGAGGGCGCGCATTGTCGTGTAACAGAATAACACCTTCCGACAATCTCCCTCTCCGTTTTGTGCGAATTACTTGCTTTAACTCATTCCGAAGCATGTCAGAATACGATGCACTTGTTACTGTAGTTCCACGTTCTAGATAATGTTCAAGGATAGGGCCTCGTATATTCCAAAACAGTGTTAGCATAACTTTACCTGCTGACGGCTGCGCTTTGAACTTCTTTGCAACGGGAGATGTTGGATGCTTCCATTTCATGTTCTGTCGTTTGCTTTCTGGTTCATAATGATGGATCCAGGTTTCATCTCCAGTGATAATGCGCTCCAAAAAGTTTTCACCTTCGTTATGACACTGTTTGGGCACCCATTTTGCACGAACCTTGTGAAAGCCAAGAATGTCATGAACTATCGAATAGGCTGACCCTTGACTGATGTCTAATGAAGCTGCAATTTCTTTTATTGTTAATCGTCTGTCATCGAAAATCATGGCTCTGGCTTCTTCCTGCTTGTCACCACTGGCTGATGTTGACGGTCGTCCTGAGCGCTGAGCATCTGTCACACATGTCCGACCTTCCTTGAAAATTTGAATCCACTCGAACACACTTCGCCGTGGTAACGCATTATTCCTATACGGAGCACATAAACGCGTGTGAATTTCACCTCCTTTCACACCTTCTGCCCACAAAAAACGAACCACGGATCTCTCTTCTTCCAGGGTACAAATTGAAAGCGGCGCAGCCATGCTCACTACTGGTACGATATGTGACAGCTACGAGTAGCCTAAATAAGCCTATACTGTTGCTAGCCTAAATAAGCCTATAGATCGCACATATATACTATATTATCACTAAAATAAAAAGTGCGGATACTTATTGAAGTACCCTCGTGTGTGTATATATATATATATATATATATATATATATATATATATATATATATGTGTGTGTGTACAAACACAGTATATATATATATAACCTTACCTTACAACCTTACAAAGGTTCCGCGCGATGATTTCTCATTTCGCGAAGGTCAAGCTTGTCGCTCCTCCTCTCGAGTTGGCCTGGTGAAGTAGTGAGTTGGATTCTTGCGCTCTCCACCTCACATAGCCAGGTACGCCCGGCTCATCGGGGATTGTTCTGAGCCAGGCGTCTAGTCTTCTTTTGAAGATTTCCACTGCAACTCCCTTCGTGTTTCTTAGGTCTTTGGGCAACTGATTAAACAGTTTTGGTCCTCTCACTACAAAACTATTTTCTTTCAGGGTTAAGGATGTTCCCTGTCTCGCCTTCAATTTGGGAATACGACACAGTCTACCGCTTCTACTTTCCATCGTTGTTTGGGGAGTTATGGGATTCAGAGTAAGATTAGGGACTAGTTTCTCCATTATTTTCCAAGTGTAAATAATGGTGTATCTCTCTCTTCTCCTTTCCAGTGAATATAGGTCTAGTTCTCGTAACCTTTCCCAGTAATTTAGTTCTTTGCACCCATTGATCTTGGCTGTGAAGCTTCTTTGGATCCCCTCCAGCTGTCTAATGTCTTCTTTTTTATATGGGGAAGTTAGGACCGAACAGTATTCTAATTTGGGTGTGATCAGGGTTTTCAGTAGAGGAATCATTACATTCCTATCCCTTCGTTTAAAGGTTCTCAATATCTGACCCGTTATTCTCTTTGCTCTGTTTACTGCAATCTTATTTTGTGTTTCAAATTTCGCATCATCTGTCATTACAACCCCTAAATCTTTTGCTCTGGAATTTCTCTGAATTTCCTGTCCATTTGGGGTATAATATTCCATGCACTTTAGGTCTTCTCTTTTTCCGTACCGTAATAGCTGAAATTTCTCGGTGTTAAACTTCATATTGTTGTCTTCAGTCCACTTGTAGATTTTGTTTATGTCGGTTTGTAAAGATCCTATGTCTTCTGGGTTTCTTATTTTTCTACTGATCTTTGTGTCATCCGCAAAGGATGTTACTGTGCTGTCTCTGGTAACGTCCTCATCTATGTCAGTTAGCATGATTATGAAGAGTAGTGGAGCTAATACTGTTCCTTGTGGTACTGAGCTGAGGACCTCTGATTCTGATGAAGATACTCCTTGTACTGTAACGACTTGCCTCCGCTCACTAAGGAAATTATATATCCATTTCCCTACTTTTCCTGTTATTCCCATATATTTCAGTTTATGTATTATGATTCCGTGGTCACACTTGTCGAACGCTTTAGCAAAGTCTGTGTATAGTACATCATAGTTTTCATTACTTTCAAGTGAATCAATAATGTTGTTGTAGTGTTCCATTAGTTGTGATAGGCATGATCTGCCTGATCGAAACCCGTGTTGGTTATCATTGAATTTTTTCTGAGTTTCCAAAAAGTCATAGATTTTCTGTCTAACTATTCTTTCAAATATTTTAGTGAGATGAGATGTAAGCGACACTGGCCTATAGTTTTTGGCCTGGGATCGATCTCCTCCTTTATATATTGGGACTATGTTCGCGCTCTTCAGGATGCCCGGTATTTCTCCCGTGTCTAATGATCGTCTCCATATCCAGTATAGGGGCTCAGCGATTGCATTCTTGCAGTTTTTGATCAGTGTGGCATTCCATTTATCCGGTCCTGCCGCTGAGTGTGTTTTTAGTTTCCCTATGGCTTGTGTAATATCATCCGTCGTGAAGTCGAAATCCGTTATACTTTCCCCTTGTGGTTCTTCTTCAAAGAACGCGTTTCTATCGCAAATCAATTTGTCAGTTTTTGGGATACTGAAAGATGATTCATACTGAGCTTTTAATATTTCAGATATATATATGGGATAAATTTCACTCTTAAACACGTGAAATGAATGAATGATGCAAACTCACAAGGAAAGAGAAAAAAATTATTCTAACGCCTTTCGTGTATTCAGCAATACACCTCGTCAGGGAGTTGTATTGCTGAATACACGAAAGGCCTTAATTTTTTCTTTTTCCTTGTTGGTTTCCATTATATATATATATATATATATATATATATATATATATATATATATATATATATATATATAGGTAGATAGATAGATAAAGAGATAGATAGATAGATAGATAGAGTTCTGATTTGATATATGAGGTATAAATTTAGTGTTCGTTCTGTAAATGTTAACTTACAATTTAGCAAAGTGATCTGAATAAATACAAAACGCACTTTTTTCCTCTTTCCATTTTAAACCAAATTCCCTCAGGTGCTTTTCTGTGTCACCCTAATCCCTCCTTTTCTCCAAGTCCTTCGTTCTCCATCAATTTCCTCAGTCATTGTCATTCATTTGTTTTATTCCCTCATCTCTTTTCTTTATATCACTCCTTCATCTCATTCCCTCATCTCTTTTCTTTATATCACTCCTTCATCTCATTCCCTCATCTCTTTTCTTTATATCACTCCTTCATCTCATTTCCTCATCTCAGCTGCGACATTTGAGTATATTTGATTTCGGCTGTGTCTTACGGCTAACTGTTTTTCCTCAGGGTCGATTTAAACCGAGTTTCCGTTTTTATTCCAGAAAATCCCGAGGCGGGGCTCGAATCCCCCTGGCACGAGGAACGTAGGCAATCTCCCTGCCCCTCTGAAACCATCATTCGCCCCAACATGCGGTCAGTATTTTAAATTTGGAAAAAGTTCCATTTCTCCATATACAGTTTATAACTCTGAAGGAGGCTGATAGCTTTTTAAAGTTGGAGTAAAAGGGGTGTGGGGGTCTAAAAAAGGAGATGTGGAAATTCCAATCCTGCAATTTTATGGAACGCCAGTAATGACCTCCATAAAAACGTCCGAGACGAAAAGAGAGGGAATAGGTCGGTCATTAAATCAAAAGATAAATTTACTTAAGGCAACGTTATGGTTTATTGAAATTACTAATGAAAAAAGTAAAGTCGGGAATTTAATAAAACAAAGATTATAATGCAGGTTTTGGGAGCATACTGTGTGTATATATATATAATATATATATATATATATATATATATAATATACTGTACAAGCATGGGGAAATTGTAATTTGTAATTGTAAGTGATTGTAATTAATTACATTAGGGAACTAAGGTAGTTGATACAATTACAGTCAATTACTTTCAATTACGTGAATATTAAAGTTATTGGGTCATACTTATAGTTTAAACTACTTGCTCACCATGTCTCAGGAGTTTTCTTTTGAAATAAAATGTTATTCATTTTATTTGAAATAAAATCTTTCATTCATGTCAAATGTTCCTAACTAAAGTGCCAGTTTTTGCCCTTATTATTTTAATAAAATAAATGCCACTTCTTTTGTCTTATATTAATGTTTTTTGAGTGCCTTATCTTTGGTTTCATTAGACCATATCACATACATATGTCCAATGTCCAACTGTCCATAGCAAGAACTGTTTGATGGAAAATACAGTTTCGTGCAATGTTAAAGAAAGAGTACATTTTATTGACCTAATATTATCTAGTTTTCATTCAAGATGATGGCCAAAACTGAAAATGGAATTGAAATACTTAGGTAGAGAAGCATGGTATAAATCAAACAGTGTGTATTTATGAAAAAAATGCAATTCTTTGTAAATGTAATTGTAACTGTAATTAATTACTTTACTAAGTAATTATAATTAAGTATTTCACCATCTACAGTAATTGTAATTGTAATTGAGAATGTCAAATAATTGTAATTGTAATTAATTACATTGATGAAGTAATTGCCCCATGCCTGATAATGTATAGTCATAAGGTATGGGTAGTCATGGGACATGGTTTTTGGGGCTCGTTTTTTTTTTTTTACAAAAAAAAAAAAAAGAGTTTTTGGCTTTCAAATGTTGCTCAAAAGTAATTTTATTTAAAATGTAAGGCTAAACTAATTAAATAATGTAAAAACCTTCTTTTGACATATATTAGGATCATATTAACTCATACTGATGAATAAACATACTTTAATTATCTCATACTACTAAAACAAATTGAGGATCACCTGAAGATCTAACCTAACCAATCGTTAGGTCAACTGTACGCCCTTGACGATTGGTTAGGTTAGGTCGTGATATTTTCGTTAGTTATCCTTATAAAGCTAACTAAAGAAGGTTGGGGTGCCCTGATCTTCAGGTGATCCCAAATTGATACTTTGCTAATAGGGAAATGCTAAGTACAAAATTACTGTTGCATGTTGTATGTATGTACAGTACAATGTACAATTAATTTCACTGCAGAAATTTATTAATTACATACTAATAAGTACTTTATTATAACCTCTCAAGGTATGCTTGGAATTTTGAATAGAGCATACTTTCCTTTCCCTGAATGCTACTAACTATTAAAGAGAAGAGTTGAAAATACTGTGTTAGATATCCTTACTGGCAGTGTTTCTCAACCTGTGGGTCGTGGGAAGTGCTCAGCTAGGGGCAGGGCTACTTCTAAGACAATTTTAGTGGGTGAGTTAAAATAGATTTTTTTGTATTTGTATTTGGTAACAAATAACACAAATCAAATCTTAGAAGTAGCCCTGGCTAGGGGGCTCGGTGCTTAAAAAAAAAAAAAAAAATTCAGCTTCTATGGAAAAGTGGTTTATTTTTTCAGCGAAAATTACAGAAATGTGTAAAATCAGACAGAAACCTTTTTTAATGAAAATCTTGCGTAATGTTACTGTTTCACAGCTGAAATGAAATTTTTTCTGTTAGTCGTAATTTTCTTAACTATTAATTTGTCTTTAAATGGAATACCTTTGCCTGCTTCGCCTTTGTTAATAAAGTCACAAATACACAGTCGGTACTTGTAGGTATCTCCCCCCCGCCACCAATTTTGACAGAATATTTTCGTTAAAACTAACGAAAATATCACGACTTAACCTAATCAATTATCAAGGGCGTACAGTTGATCTATTAGTAAATAGTAAATACAATTCCAGAAACAAACAATGTTATAATTAATAATTGATCAACTGTACGCCCTTGATAATTGGTTAGGTTAAGTCGTAATATTTTCGTTAGTTTTAACGAAAATATTCTGTCAAAATTGGTGGGGGGGGTGGGTGGGGGGGGGCAGATAACCTACAAGTACCACACAGTCAATTTCATTGCTTTGTTTTAATTGTAACCATTGACGAGAAATCCAATTCGAATAAGTATGAGATTGCAAATGGAATTGAAGCTTTTAATGTTTCAGGCACGATTTTTGGATACTCTAGTTTTCGCGCTCTCCAAAATGTACACAAGTCTTTTGACGGGAATGACAACTGTTGGGTCTCGTCAGAAGAAAGCTCAGTCAATTTATCGTGTAGGTTTCCTGCAAGTCCGGCAGACTCTACCACCCTTTCATTGAACGGATTAAGTATTTACTTTTTAGCAACTTTCCATCGTCACAGGAGAAATAGTTCGGAAGCTGTTTTTGCAGTTCAAGTATATGATGCATCATCATTTAGGGGAAAGGGAGGGGCACATTTATGTTAAAAGAAGGACACCAGCACAAAAAGGTTGAGAAACACCGCTCGAGGGCCTAGACCTAATTAATTAATATAAAATCTTTTATAGTTTTTACACGCAAATTTACACCCAAATTTGTCTTTGTTTTTTAATAATATTTAACAATTGTTTTATTGGCTAGATACTCAATCTATATACTGTAAGTATATATCCAAGTTTAATTGAAAGAAAGTCTGTTTTATATATTTGAAATACTGCATATGTTTTACATGTTTTACAACGTATAAAAAGTAATTTATTGAAACAATATATTTACTTTCTATGTAAATGGATTTTCTATTTGATACGGCCAAAGAAATATCCAACACACACACACACACACACACATCTCTAAGAACTCTTATTGCAACGTCACTCAATCTAACCAAATTTGCCTATAATGCAACCCATTTCAGTGCCATGCTAAGCATGTCTAGCACCACCATATTGGAGTTATGCCTTGGCTATTTATAGCATGGACCTCTTCTGATTCCGCCAAATCTGACAATTCACTTTGTTCACGAGTTCCTTGGTTCTGACTGTTCTCTTGATGAACCTCTTGTTGATCTTGAGGTTCTTGCCCGCCTTTATGATCCCTGGATTGAACTTGCCAGTACGATGCAATTTAACAATGAACGCCTGGTTAGCTTCAAGCGCCATGTTTTTAGGGTGTGGTCGTCCGTTTGAAAGTAAACAAATACAGACTAATGACAGAGACTCAAGCGCTCCTAGCGGTATAAGTTACAACTAACATTAAACTAAACAACCACGTGGCGGCAATTTCAGAATTTTTTTATGCAGGAAGGAGGGGCCAAGGGCGAACGCCCGCAAAAGCAGAAGAAATCCAGAACCAAGGCCCAGAGTTTTCAAGATGCCTAGACACTCTGCGTTTTAAAGAGTTTTAAAGATTGGAGGTCAGAGACAGGGGAAAAGATGAATTAAGGAAGATTGTTCCATAGTTCACCGGTTGAATAGATAAAAGATTAAAAATACCATTTAACCCTTGGGTTAGAGGGTTGGACAAAAAAGGAATGAGAACGTGTCGAAACTCTGGTACTGCGTGCTCTCCTTAAAGGAGGAGGCATACAGTTAGAGAGTTCAGAAGAGCAGTGTCAATTATCATAACGATAGTAAATAGAAAGTGGGGCAACGTTGCGGCGAAGAGAGAGAGAGAGAGAGATTGAAGACACTGAGTAAGAGGCGGAGAATTGATGAGACGAAAGGCCTTTGATTCCACCAGTCAAGTACCGCTGTGTGGGTTCAGCAATCCCATGTGAAGCATACTCCATACAGGGGTTGAAAAGACCCATGTACAGAGAGAGCAACTGAGTGGGGGTGAAGAAACTGCGGAGGCGGTACTGCACACCAGACCTCTTAGAATCTGTTTTAGAAAGAGAGTATATGTGATCTTTCCAGGAAAGATTACAAGAAAAGAAAATGCCAAGAATGTTAGGAGAAGAGGAAGGATTGAGTTGTATATTGTTGAAGGTAAGGGGATAGTCGTGTCCTGGGAGATTGTGACGAGTAGACAAATGGAGGAACTGAGTTTTTGGGGCATTGAAAACTACAAGGTTTTCTCTGCCCCAATCACAAATAGTAGAAAGATCGGAGGTCAGGTGTACTATAGCCGTCCTACGCGAAGCATGGAGTGACTGTTGAGAGGGACGCTTTGTCAGTTATACTCATGGTAAAGAAATTCTAGGCTTATATTTTTTTAAATTACGGTACTTACGTTTCATCAAGCGATTTGCTTACAATTTAGCAATTTATTTTCAGAGTTCAACCGTGTAGACACACTTTTTTCTTATATATATATATAGTATATATATATATATACAGGGTGGGCGGAAAGTAGCTCCCTATTTTGGATTGGTAAAAAAATACGTATATTATCCATTTATTTCAGAAGAAATAATATGAAAAGGTAGGCATACATGGTAGGTTTTCTCTAAAATTCAATGTGGGCTCCAACTCTTTCCACCAGCTTCTGGAGCCGCCCAGGAATGGCGTCCACTGACTTTAGCAGGAACTCCGGCGGGATGGAGGACATGACTTCCCGAATTCGGTCCTCCAGTTCTTCCAATGTCCTCGGTTTGGTGCGGTAGACTTCTTCCTTTACATGGGAGAAGATCGACGATCTGATATTTATGCAAGATGGCGCCCCTCCGCACTTCGCTCTTGTTGTCCGTGAGTGGCTGGATGCCCACTTCCCTGGGCGTTGGATGGGTCGTCGTGGTCCACATCAATGGCCAGCCAGGAGCCCCGACTTGACACCGTGCGACTTCTTTCTTTGGGGGTGGGTAAAGGAAGAAGTCTACCGCACCAAACCGAGGACATTGGAAGAACTGGAGGACCGAATTCGGGAAGTCATGTCCTCCATCCCGCCGGAGTTCCTGCTAAAGTCAGTGGACGCCATTCCTGGGCGGCTCCAGAAGCTGGTGGAAAGAGTTGGAGCCCACATTGAATTTTAGAGAAAACCTACCATGTATGCCTACCTTTTCATATTATTTCTTCTGAAATAAATGGATAATATACGTATTTTTTTACCAATCCAAAATAGGGAGCTACTTTCCGCCCACCCTGTATATAGTCAGTACGACCTACATTTGAAAAGATTCTTATATATGCACTTTCAAAACTATCCGCTGCATGTTCCTTAGATCCGAGCGCTAAAAAAAAAAATTAAGCGTACTTTGGGTATAAAGTATGTAGAGAGTACAGTTGGTAGACCAGAGGTACACTGAGAGTACACTGAGAGGTTGTCTTTAATCCCTGAAAGTGTATCCTTTGTATTTTTCACTTAGTTTCAGAGGACACCGCTTGTCAAGAAGATAACCATTTCAGCCGCTCTCTACCTACTATCGACCTACTATATATGTACACTTAAAGTATTTTATATTTTTCAGAGTATGTTTAGTACTTTTTTCCGCTCGAATCTAAGGTACGCACAAGCGGGCAGTTTTTAGTGATAAAAGGTGTTAAAGTTACAAATGCATTTTAGTCTTTTCTTGTTGCTTGTTACTTTTGCATTTTGGAATTCTTGTTGGAAAAACGTAATGTTGCTGTTGTTGTTTAACCTCCTTCGAGACATCTAAAGTTGTATGGCGGAGGGGATTTACAATTTTACTTGGGATCGAACCACGGGTCACTACATAGTCTGGACGTTGCGAAAAGTCTCCCATCCGACTACTATCTGACCCACTGGCGCTTAACTCCTGACGTAATGCTGATCAACAGGAAGCGGTGTTACGATATTGGCTACGACGTTTAGAAAAGTTTTAATCAAATTAGGAGTAAAAGGAGTTGTAAAAACTTGGAGATATTTTTTGATATTCTTTGGTATTCTTTGGAGGTATTCTTTATGTAATGAATCTTTAATAGAGTCGTTTCACCAAAGGTTAGTACAAGAAGAACGACATAACAAGAAGACCAACCAAGAAACAAGGTTCTCAGGGGTTTTGGCGTTGTGATCACTGTCTCAACACCACTTCTCGTAGATCAGCGAAGTTAAAGTAGGTTGGATGGAGGACCCTCCTCCGTGTCCAGATAATGTAGCGACCCGTGGTTCAGATTCCACGTAAAACTGTAGGTCCCTATGAACTTTGCTTTTGCCAAAGAGGATAAACAACCCCAAAACATCACCATCGTCAAGTACTTTTCCAGGACTGAAGTTTATAGTTTAACCTACAGTATTGCTGCACAATGGTATCCATTGAGACTGAATAAAATCGTCTGGCATCATCCAGAATAAAATCAGTACATTGGACGATATATGAAACAAAGGGTTATTAAATTCGGTTTTATTTATTAGTTAAACAATGCCTTTGCATAAATAATTTCGCTCAATAAGAGGGGGTTTCTATTCAATGCGATCCATTTTAGAATTTCATACGATATCCCTAATTAATCATTTAACTATTTTTGACTTTTTACTGTCAGTGTTTGTATTTTATATAAAGGAAAAGTGGCCATTATTTATCTATCGCACGAAGGGGTGAAAAACATTAATATATTGTGTCTTTGTTCGTTATAAGAGAGAGAGAGAGGGTCTTCGCATTGATTAGTGCTTCATCTGTATTTTATGAATACATGGATACGTCAGTATATATATATATATATATGAAAAATATTAAGTTAACTTCATCTTTATTAATGTACGGGGTGACAGAAAAAGGTTTTTTCCCCAAAAATAATTTATTACAAGTTAATTTTGGGAACACCATTTTTGGATCACTCTGTATATTGATTCATTTTGAGTTCATCCTCTCTTAAAAATACACTATATTTCCTTAACCCGATAAAGGTACCTTTAAAAGTCGTAAGCAAATATTTATCTGATAAAGTTTTATTATTATTATTATTATTTTCATTACTGTATATATATATATAAAATATTAATTAACATTAAATGTTAATTAGTGAAATGTTAAACCATTTTTTAAACTCATTAATATGAAGGCATTTGAAAGTATATATAATTAACAAAATTAATTAATTAAAGGCAATTAAAAAAATTAACATTTTGTTCAATCAAAATTAATTAATACAATTATCTTTTCAGTTCGAATATAAAATCTAATTAAAAATGAGCGAATTAATTAATTAATTAAATTAAAAGGCAGTGAGCAAAGCGATTAGTTTCATAGCTGCTTCGTAAAAGAAAAATTCAAAATCTGTTTCCAAATCTTGGGATTTCAATAGTCGTTTAGGATTACTTTCGATTACGCTTCACTAGCGAAAGGATTTGGCTTATAAATTACTACTGTAAACTATTTTAATAGGTTTGAGGTTATAGGTTTGAGGAAGGAACGATCTTTTTTTTTTTAATAAATTAATAAATGAATATAAATAATTAGTTATTATTCGTTCTCCGCAGGTCGAATTTATTTCACCGACCACAAATGGAAACCACCGTCGCTTCCATTGCCCCTTCTTCCTCCAAACTAAATCGCGGCGGACCTCAAAGTTCATCCTCGAGCCGTAGCACTTGGAGGACGAGGTCATGTACGGCTTCAATGAGGTTCATGTCCTCGAAACGTCACGGAAGAAATCTCAGAATGGAACAGAAAGCAACCAAGGTAGGAAATAAAAACTTTAAAAAATAAAAGACTAAGGAGTCTGCCCATGCCCATGCATTGCGTTTCCAAGGAACAAGTCAGTCTTGAAACCTGCTGGAACTTTTTATGGTACTGAAAGGTTTTAGAACTCTCATATAGAATCACAGTGGAAAAGAGCTATTAACTTTATTAAATTTCTTTCATGAAACGTAGTCAGCGCTGAAGACATTGTTTGCACGCCCCCTTATTCTTGTTCAAACACACACACACACACAACACACACACAGTTTGAACTACTTTTGAAGACATTTTTTATTGAAGATTAATTTGAAGATTTTCATGCATTTCCTACTCATATGAAATCCATCTTAAGAGATTTTTTTCGTTTCAAGATTAAGCTATGAAACCTTTTATATGTATATTAGTATCGTATTCCCATAATGCAAAATGATTGCTATCTCGCTATCTTTATGCTGAATCAAGGAATCATGGTCTTTAAAATACTTTCCCTGAAACTATTTTTCCATGAGGCATCATATGATTGTCGATCAGGACGAAAAGGTTTTTGTGTTGTACGTAATGTTAACATATTAAGGCATTTGTAGAAGGGGTAAAAGTCGTCTCTAATGAAGAAATATTTCAAGCGATTATCGAAAATATATCGACACGATCAGATTCAAAATTCTTCAATAGACGAAGAGGAAATGCTATAATTGAGGATAAAAGAATCCACATTCGTAAATATTAATAATAATAATTTATTTCTCTGGGAAGATATCTTTTTGGCCTTCTTATAGCTAACTTTATAGGTCAGAATAAGAAAGTTAGATTTCCTGAGAGGTTACTATATTGCGATTTAAGTTGAGGTGTCTGTTCTCGCGCATGCGCATTAGTACGCAAGATATTTCAAGATAGCCCACCCATTCGTTTACGCTATAAACATATTCTGATAATTTGTTTATACGGGTGTCCGAGAATTATCTGTACAATATTTGGCTGTTATTAAAAGTCAACCATGAAGTGTAGAAATTCCAGTGTTGTCCCATTTTACAGAGAATCTCATTAAGTTTTTTCTGATACCACGTTTTGACAAGTTTTTTAGAAATATACGCGGGTGACAGACATTGATGATTTAAAAGCAAGAATCACAGCTGCTATTGAGTGAATTGATGTGGATATGCTGCAGCGTACATGGCAACATTTGGAGTATCGATTGGATGTTTTGCGAATTCACTAATGGTGCACATATCGAATGTTTGTAACAACATTACTTAATAAAAGAAACTTTTGAAAATACAGATTCTAAATAATCTTGTTTAAGAATTTTACGTGTGTTATCAAGAATTTTATTAAAAGATGAAATTGTACAGATAATGTTCGGACACACTGGAATTTCTAAAAAACTTGTCAAAACTTGGTATCAGAAAAAACTTAATGAAATTCTCTGTAAAATGGGACAACACTGGAATTTCTACACTTCATGGTTGACTTTTAATAACAGCCAAAAACTGTACAGATAATTCTCGGACACCCTCTATTAAGTGCACTTCCATGATGTCACTGAACAAGCTGGCACTTCTTTCACACAGCCTAAAACGAACTTGGCTTACAAGGAGCAAAATATAATTTAATTAATAGATAGTATTGACGTTTTATCTCTGTTGTACTCTTGACGTAATGGTAAATGATAAATAATGAGTAAAGGGGTCTCATAATATATACATCTATATTGTCATCAACATTATTATGATGTCACTCAGCATTTTCATATTAACGCAAATAGTTAATCATGAAGCGATAATTGTATTTTATGATTACTTGACATCACTTTTAAAAATTTTATATTTATAAGTATAGCAGAGCATTAGATCTGATGGCTTCTCTATATTAAATATTAAGTTTCATTTGATTGGGTGTCTCGCTGAACAATTTAAGTTAGAATAGCAAAGCGATAAATTTTAGGGATCTTTTAAACTATTACCCCCCCCCCACAACATACTCTTTTCAACAATCACCACCCCACTGTTGATCTTTTCAACTTTATCTCCCCCAAAGTTTAAACTCTGCAAATTAACCAAAATAAGATAAGCAAACAATAACAACAAATTTATTATTTATTGCAAACATAATAAATAGAGAACCATTATTTACATAGGATAAAATTTGAATGCCCGGTTGGTCAACTGTACGCCCTTGACGAGTGGTTAGGTTTAGTCGTGATATTTGCGTTAGCTTTAACGAAAATATCACGACTTAACCTAACCAATCGTCAAGGGCGTACAGTTGACGGATCACTTTAACATATTGCTTCCCAAAGCATTCGGGAAGCAATATGTTAAAGTGATCCCTCCTGGGAAGCAATATGTTAACGTGATTGACACTGGGAAGCAATATGTTAAAAAGAGAAAGGTTGGTTGGTTAGAAAGAGGTTGGTAATCTAGGCTAACTAACGAAAATATCACGACCTAACCTAACAATCGTCAAGGGCGTATAGTTGACCTAACGATTGGTTAGGTTAGGTCGTGATATTTTCGTTAGTTAGCCTTATAAGGGTAACTAAAGAAGGCTGGGGGCCCTGATCTTCAGGTGATCCAAATATTTTACATTCACAAAAAATGCCAAAGCATAATAAGTTAAGTTGTCCATAAATTTACATTTTCTCGACTAGCTAATCTCTAAATATTATAAACTATTGTAATGTAACTGTAATTGGTTGTATAATGTCTATTTTTGGGAAGCAATATGTTAAAGTGATATACACTGGGAAGCAATATGTTAAAGAGAGGTTCCTGGGAAGCAATATGTTAAAGTGATCCCAGTTGACCTAACCGGGCATTCAATGAACCTAACCGGGCATTCAGTTGACCTAACCGGGCATTCAGTTGACCTAACCTGGCATATATATATATATATATATATATCCAAAACTACGGTAAAATTATTGAATGCCCGGTTAGGTCAACTGTACGCCCTTGACGATTGGTTAAGTTTAGGCGTGATATTTTCGTTAAAACGCGAGATATTTTTGCTACCGGCACGAAGGGTAGCAAAAATAACTGAATGCCAGGTTAGGTTAATTGAATGCCCGGTTAGGTCAACTGAATACCGGATTAGGTTCATTGCATGCCCGGTTAGGTCAACTGTACGCCCTTGACGATTGGTTAGGTTTAGTCGTGATATTTTCGTTAAAACTAACGAAAATATCACGACTAAACCTAACCAATCGTCAAGGGCGTACAGTTAACCTAACCGAGCATTCAAATTTTATCCTATGTAAATAATGGTTCTCTATAAACCGGAAATATGATAGAATATAATAGAATTTTCAAGATGTGTATCTTATATACATATCTTAAAAATTCTATTATGTAAATAAGATAAGTAAAACCTGTTAAATTATCTCCCCCTTAATACTGACCTTTTAAACTGTGTCCCTCCTCTCTGAAGCTGGGGGGGGGAAATAGTTTAAAAGATCCAATTTTAGTCCTCTGGAGTCCAAAATCACAGCAGCATGAACGTGGACTGAAAAAGATTTTTTTTTCAGTAATTAACACTGTGTCTATACTTTATGTGGCTATGTTTTTCTGGTGGTGGCTCTTACTTACTGTACGTACAGTTATTTCTTTGCAGTTGAGTAAATCCATCACTTTGCCACAATGTTTTTGCTGAAGCAAGATCAGTAGAAGGTGGTTTGGGTTTTCAGAAATGTAATGGATGTAGTGAAATCCTTTAACTTATGTAACTTCTCACGTTAAAGAGGGGTACGTTGTGACCTCGTCGCTTCCCAGCGATAAGAGAAGTTAAGTGACGTCGGGTCTGACTCCTCCTTTGTGCTGCATTTACTATTTCAGTCTCTTAATATCAAAATAGGGTTATTATAATTCTCTGTTTTATATATATAATATATATATATATAATATATATATATATATACATGCAAGCCGCGCCTTCGACTCCCTACCCTACGAGTCGGGCTTGTGATCACTTCGTGATCTTTAACGCCGTTCATCTTAATAGATTCGACCCTAATGGGCGACTGAGCGAGAGACATTAGCTCCACCCACTTTACGCGAGTCAGCCAATCATAACAAGCGACTGAGAGAAAGAGATATTTGTTACTCCGCTCATCTCATCTCAAAACCGCGCAAAGTACACACATACATACACACACACGCTTGGGTAAATCTCTAGGAGCGCTCCATTTTTCAATATTAAACATACACTCATAAAACATATACCATTTGAAAGCTCACATTTTTCTGAGTCTAAAAATGTAGTACTCCAAAAGTATCAATAGCAAATAAAAGGTAACTAGGTTTAAATATAAAACCCTATACCAATCAATTTATGATGCGTGATCTTTACAGGGGCGGAGCCCCCGTACCCCCGAGACCTAAATTATACAAATGATAATGTAATAACATATTCATGTTAGGTTAGGTTAGCGTAACAATTACCAAAAATACCATCTTACAACACAGACTGGAGATTTATAACTTAGTCAACCGTTATAATGTAATTAATTACGTCACGCGTCAAACAATTAAACCTAGTTACTTTTTATTTGCTATTGATACTTTTGGATTACTACATTTTTAGACTCAGAAAAATGTGAGCTTTCAAATGGTATATGTTTTATGAGTGTATGTTTAATATTGAAAAAATATAAACATCCAATGCTTTCTCTTCATCTAGGGCACATGACTCCAGATTTGAAAAAATTTACTGGAGCACAGCTCTGAATTTACTTTTTTTCCCCTTACACCACTAGATAGGTTAATGATAGTAAACTCTTGAATTGACGACATACCAATTACAAATTGTTTTAGCTAAACATAATAATACAATAATGTACAGTTTATAACTCACCTTAAGTTTATTTATTCATTGCAGCAGCAACAGTGGACGATGTTAGACCTTGCATGCAGGCATTTGTTGTGAATTTACCGCCATGTATGCTTGGCCACTGATCAATGGCTTTCTGTGTGATCATTACAGCAGATCTAGTGCCTGGAGCTGGACCCTCCTTCACAATTCTGCACAGCTTAGTCAAATGAGATGGCTTAATGGATCCTTTGTGTTCAACAATGTAACCAAGAATGGAGAATGTCCCTTCAGCTGGTGCTTCACTCCAGGCAGTTGATCCATCTTTATCAAAATGCTTTAATCTCTCTGTGATTCCTTTCCACAGCTGTTCTATATATTCTGTCAGCCAATTTATCACTGAGTCTTTTGTAAAACTACTTTCAGATCTGGTTCTGGATGGTCTAGCAACTTCAGTAACCTGGTAGTAATCAGAACGTTTCTTGATGTATTTGTAAACTTCATTTAGGATGTAATCCTCAGCTGTTAGTTCCTTTTGCTGCCCTGTGGTATCGTGCTTAAATTCAGAAACTACATCATTTGCATTTCCTCCATTAGCTAATTTGGAAATTGTTTCCATCACTCTTAACATAACAGTTTTCCCTCCTTCTTTATAAAATATATTTTCTACAAATTCTGCACTAACTGTGGTTTTTTGAGCTACTTGCAACATAATCTTTGTTACATAGGAAATCAATACATAGAACTTGGCACTAATTTCTTTCTCTTGTGGATGATCAAAAACACAATTTTCCACAAATCTGTCAAATTGATCAAATTCGTAATTAACCATGCGAGTATCAGATTTGAGTTTTGGTCTCTTAAAACCAATGATATTGTCAAGAACCATATTGGTATAGTCAAGGCCTGATCTCAGATTTGAAGAGTGATTCTGAATAAAGTCTAAAAGCTCACTTAGTTTACAAATTTTCTTCAATGCATCAACGTGGGCTCTGTTCACAAGATGCATTAAGTCCCATCGAAATTTGAAATTTTCTCCAAACAACTTTTTCATTTCGTTTTTAAATGGCTCGTTGTCCTTACAAAAAGCCCCATCTCCAACCATTCCAGATACCTTGGATTTAATTGCTTCTTCAGATAGTTTCAAGTGATTAGGAGACTTCAACACATCAAAAATTTCATTGGCCAAATAAACTCCTGATTTGCTGCGTACTAAATTTATCCCAGCAAGTTTTACAGTCTTATCTTCTTCACTCATAACTAATACAACTAGCATGCTTAATCCCAAAGTTGTTCCAATGTCAGCTGTTATTGTTACTGAAGTTTGTTCTAAGAACCACTTTACAGTTTGTTCTTTAAGTTGATTATCTAATAGCTCACAAATTGTCTCGCACGCATGTGTGCTATGATTCAAATTTCCAACCTCACAACCTGACCTATGTAATACAGCTAGAAGTACTGGATATAGAGCCCATGCAGTTTTGTTTTCATTATGTAGTATAAGATGTTGCCACATAAGTCTTCTATGCGTTTAGTAGTGTTCCGAGAAGATGTTTTCATCACTTCATAAACAGCAGCTCTTTGATGATGCTGAAGTTTAATTAAATGTCTCTTCAGGTGGGTTTTCAGATTTCTAAACCATCTCTCTTGATTTTCTCCTTGTTTGCATACATAGGTTAAATCTTTAACATTGAAGTAACCTTTTATGTTAGAATGTTTGTCTGTTTGTCTGAAGCACATGCTTTGGGGTCTGTGCAAGCTATGCAATATAATGTAAACATTTTATCATCAGAAGCATCATCAATATCTTCTTGATTATCATCATCTTCATCCTCAACAGCTATATCTACATCAAGCATATTAGTGTCACTATTTGCAATGTTTTCCATTATATCACTTGGTACTGAAAATGAATCATCAGCATGCCCTAGATCCTTCTTTTCCACCAATTTGAATGTAGATTTGATCAAATCATTGTTCAGGATTTCTTGTATTGATTTACACTTGCTTAAATGGGCTATGGAAATGTCAAATTTGTTGCTTTTTGCTTTATTAGATTTGGATGCAACACTTGAACTTGAAGGCATATTTTGACTCTTCTCTTTATTAACCACAACAGCTTGGTGAGTTTCTTTTGTTAGGCGCAAAATTGCATTCAATGTCTTCTGGATTTGGGAATTTTCAAATTCCTCTAAAGCAGTTTTGTTAGTCTGATGCGCAGATTCCTCACTTACCTTTTGTTTCTTAGGTGGAGGAGAAGCACTTTCTTCAGTCTGTGAAACATCTAGTGAAAAAGTTTCATTTTCTAGATTAGCAGTTGATGAAGTTGGTTCATTTTTCTGAGGTCTAGCACTAGCACATTTTGTGAACAAACTAAATGACTGCTTTGCCGTATCTCTTTGCTGCACTTCATCCTGGTATTTCTTTACTGCAATATCTAAGCTGTGGGCCCAAACTCTGGGACCTCTTGTATTGTAACAAATATTTTTTTGGAATTAAAATGTTCCTCCCAGTTTTGCTTCTTTGAATATTTGTTCTTGCATTGACCACAAAAGTAACCCCTTTTAACACCCTCACTTTTCTCTCCAACTTCATCAATATTAGGATCCATTATTGATTATTGACTACTGAAATACAAAATAAGTAAAAGTTAGTAAATATAGTATGGTAAAAGTGAGTAAAAGTAAGTAAATATAGTACAATGAAAGTAAGTAAAAGTAAGGAAGTAAGTAAAAGTAGGTAAGTTTAAAGTAAGTAAAAGTAAGTTAAACTTAACTAACTTTTCAATTCTAGAGTCATGGTGGATTACTTAACCGCACAAGTAATTATCTGGCCAATTTATCAAACCTGGCCGAGATCAATGGAACATAGTCCAATCCTGATAATTTATATTAAAAAAATGTTTTAATAAAATTTTAATTATCAAAACATTGAAGCTTAACAAAAAATAAAAATAATTGTTAAATATGGAATTACCAACTAAACTTAAAATAACTAAATTTGTAATTTAAAAAAATTGGTTTGTACAAGAACGTATACGCAAAAAAATTGCATAACGTCTAGCGGATGAACAAAACCCAAACCCAAATTTACTTTTTCTCATGGTCAAATTTACTGGAGCAATGCTCCCAAGATCCCAGGAATCTGGAGTCATGCTAGGGCACATGACGAATCAAGTTCTTAAAGTCAGAAACCACACGAACAGCACGCCATAATTCTATCACAAACACGACCAAACTGAATCCAATTAGAAAAAAAAATAGACAGAACAGAATCCAACCAACTAATTAAGTCGCATAGTAGCGAAAAAATAGCCCAATCAGGAAAAATATTTTATGAAAAAAAGTACATTATAGCCAAAACAGGAAATATTCACTATAAAAATGTAACTTGTAATTTTTTCTATAATCTTGCATTTGCTATTGATACTTTTGGATTACTACATTTTCAGACTCAGAAAAATGTGAGCTTTCAAATGGTATATGTTTTATGAGTGTATATTTAATATTGAAAAATGGAGCGCTCCTAGAGATTATCCCACGCTTGTTCACACGTATGTATATACGCATACACATACATTCGCTCTCTCTCTCTCTCTCTCTCTCTCTCTCTCTCTCTCTCTCTCTTTGTTCGATTAAGTTAAAGTTCAGTTAAAATTTCTCTTTTTACTTACGTCAGATATACGAGGAAGTCATGCTATATTTTAGTTAATATTCAACCATTACTTAATGTACCGAAAGAGGTTTCATGTCAAGGTTTATATTATGTATTCAGGTAAGAACGTGAAACCTTCTTTGTTTATTATACTGATTGTATCCAACACCTTTTGACCCTGTTCGTTCAATGGGAGGATACGAATCTCAAGAATGGATACACATTGACAATCTAAGTCACGCACAGACACTCCCAAATGCACCCCCCTCTGTGAGTTTGAATTACACACACACACACACAACTTCATTAGGGAAACAATTTGACATTACAACAACCTATTTCATTCACTGGAAGATATTTCGGATCACCTGAAGATCAGGGCCCCCAGCCTTCGTTAGTTAGCCTTATAAGGCTAACTAACGAACATATCACGACTTAAACTAAACAGTCGTTAGGTCAACTGTACGCCCTTGACGACTGGTTAGGTTAGGTCGTGATGTTTTCGTTAGTTAGCCTTATAAGGCAACTAACGAAGGCTGGGGGCCCTGATCTTCAGGTGATCGATATTTCCATCATATCACCATTAATTATTATTATTATTATTATTTAGTAAACTATTATTATTTATTTAGCAGTAAACTGCTCACCTTTTTATCTTATATACTCTCATCAGGCAGTCAAATTACCGATAGTCTTACTTCCTTTAGTGTGCTATCGATGCTCGGTTTGTATAAAATTAGATAATGTCGAAAAGTGATTTCCTGTGTTGCATTCTACTTCATTAGGCTGAGTGTGGAGATGGAAGAGATACGAATCTGTGATTATGGAATATTTTTATAATATATATATATATATATATATATATATAATCGTGATGTGAGTAAAATACAAATTCAGTCAAATTGGTGGAAAAAATAGAAGTGCTATGCTTGAATTCCTGACTTTGTATGAAGACAAGTACCTGAGTCTAACTCCAAAACAAAGTACTGAGCATGAAATAGAGGAAAAACTAGTGATTAAGGCAATCATCTCAATTTTTACTCTCACTTGGAGGGAAATGTATATTATAATAAAATATTTAAAGAGAATAAAGCGTTTTTATTCGATTTGTGTGTGTGTGTGTGTGTGTGTGTGTGTGGTTGAATCTTATATGTGTGGGTTTGTTTGTTTACATTTTCGTGTGATATAATCTTGATTGGAATAACTTAAAAGAGCAACAGAGAGTGATTTAATTTTACTTCTTCAATGTAAATTGGCCACTTTGCTAAACGAAATTTTTACGTCAGTTTTTACTATAGAAGATGTAACGAATATCCCTCTGGTCATAGACATAATACCTTTTGATACTGGTAATATTTTGGATAATATTGTGGTTAATGAAAGGGAGGTAATGCGCTATGTTGATAAAATGAAAATGCGTAAATCACCGGGGCCGGATTCCATATAGCCCATGCAACTAAAAGAATTAAAAGAAAGCATTGTTGTGCCGCTAACAAAGATTTTTAATGCGTCTATTTCAGAGGGGTGCGTACCAGATAATTTCAAGTTAGCAAATGTAACACCTATCTTTAAGAAAGGTTATAAAGCTGCGGCGGGAACTTATAGACCAATCAGTTTAACGTCTGTTGTAGGTAAGCTACTGGAATCAATAATTAGGAATCGTATAGTCGAACACTTAGAACTGCATAACTTAGTTAGGAATATGCAGCACGGTTTTAGGCGAAGCAAATCTTGCTTAACTAATCTTTTAGAATTTTTCCAAAGCGTGGTTGAAGTTTACGATCGTCATCGGGCGGTTGATATAGTGTATTTAAATTTTTAAAAAGCGTTTGACACCGTACCACACAAAAGACTCATTGAAAAAAACTAAGACTCATGGAATCAGGGGTATGGTAATAAATTGGATAGAAGAGTGGTTGCGAGGTGGGAAACAGAGGGTGGTCGTTAGTAGTATGACCGCAAAATGGGAGAGTGCAAGACTGCTGCAATGCAATTGCAAATATAGATCACTGTTGCAAGATGTTGCAAAAGAGTGTGCAACGAAGGGGGTTATGCAATGAAGGGGGTTATGAACTGAAGGGGGTCATGCAATGAAGGGGGTTATGCAATGAAGGGGGTATGCAACATCAATGCTGCAAAGGGGGGGAGGGAGCTTTGGGGGGAGAAGGGAGGATGACCTCCCCCCAAAGGGGTAGCCTTAACCTAAGAGAGGAAGAGAAAGGAGAAGGAGGAGGTCTTTGGGGGAGAAGTTGGGATGTCCTCACCCCCCAAAGGGAAACCTAACCTGCATAAAGTTATATGGTGCTATTCGACGTATCAATCAGTGTTCAACGAGTACCAAGATGATATTTTGTCCCACAAAGGTGTATATGACGTTAATTCGTTAAAGAGAAATGAACATACAGTCATTGTAATTGACGATCTCATGTTGGAGATGGATAAAACGTTTGCCGAGACATTTACAGTATTCTCCCACCATCTTAACATAAGCGTGTTCTTCATCAATCAGAATCTATTTTTCAAAAATAGATACATGCGTGCTGTGTCGTTAAATACGCAATATCTAGTCTTATTCGCGCAACGTAGAGATGTATCACAAATTGGGGTATTAGCCAATCAAATGTTCCCGAATCAGCGTAAGGAGTTTTTGGAAGTTTATAAAGAAGCTACAACCCCGCGTTACGCTTTCCGACCTTCATCCGCGAAACACGTTTAGGGTGCTTCTAAGAACGAATATATTTCCAAACGAGCCTGAAACGGTGTATATTCCAGAATGCCAAAGAGGCTAAAGAAATACCATGAATTAATAAAAATCTATCATCGACTGCCCTGGGAAAAGCAGATGTTTGCCAAAAATATCGACTCCAACTTTTTAAAATGCATCTGTGAAATTTGTCTTAACGTTATAAATTGCAATGTATCAATGAAACCACCTCAGAAGGCTCGCCTACGCCGTTACAAGAACATAATACATGCACTCGCTCGTAAACGTCAAACTTTTGGGAAGCAAAAACGAATTATTGTACAAAGAGGAGGGTCATTCCTCCCCATCTTATTTTCAGTTTTGTGGCCTTTACTGACTAGATTAATATAATGAAGAAAATGGTAGTGATTCCACACGAGGTGTATGCTTCACTGTAAAGCTCAAAGAATCCAGACACGAATCTAGATCCCCGTCAAAGCAGGCTTAAAAGAATGGAAAGCGAATTGTTAACCCTATTAAACAATGAAAAAACACCTGATGAGAAAAGAATCTTATACTAAGAAGCTCTGCAGAAATTTCTTCACGAGTACGAAAATTATAAGAATCCGACAGAGATTCCCGTGGTTATTGGGCACAGCATGGGGAACGATGGACATGGTGACATAGGGCCTGTGTCCGACGATAGCGCTGACCAACCAAAGATTAATGGGTCGGTCACACAACATATTGAGCATGTATTAAAAAGCACCCTCCCACATACATTGAGGAATAAAGGTTTAAGTCTTTATAATCTATTGAATGAGGACCCCACATACAATGGACCGATACAGGTGAGATCATTGTGGAAGGAGCAAAGGTACAGGGATCGAATATCGTAGACATCGTCCATGATCTGGTGAGAAAGTGGGATAGGCCCTCACCATCAGGATGGAAGCATATTAAAGCAAGACTACAACAAATAAATGTCCCCAAAACAATGATAGGAAATCTGAACAGGTTAAAAGACTTGGAACATGCATCGCACGTGACACAATTGAAGACGCCATCACCCCGGCGGTAACACCTCTGAAGAGGAGAAAGAAGAGGTTAAACAACGATCAACCCTACCCACGTGCCTCTAAAATACGCAAATGGCTAACATATTAAGAAGACGCTATTATGATATTTCTAGCCCAGCCTCCTACGGAGGCGTAGATAGACTGTACAGAAGTGTTTACGGAGTAGGGAAAAAAGATGTTGAGAGTTTTTTGCGGGAGCAGGATGCTTATACACTTCAAACCTGTGAGAAAAAGGTTTAAAACAGCCAAGAAACAGCTGCTTCGATTGACTCTATTTGGCAAGCAGATTTAACAGACATGCAAAGATATTCAGTGTATAACGATGGTTACCGCTACATCCTATTCATAATAGATGTATTCTCTAGATATCTGTGGCTAATTCCTCTGAAAAATAAATCGCCTGAAACAGTTGCTAAAGCCACCAAAACGTTGATGTTGAAAGAAAACAGGGTTCCTGGCTATTTTTGTACGGATATGGGGAAAGAATTTATAGGCCGAGCTTTTCAGAACATGTTGACAGAGTTTAATATCAGCTACTACACTACCAATTCTATACATAAGGCATCTTTAGCTGAAAGAGTTCAACGTACCATAAAGGAACGCATGCACCGCTATTTTACACATAAAAACACATACAGATTTCTAGACATTCTGGAATCATTGGCCTCATCCTACAACCGCTCACACCATCGCACGATTGGGACAACACCTAACGAAGTTTTAGAAAGAGGTACGCCCAGAGGTGAGAAGAGATGGACACCACCACCACACTCTACGTTTCAAAATCAATGATTATGTAAGGCTGTCGCGTTCGGGAAATAAATTCGCGAAGGGATTTGAGCAAGGATGGACACGCGAGATTTTTAAAGTTAGGGCTATGAAATCTAAAGACGAGATAATGTTGTATTACGTAGAAGATTTGAATGGGGAAGAAATCGCAGGGGCTTTTACCGCGAGGAGTTGCAGAAAGTGACATTTAATTTAGGAAAAAATGTGTTTAAAATTGAGAAAATTTTAGGAAGCAAAGGTTCAGGAAAGAGAAAAATGTACCTGGTGAAATGGCTAGGATACCCAGAAAGCTTCAACACCTATATAAAAGCTGATGCAATAATGAAGCTTAAATAGTATGCAACATGGCGCCTAACCATTTCTACGTCACACTCCCGTCCTCCTCGTCCCTGTCTGTACACCCTAACAACACACTAGCCAACTTTGTAACAGAACTCCACGGACCCATTGAATTGGGTCGTGATACGTATGAGGTGGGTATATGCGAAATTCAGTGAATACCCTTTTTTTAAGTATTGATTATAAAGAACCCGTTTTTACGATTCTTAGAGACTGTGAGTGTGAAAAAGCCGGGGTAACTCGGGATGAAACCATGCGTACCGCCCTGACTGGGATGCACGGTATTACAGTACAGAAGTAACACTAGGACCGGGTCACTATGGTGCGGTCGAGGATGTTGTGAGAGACTTAAACGTAAGTTTAAAAAGCTCAAATCTTACGGGCGATTTAGTATACGAAATCGTAAACAATGATCCCCATGCATGCACTGTGGCCCTAAAATCGCAGGCTAACCGAAATATTAAAGACCAAAGAGTGTTCAAAATTATGACCGATGGACGATATCGATCAGTCATCCAAAGAGATACATTTCACGAGGCACAACACGACTTGTCCAGCCTAATGTATCAGTTGAAATTGGAGAAAATGGTTGATGGCTATAAACCCCCAGACATGTGCTATATTTACAGCAATATAGTGGAGCACCAGTTTGTTGGGGATACCCAGGCACGCCTGCTGCGCATAGCGCACATCCCCAACCATAGAGGAAGGAGTTTGAGTATTACATATGACAGGCCCCATTATGTGAATGTCGCAGCTAATCTAATAACCAATATCTCAATATATATAAGAACGATTGAGGGAAAAAATTTCCCATTCGGTAACGGGAGCTTAACAGTGAAGCTGCACTTTCGACGCACTGAGTTATAATGGACAGAAAGCCTTTCACAGTCTATCGAGGTATGAGATACCAGCGTGGTAGTGGACTTGGATCCATTTTTTCAACCATACTACGTACGGCTGTCCCCTTGCTGAAGAGGGGTGCCAGATACCTCGGGAGGAAAGCGTTACAATCAGGTCTTAACACGCAGAAGACATATTGGCTGGGGCTAAACCTAAAGAAGCTCTAAAAAGACACTTAAAGCGTACACGGGACGAAATCGTCAAAGATGCAAAGAGAAAAATGCGTGGTGGTGGGAAGAAGAGGGCTGTCCGGAAGAAGGGATTACCACCACGTGGCATTAAACGTAAAAGGATATCAAAAAAGAAGTGTTCTAAGCGAATGAAACCTATGGTTGACCATTTTTTTACTGATATAAGCTAAGGACATTGATCTCATGAATCATAGTTTGTTTACTACTTGTCGAGAGAGGAGGCACTATTTCTAACTCGTCATGGCACGCTTCATCCATCCGTGTAGTTCACAATGTTGTAAATCGGAGCTGTCCCTCTTTGACATGCCTCCAACTCAAGTTTCTATTGAACACAGTGACTTTATTACAATTAACCCTTTAAACACAATTAGTTCCCCGAGTGCCCCTATAGAATTCGTGATACCCAGCTCAGGCCCTTACTTTTTTACCCAAGCTGTGTGCACATGTACGCTAAACTACGTATAGCCCATTCTGATGGAACGGACTGTGATGACAAATATGCTGTATACCCTGAAACAAACTTTCTGCACTCCTTATTCAACCAGTGTGACGTATATTTAAATCAGGTCAACATATCGGCAGGAACGGGGTACTACCACCTACGATCCTATCTGGAAAATGTGCTGAACTTTTCCAAAGAAGCGAAGGATACCTTTTTAAGTGCCGAGGGCTATTATCAAGCTAAAGACGAAAGTAGTATAAAGGACAAATTTAAAAATTCTAAAAAGAAGATATACGAGTGTTTTGGACGCCTGCATACAGACTTCACATTCCAGGAGAGTTGCTTGTGAATGGGGTGGATATGAAAATAAAGCTCACCCGCACGAATCCTGAGATCTGTTTAAATCTGGAACTGATCAAGAAGAGGGAGCAAAACCCGTTGTGATTCACATTATGGAGACATACCTCCGCGTACGGCGAGTGAAATTAAGTTCACCAAAACAAATAGAAATTGAGAAAAATTTACTACACGCCACAGTAAAATACCCAACTAACAGACCACAGATCAAACTATACACGGTGCCAGCAGGGTTGGCATCGAAACAGATAGAAAACATCGCCCTGGGAAATCTACCTAAAAGGATATTAATTGGAATGCAGGACCATGCTTCGGTGAATGGAAAATATAAAAAGAGTGCCTTTAAATTCGAGAATTTCGGCCTTAAAAATATAACTGTACGTTAATGGCATTGCGTTGGGCGGGGCTATGGATATGGATTATTCATCAGACGCTGTGTTCCCGCTTTGCGCGAGAGCATATAGTAATCTGGCCCATATTGCAGATGATTGTGATGAGCTTGGGATTGGGGTAATGAAGAAGGAATTCATTGATCAATTTAACCTTTTTCCGTTTGACATCACACCTGACTTATCTGCTAGTGTAAATACACACTCAAGTCCACAACAGAGTGGAAACATCGCAGTCAGATTGGAATTCGCCAAGCCTATAGACGCGTCTATAAGTGTACTAGTATACCTCAAGTCGCAAGCCCTAATAGAAGTAGACAGATTTAGGAGCGTTGTCACTGACTTTTGAAAAGGATGCGAATAAACTTCAGAGAGTAATGAATAGTGAACGAATGACACGTTCCAAATTTATCGGTGTGTTTGCGAAGAATGAAACATTGAAATTGCCAACTACGAGAGATTGCGCTAGCCTTATTGTGAACACAGTTGTTATTGGTAGTGAAGGGATTCATTGGTTTGCAATCTATTTTAAAAATAGGGACCGCATGTACTATTTTGATTCACTCGGTACTCAACCCTGGAGTGACCCTGTTATTGTAAAATTTCTCAATCAGATGCATATCCCCGAAGTTGTATGGAATCCCTTCCAGCTACAAGGATATTTTAGTAATACTTGTGTGATGTACTGCCTTTCATTTCTCGTGCATATGTCACGTGGTAAAGAATTTATAAATTTTTAAAAATTATTCGACCCGTGTCACACTCGACGAAATGGTATGCAGACAGATAAAAAGTCGTTTTCCGATTGTGCGTACTCGTTGTATAGTATGATGTTTTGTTCGTGTATATATATATTTGTAACCAATAATGTTAGTTTGTATATTCTGTAGCTTAAGATGGTTATTGTACTAAAAACATGATTTCTTTCATTTAATAAATTGATGAAAATACATTGTCTTCCCCGAAAAAAAAGATCGAAACAAAAAATACTTACATTATTTCGTTAATGATGTGACAGTCGTTTGGTTGACTGCTCGGTAAATCTTCCACCTCTGTATTCAGGTCCACGACATGCGTTTCTTGAAAACGAAAAGATTGTATAACACGTGTCAAATCCTCATCAGACCTGAAAGGAGAAAGAATAATTAATTAGTTCATACTGAATCTCTTTTAATAAAAACCCAAAACATATGCAGAGTATACATATAGTAAGAGTATTACAATGTGAAGATATCTTTGAACGGCTCAGAGAAGTTCCTTTAAGAGATAATGCCGAATAACATTTATTATGGAATTTATAAAATTATTTAAAACATGCAAAGGATTGCTATAAAAAATTCAATGAATCAAAACAGGACTTTAGCATAATATTAATTGCAAACTAATCTATAATTGCGGATACCTAAATGAAGCATTTTTAATGTAATGAGATGAATTACTACAACCCTCCATACGTATGATGAAATACTCCAGAACAGTGCTCTTTCTTCTAATGACAGGCACACTAAATAAATGACCAGTTCGCGAATAATTGGCTACAAAAAATAAAATTACAGGCACTTACATTTCTACGGCAATACCTTGCGTCGGATCGTAAGGAGCGTCATTGTAAATATCATCAACGGTTTGCGTTGGAAATAATCCATCCCCGTCGGCTGCGTTAAAAAAATTAATTGTGGACAACGCGACAGTCTCCATCTTCATATAAATCCGGTAAACTGTAAAGTTCTTGATTCATGACGGAGGGAATGTTTATTCACTGGTGAAAATAACTACTGTGACTCACAGCTGAAAATACTCACTTTTATATGCATGATCCCCAAGCACCATCCCAAAAGACTAATAGACGGTTCGTAAGTTTGATGATTGGTTGTCAATGTAACTGGGCGGGGCTATGTTAAATTTTGTGTACCAATCGTAACACCGATGTAACAGGTCCACGCTTTGGACGTCCTGATTGGCTAACTAATGGTGTCTTTATCTTCTCTTCGTAGATTTAATGCTCAATCTCAAGGTGTATTGCTACTTGCAATCTCTACCACGACAATATTTTACATTATTATTATTTGCGGTCATACTATTCGATCCTCAACTTTGGTTTATGTATTCGGCTTGACTTTCTACTTGCCAATTCTCGCGTAGGAGTGTGATTAAATTGTGTTTAGTTCGTGAAAATGAATGTCTAGTTGGGCTGGTAGATAAATGGGCGTCCTAGGTATCCTAGTGGTTAAGACGCTGGGGTGCTGATCGGAGGTTGAGAGATCGAGTCCGGATGGTGACATTGTAATTTCTTGGTACATAAATCCCCGATGAGCAGAGTGTACCTATGTGAGGTGGAGAGTAAAAGAAGCCAACTCACTACTTAATCAGATCAACTCGAGAGGAGGGGCGACAAGCTTAATCTTCATGAAATGAGGAATCATCGTAATAAAAATTAAAATAATACTAATAATAACAATAATAATCCTTTCCAATTTTTCATTTTAATTCATTCATTTCATTTCATTTTGATAACAGACAATGTAAAGCTTTAACACAACTGTGAAGATACCACATAAATTACACGCAAAGAAAAATAAAATAGATTTATATATACACTGTAGTAGCAAGAGAACAAAATTGAAGGAGTGAGCAGTGGTTTCATCGTGGGTGGTCTACCGAAAGTGACGAGGGACCTTTGCGGTCAACTTTTTTGACCGACGCTTTAGCTATTTCGAGTTTATACCGTTAGACCTTCCTTTCCTTGAATAAAAAAAGTTGTTTTAACAAATGCCTTCCTCCTTTTCCGAATTATAGGTAAAATGAATATTATTCTTGTAGAATATTTAGTGTTTATTGTCAATTTAGTATACTGTAAAGAATGAATTAATATTAAGATGAACGAAAAAATGTACGAAATTGTGAAGACACATCTTGTGTATATATATATATATATATATATATATATATATATATATATATATATATATATATATATATATACAGAGGAACGACAAAAGTAAATAGACATTTTCGGTTTGGCTTTAGAGTAAATCACTGTACTGACATATGCTTTTATACGTTAAAGGCAACCGTTCTAAAGCACAAGATGTCAAGTAGCATTGTTTTTGAACCAACTTAGACCTACAGTTTAGACGAGAAATCTGTAACATGGTCCGGAATCTATCACTAAATTTTTATTTTATTTATGCTGCAAACAGCAAAAAAAATGCATGGTGATGGATGCTTGCTTGCAAGCTTTCATATGGGGAGTTGGCTAAAATTTGGGAAACTGAACAAAGAACGGGAAGTTGGTTAAAATTTTATTAATATAAAAGTATATATAGACTTCTCATTTAATTCTTTTATCAATTACGTTGATTTCGCTGAAATTTATTTATAAAAAAATATAAAGGGTGTATAAAAAGGATTGTCAAAAGTAAATAAACACTTCTGGTTTGGCTTTAGAATAAACGAGTGTTTCATGTCTTTCGAATTATAGGTAAATTAACTATTATTCTTATAGAATACTTAAAATGTTTATTGCCAATTTAGTATACTGTAAAGAACAAATGGATATTAAGATGAACGAATTGTTTTTGCTAAGCCAATTGTCTAGTGTATTTCTTTTATTGTTAATATTGGGTATCGTTTAAATAATTAGTTCTCTTGCTGAATAAAATTAAGGAGAAAGTCAATCTTGCCTTTAGTAAATAAATAAATAAGTGGAAACTCGTCTAAATAAGTTAAAATAAATGGCGCAACCTGGCAACTCAACCTAATAAGGTATACCTGAACAATTAAAAAACACTGTTTGGCAACTCATGTAAATAAAATTAAAATAAATGGTGGTATCTAGCAACTCACCCTAATAAGGTATACCTGAACAATTAAAAAACATTATTTGGCAACTCATCTAAATAAATGCTCTCTGGTAACCCCTCCATATATAAATAAGTGATATCTGGCAACTCACGACCCTTTATATAACCGCTGCGGATCTCCTGGACGCTCATAATGCGTCAGGCTGGAGTCAAGCGAACATCCCTCTCTTTCTTAGGTTAAGGCTTAGATTAGGTTTCCCTTTGGGGGGTGAGGACATCCCATCTTCTCCCCCAAAGACCTCCTCCTTTTCCTTTCTCTTCCTCTCTTAGGTTAAGGCTATCCTTTTGGGGGGAGGTCATCTTCCCTTCTCCCCCCGAAGCTCCCTCCACTCTGCCCCTTGGCAGCATTGAGTTGTTGCATAACCTACCCCCCCTTTGCAGCATTGATGCTGCACAACCCTTGCAACATTGATGTTGCATAGCAACTACCCCTTCATTGCATAACACCCCCTTTGTTTCGTAACCCCCTTGCAATATCTTGAAACATTGATCAACATTTGCATTGCAACATTCTTGCACTCTCCCATTTTGCGGTCGTACTACTGTCGTTGATGGAGCGGAGTCGTGTTGGGCTAATGTAGCAAGCGGCGTTCCTCAGGGTTCTGTATTGGGCCCCTTGCTTTTTCTGATATATATTAACGATTTAGATGTCGGCCTAGTCAGTACAGTTTCAAAGTTTGCGGATGACACAAAGTTGAATGGGAGGGCGATTAATGATGAAGATAGAGGTAAAAGATCTGAATAAAATCGTTGATTGGTCAGTCACATGGCAAATGAGATTTAACGTCGATAAGTGCAAAATTCTACATATAAGTTCGCGTAACGGTAATTTTCCGTATAGTATGTCAGGGAAGGAGTTAGCAAGCATAGAGCAGGAAAAAGATTTAGGAGTTATAGTCACTGGTGATTTAAAAGTGGGGAAACAAAGTACAGCAGTGGTCAATAAAGCGAACAAAGTATTAGGTTTTATAGCTCGGAATTTTGAGTACAAATCGCGCGATATTATTGTTCCTCTTTCTAAATCACTAGTTAGATCCCAGTTGGAGTACGCGATCCAATTTTGGAATCCGCATATGCGAAAAGATATAGACAAAATCGAAAGAGTTCAAAGACGAGCAACTAAGATGATTCCGTCGCTTAGGTCGAAGTCGTACGAGGATCGGCTTAAGGAGTTAAAATTCACTACACTCGAGACTAGGAGGCTAAGGGGTGATCTAATTCAGGTTTTCAAAATTATGAATGGGTTCGATAACGTAGATAAATATAGCTTTTTCGCAATATCTCAGTATAATAGGACTAGAAATAACGGGTGTAAGTTGACAAGCCGAAGGTTCGAGACAGCAGTTGCCAAAAACTTTTTTACGCATAGAATAGTAAATAGGTGGAATAGTTTGCCGGTAGAAGTAATTAGTAGCACGTCTATAAACATGTTTAAAAATCGATTAGACGCATATGTTGACAGATTGGGTATAGTTTAAGGTAGCAAAATTAAGGCTTTGTGGTTCGGAATCCACGTAAAATTGTAGGTCCTCTCCGCCACCACGGAGGACATGCACAATACACAATTGCGAACACAGTTAGGTAGACCAACCATGAGTGGATCCTAGGGTCTTTGTGGTCTGAAACATTATAACATTATAACATTATAAATAAATTAAATTTCGGAGCAAGGGTAGTTCATGTTCCCTTGACGCAAAAGGGGACACAAACTACATTAGGTCAAAGTTGGAGAACGTAAACTACACTAGGATCTTTAGGAGACATTTTTTAAATGAAGCCATCAAATAAAACGTTAAAACTAACGAAAATATTAGGACTTAACCTCACCAATCGTCAATTTACACACACACACATATATATATATATATATATATATATATAAACTGACGATTGGTTAGGTTAAGTCGTAATATTTTCATTAGTTTCAACGTTTTATTTGATTAGTATACGCGGGATAATGTAGAGAAACGTAAACTACACTAGGCACCACGGGGAGACGTAAACTACACTTGCTCCTAAATTTCTTGTGAAAGTAAAGAAAAATATGAAATGAAACGAAATAGATGCAACTTAAAAAATATTAAAACTAAAGATGACATTAAAAAATAAAAATAAAATGAATTACATACAGTTTCTTAATAAGTTTTGAACTAAAATGAAGTAAAAACAAAAATAATAATGTAAATAGATCCTCGAAATATTTTTCATAAGATGTAAATGACACATACAGTAGTAGTATAGAGCTGTGAGGCGTGAAACATTATAATCTCGTCCTTATCGGTAAATGAAACATTCAGTAGTATGGAGCTGTAAGGCGTGAAACAATATAATCTCGTCCTTATCGGTAAAAGAAACATGCAGTTGTATAGAACTATAAGGCGTGAACATTATAATGTCATTTTATCTTTATCGGTAAATAAGCCTAAAAGTTGATAAGAGAAACTTGATACAAATAAAACAAGCGAGAGGGATGATGGATCATTCAAGCACAATAATTATGACCTTGTAAAATAAAGGACGTACGCGTATGTCTGTTTCTTTGTATGTGTGTGTGTGTGGTGTGTGTGTGTGTGTGTAATCTCACTTCTAGTGGTATCTTGCACTAAAAAAGAATTTAAACCTTGTAGGAGACTGTACAAAAACGATATTAAACTGAAAATTTTGCTAAATTTTAAAGTTTACACAAGAAATAGCATATATATATATATATATATATATATATTTATATATATACAAATAGAAAAGATAATGAATAAAATTAACGGAAGCTGAAAAAATGAGGAAGTTAGTATAATTTAATAGACAAATTAACTGCATTAATATTAGTATCTTACAAAACTCTCATTACGTCGACATGAATTAAACTGAAATCATGCGGAAATGTTTGGTAATGAATGAAAATGCCTTAACCTAAAGCTAGAGTGCACTCTTTGATAAAGAGCAATGGAAAATACATCAATAAGTAGACACAGTCAAGTAAATAAGTAGAATGACTTCATACTTAAATAAACAAGAAAAAAAGAGAAGTGAATGACCCCTCAACAGTCTCGGCCTGTGTAGGATTAATACCTACGAGTAAACAACATAAAGATGCCAGATGTTTAATGCAGAACGATAATAGTTAGCCTTTTGCAAGATATGTGGTGTTAGCCGTAAAAGTAAGAAGAAAAATCATATTTTATCGATAGATGGCGCCAGCCGTGAAGGTAATGGGCAATTTCAAAGATATCAGAAGTGTATGAAAGGGGAGTGGAAGAAATCGTCTACCTTAGGTAGTGAAAGATCGGGCTAAAGAGATTTCGTCAACGTAGCATTTTATCAACAAGGTTTAAGGGGTTAGGTTAGGTTAGGTTAAGTTAAGTTAGTTAAGTAAGTTAAATTATTAGACTGTTTATGAAATTCCTCATCGATGAGATGTTTATAGGTCTTTAAAGATAATACCTATCAGTAAAGAGAAAGAGAGAAATAGAGATCGGCGCGTGAAACTACTAATACGAGGTTACAGAATATACAAAGGAATACAATATATATATATATATATATATATATGATGAATAAAATCACGAAGGAAAGGAAACACAGAATGGTGCTCAAGCGCTTTCGTCTAATGACATCCTCAGGAACACTGAAGTACGTAAAGGGTTAGAGCCTATATATAGGTTACAGAAAAAAAACCAACTATATATATATATATATATACAATAAACGAAGAGATAAAAAAAAATAAAAAATAAAAAATTATTAAGCATTAAAGGATTGTGGGAGGAGCATACAAATTTGTAAGGGAAAACTACCGATTTTTAGCACAAGATTAGCACAAGATCATATGAATTGTTTCCAACCAATGTTATAGAAAAAAAAAATACAAATTTATACTGGAAATCTGCCCGGGTTTTAGCACTTTGTCCTTCTTGTTTAGGTTCGATGTATATAAAAATAAATTTAAAAAAATACAAGTTATTTGAGTAGCATACAAGTTTACCAAAGATTTAGCGTTCTACCCTTCTTATCTAAATTTGTTCTGAAGGAATTCAAAACAACAGGATCGAGTTGAAAAAGACCTTTGCTTATGTTGAAGTTATTTGTAAGTTGGATAATGGCACACTCAAGAATATTTCTATTAACAATGTTGCTAGAGTGAAATAAAACTGAAACATTATTCCAATCAATACAGTGGGATAACTCTGACAAATGGACAAAAAGGGCACTGGACGACTGTCCTGTTCTAACGGAATATTGATGCTGTTTTATACGTGTGTGCAAATCCTTTCCCGTCTGACCTATGTAAAAGGAATCACATTAATATCCAAAAGTTTAAGTACATTAGCAATGCCTAAAAAGCCCGGGAAAAATGGAAGTACTAAAATATTTTCTGACAAAGTATGAGTGTTATTATTCACACGATAGAAAGTTCGTTTTGCCTTGTTGAGACAAGATTCCATAAACGCAGATGGATAACACAGATCACTTCCAATACCGTTGATTTTTTCCAATTCGGCATCGATGTATTCCGGACTGGCGATCCTAAGGGCGCGGAGAAACATTGAAGAAAAAATGGCCTTCTTAGTGGGGGTGTCATGTCCCGAGTAAAAATGTACGTAGGACAAATTGTTTTTTTTTCCGATAGATACTAAACTTAAAACCTGGGCTTTCCCTATGTACACGCACATCCAAAAATGGGATTGAGTTGTCTTGTTCCACTTCTAAAGTAAACTTAATGGAGGGGACTTGATCATTTAACTGAAGGAGGAAGTTATCCAGGTCACGATTCATGGGCCAGATACACAAAATATCTTCGACGTACCGCAACCAAGGGATGCCAACCCCAGGATTCTCGGAATGTAAGTAATTTCGAAAAACTCCACATAAATATTGGAGAGGAGGGACGACAAGGGGTTGCCCATGGCCATCCCGACGATATTTTGTGTATCTGGCCCATGAATCGTGACCTGGATAATTTCCTCCTTCAGTTAAATGATCAAGTCCCCTCCATTAAGTTTACTTTAGAAGTGGAACAAGACAACTCAATCCCATTTTTGGATGTGCGTGTACATAGGGAAAGCCCAGGTTTTAAGTTTAGTATCTATCGGAAAAAAAAAACAATTTGTCCATACGTACATTTTTACTCGGGACATGACACCCCCACTAAGAAGGCCATTTTTTCTTCAATGTTTCTCCGCGCCCTTAGGATCGCCAGTCCGGAATACATCGATGCCGAATTGGAAAAAATCAATGGTATTGGAAGTGATTTCTGTTATCCATCTGCGTTTATGGAATCTTGTCTCAACAAGGCAAAACGAACTTTCTATCGTGTGAATAATAACACTCATACTTTGTCAAAAAATATTTTAGTACTTCCATTTTTCCCGGGCTTTTTAGGCATTGCTAATGTACTTAAACTTTTGGATATTAATGTAGTATTTTCATATAACTATTGTGAAAAATATCATAGTAAAAAATAGCCCTACCAATAATTCAGGCATTATCTATAAAATTGGTTGTAAACAATGTGATTCCTTTTACATAGGTCAGACGGGAAAGGATTTGCACACACGTATAAAACAGCATCAATATTCCGTTAGAACAGGACAGTCGTCCAGTGCCCTTTTTGTCCATTTGTCAGAGTTATTCTACAGATCTACAGAAGCTAAGGCTAACAAAGACCCTAAGATCCACTCTAAGGTTAGCCCATTGTATTGATTGGAATAATGCTTCAGTTTTATTTCACTCTAGCAACATTGTTAATAGAAATATTCTTGAGTCTGCCATTATCCAACTTACAAATAACTTCAACATAAGCAAAGGTCTTTTTCAACTCGATCCTGTTGTTTTGAATTCCTTCAGAACAGATTTAGATAAGAAGGGTAGAACGCTAAATCTTTGGTAAACTTGTATGCGACTCAAATAACTTGTATTTTTTTTAAATTTATTTTTATATGCATCGAACCTAAACAAGAAGGGCAAAGTGCTAAAACCCGGGCAGATTTCCAGTATAAATTTGTATTTTTTTTTTCTATAACATTGGTTGGAAACAATTCATATGATCTTGTGCTAATCTTGTGCTAAAAATCGGTAGTTTTCCCTTACAAATTTGTATGCTCCTCCCACAATCCTTTCATGTTTAATAATTTTTTATTTTTTTATTTCTTTTTATCTCTCCGTTTATTATATATATATATATATATATATATATATAGTTTTTTTTTTCTGTAACCAACATATAAGCTGTAACCCTTTACGTACTTCAGTGTTCCTGAGGATGTCATTAGACGAAAGCGCTTGAGCACCATTCTGTGTTTCCTTTCCTTCGTGGTTTTATTCATCATAAATATTTTTCACGTGTTACTTTCGTGAAATAATTTTCATATATATATATATATATATATATATATATATATGCAGCGAGAGAGAGAGAGAGAGAGAGAGAGAGAGAGAGAGAGAGGAGAGATGGGGAGGTTAATCTTTTATCCAATAGATGCCACCAGCAATAAAGTGAAAAGAATTTTTAGTAAATAAATAACAAAGATGGCAGTATCTTGCGCATGAGAAGCTAAGAAGGAGAAAACTCTTTAGGCAAAGCTCTAACTGTAAACAGTTTGAGTTATCAGACAGAGTTGAATGTAGAAATAACAGTTAATCTTTTGTTCGATCAACTTCGAAAAACTACGACCGCCTCCCATATCTCAAGTAGGTCAAAGGGGAATTTTTAACCGTAGATGGCCAGTGTGGGACCGCACACATAGAGACTAGCGTCGGGTCTGCGTATCCCCATAATGAAAATTACATTTATAGGTTGAATTATCTCGTAACGAAAACTTAATACAACACAATCAGTAGTGACACAAAATAACCAGTAATACTTCTACATTTTCGTGTTGCCTTGGAGATCTATTTCTGTGCCTATCACTGTTCATTGTTGCAGTAGAAGCTGAGTTTGAGAAAGTATTTGAGAGTCAGTGGCAGTTGACATTTAGTTTAACTGAACAGCAGGAAGTAAAGTCACTTTGTAGCGAAATAGGCTGAAAACAAACAGAAAATTATAGTAAGTAATCGAAAAGTAACTGGACTAAAAGAAAACACGAAAATTAACACAAAAAACTTTCAACACTATTTCACTACGACTTAAAGGAGGAAGTCCCATAATATAGAAATATTTTCGTCTAATGTTAGGGCAAAAACAATTTATTGTTACTAAACAGTAATGGAAATTAATTTGCGTGCAATAAAAGACAATTTCCAGAAAACCAATGTATTTTTAATGTAATAGGACAGATATATATATATATATACATACAGGGTGGCGCAAAAGTCGCGTACCATAGGAATTTTCAGTGTTGACTATATTATTTTTTTTCTTTTAGGTAGGGGATGGCTACGAAATTAACAATAGACGAGAGGGTGAGCTTGGTTTTAATGTATGGAATACCAGGTACAACAAATGACTCCCAAAAAAATGTATACACACTTTAAATAATTATAAAGGCAGTGTTTATTAAAATACATTTCATTTTCAAAATGTAATAGAATCTACAGACATTATTTAATTGTTTTGTCAACGCCTGTTTTCAAACTGACGTCCGTTCTGGTCCAGGCACTGCTGATAACGCGAAGCAATGGAATCGCAAACATCACGAAACATTTCGTTTGGTATTTGTGTGCATTCTCGTTCAATGGCTGCTCTCAATTCAGCGACTGTTGCAGGTTTTATAGCGTAGACTTTGTCTTTTAAGTATCCCCATAAAAAAAGTCTAGTGGTGTGAGGTCTGGTGAACGCGGAGGGTATTCTACGAAACCCCTTCGTCCAATCCACATCCACATCGTGCCAAGTACCACTCGCAATACTCCACTCTTCGGTCCGGATCATCTTCATTAATAGCATGGACTAATCTTGGAATGTAACTTTTCCATTGACAGCGCTTCAAAATGCGTTGGACAGACGATTCTGAAATTCCTACCTCACGACTCGCTTGCCGCACAGATTTTCTTGGACTTTGGTGATACGTTTCCAGTACTCTTTCTTGCTTTGTGGGGCTTGTCGATGTCCGTGGTCTTCCGGAACGCTTCTTGTGGACATTCTGAACAGTTCCATCGGCTTCAAACTTATCTCTAATTCGAGTGATGGTAAGTCGCGTTGGTGGATCTGTTTGAAACTCCCTCCTAAACTGTCTTTGCACTTCAACTGCGTTTTCACACTTCCAGTAGCATTTTAGAATGAATTTCCTTTGTTCAAAGCTTAGTCTGACTGCCATTATTAATTCTAATGGGTTTAACTTGGAAAGAAAGAAACATCAATTGAGCTATCAGCTGTTAAAGTGTGTATACATTTTTTTGGGACGCCCTGTATATATATATATATATATATATATATATATATATATGAACACAGAGATAGAAAGAGAGAGCGAACGTAATGATGGGATTGTTTAACTCCCTTCGCAACATTAAAGATCATAAGTTATGTTACAATGTTATAATGTTTCAGACCAACAAAGACCCTAGGATCCACTCATGGCTGGTCTACCTAACTGTGTTCGTAATTGTGTATTGTGTATGTCCTCCGTAGTGGCGGAGGGGACCTACAATTTTACGTGGGTTCCGAACCACAAGAACATAAGAAATTTATGTAAAAACTGCCTGTACATTGGCAACGACCAATTTTTACAAAACTAAATAATAATCAATTTAAAACTAATTAATTGTCGATGTAAAACTAAAGATAGAATCTCTGGATCCAGAGGATCAAGTCATAATAGACTACTATCTAGAAATATGTTACACTCTATATCTATTTATAACCGACATGCAAATATATCAGATCCAAAGAATCCAGTCAATTCCATTACGGTATCCATCAATACCAGTACTTTGTCAACCAAAAATAAGTCACGGTCCATATTGATTGCGGACCAAGTCAAAATTTACAACCATACACATTACAATATATATACTTAGGAGGAAAAGTGTAGGTGTGGCTGTAAAGACTGTACAGTAATGTAGAAATGTGTGTGTGTGCCCATTTTGGGTCTCCCATTTAAAGGTGTTTGTGGGGAAAGTGAAGATCATGAGTTTTTCAATACCTCACACTACTATGGGGGGCACCGCTCGGCAGAGGAATCTCTTTAAATGGGGTGTGTAAAGACAGAGAGTATCCCCTAACCCAAGATGCTGCCTCCCTATATCCCACAACACTTGTGTTGAGCTGTGGGATCTATCACCACAAAGCCTTAATTTTACTACCTTAAACTATACCCAATCTATCAACATATGCGTCTAATCGATTTTTAAACATGTTTATAGACGTGCTATTAATTACTTCTACCGGCAAACTATTCCAGCTATTTACTATTCTTTGCGTAAAAACGTTTTTGGCAACTGCTGTCTCGAACCTTCTACTTGTCAACTTACACCCGTTATTTCTAGTCCTATTATATTGAGATATTTCGAAAAAGCTATCTCTCTCTACGTTATCGAACCCATTCATAATTTTGAAAACCTGGATTAGATCACCCCTTAGCCTCCTAGTCTCGAGTGTAGTCAATTTTAACTCCTTAAGCCTATCTTCGTACGACTTTGACCTAAGCGACGGAATCATCTTAGCTGCTCGTCTTTGAACCCTTTCGATTTCGTCTATATCTTTGCGCATATGCGGATTCCAAAATTAGACCGCGTACTCCAAATGGAGTCTAACTAATGATTTATAAAGAGGAACTATAATATCGCGCGATTTGTACTCAAAATTTCGAGCTATAAAACCTAACACTTTGTTCGCCTTATTGATCGCTGCTGTACTTTGTTTCGCTACTTTTAAATCACCAATGACTATAACTCCTAAATCTTTTTCCTGCTCTACGCTTGTTAAATCTTTCCCTGACATACTATACGCAAAATTACCGTTACGCGAACCTATATTCAAAATTTTGCACTTATCAACGTTAAATCTCATTTGCCATGTGACTGACCAATCAACGATTTTATTCAGATCTTCCTGGATTTTACCTCTATCTTCGTCATTAATCGCCCTACCACCCAGCTTCGTGTCATCCGAAAACTTTGAAATTGTACTGACTAGGCCGACATCTAAATCGTTAATATACATAAGAAAAAGAAAGGGGCCCAATACAGAACCCTGAGGAACGCCACTCGCTACATTAGCCCAACACGACTCCGCTCCATCAACGACCACCCTCTCTTTCCTACCTCGCAACCACTCTTCTATCCAATTTATTACTACACCCCTGATTCCATGAGCCTTAGTTTTTTCAATGAGTCTTTTGTCAGGTACGGTGTCAAACGCTTTTTGAAAATCTAAATACACTACATCAACCGCCCGATGACTGTCGTAAACGTCAACCACGCTTTGAAAAAATTCTAAAAGATTGGTTAAGCAAGATTTGTTTCGCCTAAAACCGTGCTGCGTATTTCTAACTAGTTTATGCAATTCTAAGTGTTCGACTATACGATCCCTAATTATTGATGCCAGTAGCTTACCTACAACAGACGTTAAACTGATTGGCCTATAATTTCCCGCCGCACCTTTATCGCCTTTCTTAAAGATAGGTGTTACGTTTGCTAACTTGAAATTATCTGGTACGCACCCCTCAGAAATAGACGCATTAAAAATCTTTGTTAGTGTAGTGAACGCCCTTATTTAATTACTTTCTTCTTTATTTACGCTTCTTTCTACTCGCTATTTCAATTATCTTTACACGCTCTTTACTCATTTCCACAATACTTTACGTTTATATTCATGGTAGCAACGCCGAGCCAAGACTATGAAAGTCCGTTACAACACGAAGGGGGAAGGGGGGGTTTATTAATTCTCTATTTTAACACTTGTGAACGTTTTATTAATTCCGAAAATGGTTTAGTTAATTTAGGGGGATGCGAGTATGAAATTTTACTAAATATATTTACGTCGGAGAGGGGCACAAAACAATTTGATTTTAAGATCACATGGCTCCAACCTTACGCTTATCGCGCCTGCCTCAAGACTGAAGACTCCCTTGGGGTAGCCCACTCTCTGTCGGCCTCTGTCCAGGATTGCCAACTCTTCTCAGTTTAAACAATTTCAAAATTTTTAGTAAATGATTTATATTAAACAAAAATTAATATTCTTAACTAAGCATTACTACACTCGCATCACCCCCTTGAAAATAAGTTTTTCCATTAGTAAAACTTATTAATATCGTTTAACAATGTTAATAAATTTATTCAAAAAATTTATATATAATTTTTTTTTTTTTTTTTCAGAGTTGAGATAGACAAGAAATAATTAGAATGACAAATTCCACACATATTTTTGTATCATTATAAAAACCGAAAACTTTATAATTTTCACATTTGCATAAAATAACATTTCACACTAATAATTAAATTACAACCTGTAACTAATCTATACATGCCAAAAAAAATAACGGAAAATTTTCTTACAGTGGCTACACAAATCTCAAGTTCACAATCTATTCCCGCGATTCCTCATCAACGATCGCTTTACAGTTGAAACAGTTATTTGTATAGTTATACAGTTACTATCAGGGCACATAGAAAAAATAAGAAAAAGTTTACATAAAATACTGACCAAGAGCGCACATACTATTTCACGAAAAACACAACAATTATGGGCAATAATCGCACCCTTTCACTTATAATTTCATTACATAATAATCAGTACATTAATTTGCTGGACGTTGTTTAGATGACACTCCGCACGCTGACAACGGACTTCAATTTTCAATCGCAGCTCTCCTGCTCACTTCGCTAGAATGCAAGGGATTGCATCAATCAACATGCAACAGGGCAGCACGCTATAATGGTTCCGCTCTCTCTCCAATGGCGAAAAAAAAACAAGAGACGTCCAATTCTAAAAGGATCAGGGGGGGAGATATACTGAAAGCGGGACCACGCGCTGGAATTGGACGGAATTTGCAATTCTAGAAGTCGATGAAGAAACTCGCCTTGTCTCATCTCCACTTTTGTCGGTGAACGCTGCTCTTCCTACGTCCAGCTGAAAGACTCTTCTACTGGCAACAATCAACCGATCACTCCGCCGTAGGCCGTTTCCCAACGAACCTACTGTATGTCTGTATGGACAGTACAGTCATAGACACACGTTCAAGCTCACGTGGCTTGTCTACCGCGTGCTACGACACATATTTAGCGAAGCATTCGAGCAGCGTGACCAGCTACTGCCCGAAAAATACCAGTAGACCATCTTCGATCGAAACTTTCGTGTGCCAAGACCCTGCACACGTAAATTTCTCTTCTCTTCCGAAACTGTCCTGCGCCAACTGCATGCGCATTCGGTTCCTCTCTTCTAACTCTTCTCTTCCGAAACCATCCTGCGCCAAGTCCCTGCGCAGTCTGGGTTTCCTCTTCTCTCTCTCTCTCTCATTGGTGATCGATCACCTATCCGGTCGACTAAACTCACTTGATGGAACTCGGATTCAACTTGGTTGACTCCAAACCGAGCCTTTGAAATTTTGAAAAAATATTCGAAACGTGTTTTCTGTACTGCTTATCATTTCATATTTAATTTATCGAATTTTCTCGACAGTTCACTTCGAAATACTAACTACACATTTGCTCTGGCCAAATTCACGGAAAAAAAAATTACTCTCAAAATTTCGCAAAAATTTAATCAAATCTAGCTACCAATAAGGTCACTTATGGCAGTTACAGCGGAGAAGATAAATCATAAAACGCACGAAACAAAAATTGTACAGTATAAATATAAAAGCGCCCATACATAGTAACTGTTAGTATAATTTAAGAAATATTATTGTTCAAACTATCGTCAGAAATCACCTCAATACTTAAATACAAAAGACAAAAATGAACCCCAGAAACTTCATGTCATCCATTCTCTGACAATCATGAACCCTCTTGCTTTGAGGAGGAGCACACAAAGACGCCACAAAAACGTTACTGGCTATCTAGAAGGCTCCATTTCCGAGTGTACACTTGAGCCAATGTTTCAAATGCATTAGTTAACTCCGACTGAAGGTTTAAACAATAATAATTTTCCAAAACAGTTATTAAAAAGTAAAAAAATTTAAATATTACTACCAAAAATTATTTTAATACAGTAATTCCAACTTGAAACGTCAAATTTCATAGAATTGAACTCGCAATTCGCAAATTACATCTGAGATACAACTCTCTCCTTCAACAGAAACCCCAGTATGGTTTGCAAATCACAAAAATCCCAGTAATTTATCGTTTCCAAGTGAAACTAAAAATTTGCATAGTTATACTAAATAAGAATAGATAATATGCACTCAAAAATACACGCAACCTACTGTAAACAAACACAAAACATTGCCTAATTGAGAGCGGTCGCTTTGTTTGTAAGCGAACCTCTATATCCCTAACCGAATGAACTGCATTATATCCTGACATAATTTCGTAATTTTTCTATGCAAACGCTCGAACTAAAAAAAAGGACATTTTTCATTTCTAATACCCAAATTAAAATATCAAATCAAAACATCCTTTTTAGAATACACTCTAAATTCAATTAAAAATTTTACCATTTCATTGAACTGGAAAGAAAAATAAAAATCGGCCTACCTATAAAAATAACATCGAATGCATTTATAAAACGTAAATATAGGCTATGAAAAGAATTTTCTGCACAAATTTTTGTAATTCTTAAAAAATTATAATAATATCCAAATTTCGTAATGCATAACATTTGTGCTTATAAAAAAAATCCTATGATTATTTATGTTAAACCAATTAAAATTTTGTTAAATAACTAAGAATTTACTACTCAATAGACATATACCGTAGTAACGGTTAATCTCCGAACAATATTTAACGATAGGCCTACAAGAAATCCTTCAGTACAATACAATAGCCATTTTACCAAATATGTCGGAATTGTCGTGAAATGAACGAAAGGAACAGAGAGGAAAAAAATAGATAATCAGCCTACCTACCAAATTTTATGAGTATATAAATATATATAATTATATATATAACTAATATATACGTATAAGTTAATAAGTAAGTATATAATTAATGAGTATATAATTAATGAGTATATAAAAAAATCAAAAAAAAACAGAAAATTTCACAACACAATTTCTCTATTTCAGTTAAACGAATTCTGCTTATTTTGAAATTTAACACAATCCTATACGGCCAAATCTGACAAATTTAATATGTTTAAGATTTATTTTTCGATTTGTCCCTTAAAATGTAACGTAATCCTATTTTAGCGCGAAGCAAAAAGCCCGTAAATCTATATAAACAATTATTTAAAATAAGCCTATCATTATAATTTATGTACAACCAATCGAAATATAATCAAAAATCTGCTAATGAAACCCAGAAAATTTTTCATGTTCATGAAATGTTTTACAATCGGTACAAATTTTCGCTAAACATTTTTTAAGGACCATAAAATGTGTATCATACTGTATTTAAACTAACAATTTACTTACGTACAAATTTTTTCTATATTAATCGTTATTATTATATTATCACAATTACTACTAATTCCAAAAGTTTTAAACAAAAAGTAAAAAGGTAAGCTGAAACAGGCATAACAGTGGAAGAGACGAAAAAAAAGAAAATTGAGTCCTCAGGCAGCACGATAATTTTCAAAACTATGTCCTCTCCGACCTAATGAACGAAATTTAACGTAATAATGACTCGCAATATTGAGTCGGACAAGTTTTTCTACCGACTCTGTAACGACTAAAATAAGTTTTGAGTCTAGACTCGATCTCAAACAACAAATTTTGACGCGCAAAAATTTTTGAAGCGACGTGACTCGGAATAATTTGGAAAACAATGGACGCCATTTTGAAATTACATTTATAATGAATTTTAAGGAATGAAAATCGAAATTTGCCTGCAAACGGGATAAACTTTGCATTTAGATATTTTAATAATCGAAATAAAATATTCATTAACGCTATTGACTAATATACCGGGTTGGAAGAATTTTAATCGAAATACTAGTCACGTGGGTAAGCCTCATACAATATGATGTAAGAGGACCGCCGCTAGCCACCAGATGTAGTAATCGCTGCTACCAGATGTAGTGAACGCCTTTACTTATTTACTTTCTTCTTTATTTATTCTCTATTTATCGGCTCTTTATTTCCTTTATCGCTTGCTTTCTCTACTCATTTCAACACTTCTTTACAATTATATTCACGGTAGCAACGCCGAGCCAAGACTACGAAAGTCCGTTACAACACGAAGGGGGAAGGGGGGGTTTTATTAATACTCTATTTTAACACTTGTGAACGTTTTATTAATTCCGAAAATGGTTTAGTTAATTTAGGGGGATGCGAGTATGAAATTTTACTAAATATATTTACGTTGGAGAGGGGCACAAAACAATTTGATTTTAAGATCACATGGCTCCAACCTTACGCTTATCGCGCCTGCCTCAAGACTGAAGACTCCCTTGGGGTAGCCACTCTCTGTCGGCCTCTGTCCAGGATTGCCAACTCTTCCCAGTTTAAACAATTTCAAAATTTTTAGTAATGATTTATATTAAACAAAAATTAATATTCTTAACTAAGCATTACTACACTCGCATCACCCCCTTGAAAATAAGTTTTTCCATTAGTAAAACTTATTAATATCGTTTAACAATATCAACGACCACCCTCTCTTTCCTACCTCGCAACCACTCTTCTATCCAATTTATTACTACACCCCTGATTCCATGAGCCTTAGTTTTTTCAATGAGTCTTTTGTACGGTACGGTGTCAAACGCTTTTTGAAAATCTAAATACACTACATCAACCGCCGATGACTGTCGTAAACGTCAACCACGCTTTGAAAAAATTCTAAAAGATTAGTTAAGCAAGATTTGTTTCGCCTAAAACCGTGCTGCGTATTTCTAACTAGTTTATGCAATTCTAAGTGTTCGACTATACGATCCCTAATTATTGATTCCAGTAGCTTACCTACAACAGACGTTAAACTGATTGGCCTATAATTTCCCGCCGCACCTTTATCGCCTTTCTTAAAGATAGGTGTTACGTTTGCTAACTTGAAATTATCTGGTACGCACCCCTCAGAAATAGACGCATTAAAAATCTTTGTTAGCGGCAAAACAATGCTATCTTTTAATTCTTTTAGTTGCATGGGATATATGGAATCCGGCCCCGGTGATTTACGCGTTTTCATTTTATCAATATAGCGCATTACCTCCCCTTCACTAACCACAATATTATCCAAAATAATACCATTATCAAAAGGTATTATGTCTATGACCGTAGGAATATTCGTTACATCTTCTATAGTAAAAACTGACATAAAAAATTCGTTTAGTAAGGTAGCCATTTCCTTGTTTTCAGAAACTAGATCTCCGTTAACATTTTGCAACGGCCCCAAGACACTTTTTACTGGATTTGTATTGTTGACGTATTGAAAGAATCGCTTGGGGTTTTCTTTACCGTCACGAGCTATGGAGATTTCAAATTCGCGCTTGGACTTTTTTATTACACTTTTTGCTTCACGCCTTAGAGATATGTAGTTGTTTCGTAACCAGAAATTGTCTTTATCGCACTTATGTAGCCTATAAGCCCTATCTCTACTCTTTATAATGTCTCCTGCTCTACAGGGTGTCCCATAAGTCCGGCATCATAGGAGAAATTCATATTTTTCTATTTCTCGGGATACCAATTTCCCGTCCACCATTCTGTTCAGTGACGAGGCTGTTTTTTATGGAAATGGTGAGGTAAATCGACAGAACACCCGCTACTGGTCTCAAAACAATCCTCACTGGTATACCTCTTCAAAGGAACAAGGTGCATCTCGGGTGATGGTATGGTGTGGCATTTGGAAGGATCGCATCATAGGACCCCTCTTTTTCGATGAACATGTCACTGGAGGCACCTACCTACGTATGTTCAAGGAAGAAGCATTTCCCAGTGTCTTGAACGAAGAAGGAAATTTCCCAACATGGTTCCAGCAAGACGGCGCTCCTGCACATTACAGCACCCAAGTAAGGGAATACCTGTACCAACAATTCCCTGGTCATTGGATAGGACGTCGAGGGCCTGTGGAATGGCCAGCTAGAAGCCGGGATCTCACGCCACTAGATTTTTATCTCTGGGGTCACTTCAAAGCGCTGGTATACGCAGAGAAAATTAGGAGTGTTGAACATTTGTGGCAGCGCATTATTGGGGCATGTAACACCATTACTCTTGACATCATTTACCGTGTGCTTGCTGACTGGGTATCACGTCTGAATATGTGTATTGAAAACAATGGTGGACATATTGAGCACGTTCTGTGAATAAAAGCTTTTGTTTTGCCTTTTTTTATTATTTTTCCTATGATGCCGGACTTATGGGACACCCTGTAGAAGTAAACCACAAGGCCTTGTTGTTTACTTTCGCACGCTTAATTTTGTACGGTACACATTCCTCATTTATAGTCCTAAATATTGTTTCGAACGATTCCCACATTAGTTTTGCGATGGAGTTCCCCATTACTTTTTCCCAATTGACGTGTGACAATTTATTTCGAAATTTACTAAAGTCTGCGTGCTGGAAGTTAGGAATTTTAGTCCAGTTAGCTGGTTTCGAGTGACTTACTGAGAGGACAAACTCTACCATATTGTGATCGCTATTGCTTAACCGTTCTATTACTTGAAGATCAGTAATTAGCCTATCATCCGTAGTTATTACTAAATCTAAAATACTGTCCAACCTCGTAGGTTCCCCAACCTTTTGAATAAGAAAACTATCCTCGAGAAAATTAACTAAACGATTACCTTCCGCGTCTCCCTGCATTGTATCGTAATTCACGTTGGCGCAATTAAAGTCACCCATAACTAAAGCCTGCTCACTACCGATTATTCTCTTTAGTTCACGATATAACGCTTCATCCGTATCAGCTGTTTGATTAGGGGGCCTATATATAACCGCAACAACAAGTTTGAAATCGTTTAATTTAAGTTCTGCTATAGTCGAATCTATCGGTTCTGGAATTGTGTGCTTTACTTCTATACCGTTCGCAATATTTTCTTTGATATACAACATAACACCGCCTCCTCGCCTACTTATTCTGTTTTTAACAAAAAGTCTATAACCTTTAATTTGATACTCCCCTATAAAGTCACGAGTTTCAGTGCTAAGCCACGATTCATTTATCGCAATTATATCATAGTCTTTACAAGCAATTAAAGAAAAAAGTTCGTTTCTTTTATTTCGTAGGCTACGAGCATTTAAGGATAGAACCTTGAAATTGTTTGTAATTGCGACACCTTCGCGAGCGCAGGGGAAATTTGTGGAATTTACGCTGGGACCGTTCGAGTTACGGCAGCCTGAAAAGAAGAGACAGTATTATGAAATAGTCTTCCTAAACGCGCAGCTCCAACGTCATTAAGATGAAGTCCATCTCCTAGGAACAAGTCCCTCCTGCCGTAGAAACTGTTCCAAAAATTCACAAAATGCACTCCTTCCTGTTGGCAAAGAGACTTTAGGTTATTGTTAATATAGGTCGCCTTGCTGTAGAAATCGTAGTAATTCCCTGTAGCTAGCCAGCAGTTCTTCCGATCTAGAATTTAAAACGTTATTAGTACCGACATGAATAACATACGTTGTGTCCTCGGAGGTTCCGTCTGTAAAATGGTCAACATTATTAGTTATATCCTCCACCCTTGCCCCAGGGTAGCAGTAACGGCGCCTACGACGAGGGTTTTTCCCACAGAATTCCTCGAGCTGTCCTCGAACAATGGAATCGCCAACGAGTCGTATTTCCGGTTCATCAGCATCATCGAAACCTAAAACAGAAAACTTATTGTTTGTTATTACTGGTAGACATGTCTTAGGTTTTCTCAATGGGGCTCCATTACGCACTCGAACGAAGGGTTGGGAACTCGGGGAAGAGAGAGGGCTATTAATACTATTTATATTATTAGTAGAAACTGAGGCAGGAGGGGTCGTAACTGGAGTCTCAAGGGATTCTAATTTTGCCGTCAGGAGCATCACGCTTTCTTCAAGCCTTACTCTGGCCTCCTTCTCACGTTCCAACTCGCTCCTCAGCACTTCCATGCTTGAGCACCACCTGCAAACTAACTGTTTATTATTATTTGCCATTGTAAACGCGTAAGCGGCAAATTTCCCTTCACAGCGACTGCAAGTACTTGACGGGGATGCCATGCTTTTAATTAGTTAAAAAACAAAAAACAAAAAACGAGCATTTGGAAATTAATAAATTACAACATAGGTCTACCGCGTTCTTGAAACGCAGAAACAGGTTCTTGTAACACAAATTTATACTAAATGAATATAGAATTAAGCTACCGACGAAAGATCTGTAAAAGAAGAGTATTTATAATACTTATCTGTCCGCGATTCGACCCGACTTTTTTCCTTTTTTTTACACGGTGTGTGACCACTAGTGATGTAGGTCACATCCGCATCCGCATCCGCATCCACGGAACATCCATACATTTTCTCGCATCCGCATCCGCATCTGCATCCGCACTTTGGACTGCGGATGTCGTGCGGATGTGGACCGTTGAGATAAAACGTCATTAATAAACGGAAATTATCAAATTCTACTATAATAATAGAACTAGTTCATTGTGCGCAAAAGTGATGCAAGCGACAAGACGAGAGGCTGTTCTTGTATGAAGTTACTCTCTTGCAACCTACTTAGATCCACGTTACAAAGCTAAGTTATTTTCACCTAGTACATTAGAACGAGTTAAATCATCACTTGGCAAAGCAGTTGAAGAGCTTCAATCTCTTGAATCTGTCGCTTCGCCACCCACCAAAAGAATAAAAGTTTCAGTGACAGAACCAACACCTTCAACAAGCAAATCTATCACAGAATCTCTCTCTCAGTTTCTTGAGTCAAGCAGCGATGACGAAACCTACGCGATGTCAAAAGATGTAGTAAAAATGATCGAGAGCTATCACCAAGAAAAACGCCTGGCTGCATGTGACAATCCTATTAGTTGGTGGAAAAATGCGCAGAATATCTATCCATACTTGAGTAAACTTGCAAGGAAACATTTAGCACGTCCTCCAACAAGCGTACCAAGCGAGAGATTATTTAGCAGTGAGTGCTGGATTAATATATGATGAAAAGAGAAACAGACTGGCAGCAGAAAAGGCAGAAAAATTAATGTTCCTTAAGCATAACCTTCCTATAATTAAGTTTGAATATTAAACGATGAACATCTTAGTTTACTTTATTTAATTACTCATTTATAAATATGCCTAATAAAACTTTAAACTTAATATAAATAGTTATCAAGCTAATTAAAGATCTCTTTCTATAAGGGTGGAGGTTGGGGAAAGAGGTCGGGTAACACAATTATGGTTTCTAATTGTGGCTGAAACTCAACAAAATATAACGAATTTATTTGCAGACGAATTCACTAATTGATTTCTATATTAGTTAGATGCTTGCTATTATTTTATATGTTCAGGGAAAAGTACAGCAATTATTGTACAATTAATCAATTATACTACATTATAGCTACAGCTCTCTCTATATAATAACTTATTATATACGTTAAACACAACAAATCTGGAATATATCCTAAAAAATAACGAAAATGTAGACATCCGCATCCGCATCCGCATCCGCGGATGTGAAAAAAATGACATCCGCTACATCACTAGGACCACACTCTACCTGACCTCTCGAAGGAAGGAAAAATGAACCTTATGACTCCTCGTTTTCTGATAGATTTGAAAAACAAACAAGGCAAGCCACGTGCAGTAGCCTTGGTTTGATCAAATAATATAGTACTGAATAACGTCAATAAATGAAATATATTCGTTAATGAATGATTAGTAGCACGAAGTAATTTAGTTAAGAATGCACCGAACACTATTTTTTTTAAAACACTTCAACGAAAACCACTTATTCAATTGATAACACTGGACACTCGATAAAACACGTCTCTTCTCTCATATGACAGAGGAGACCTACAGTTTTATTTGGGATCCGAACCACGGGTCGTTATATCCACCTACTAACCAGAGCCAATGTTGCTTAACTTCGTTGACCTACAGAAAGCGCTGTTACGACACTGGTCACGACGTAGCCAGAGAGAGAGAGAGAGAGAGAGAGAGAGAGAGAGAGAGAGAGAGAGAGAGAGAGAAATAAATGATGTTTTTTACCCGATATCATTTGAAAAATTTTAAACATTGCTTCACCCGAATAAACAGTTTTGAAAAGTAAATAATTTGTTATTCCCTTTTCAAATTTGAAAGTACATTTTCGATTATAACTTCAAAATGTCAAAAACAAATTAAATATTTCTCATTTCAATTGGAAAAGGTTACAAATGGTCAGGGGAGGGAGAGGGTTAATCATTCATAGATATGATTTTGCACTCGCAATTGTCACCTTCCAAATTCCGTACATACTACTACGTACTACCGCACTGCACCTTACATTTCGCCGAAGAACTCGCGCTCAATGAAGACCAAATCTGATCATCAAAATGAGGCTATATTTGCTAGATGTGTAGAGTATTTGTTTCTAACGTTTGGTTCTCGTGGAGGAAGCATTTACGAACTGTGATTACACCACCTCGCTTAAAAAAGGGGTTTCATAGACAATGGATGAATGAATGAAACTAACATACTCCAAACGTTTATATATATATAACTTTAGTTAGCTTTCGCCAGAATTGTTCATTCTAACGAAGGTCAAGCTTTTCACTCCACCTTAGACCTACAGTTTAACGTGGAATCCGAACCACGCCCCATCAGCAGCCCAGCGTCTTAACCACTAGGCCACCTAGGGTACCCATTTATCTACTAACCACTTTCTTTATGGTGTGGAAGGATGAACAGCTGGGTTTTGCTGCGCGCCGACTGCCGTCGGGTCTCGAACCTGGGGCCGATGGATTCGTAGTCAGCGACGCTAACCACTACACAGACAGTGCATGGAACAAGGAACTCTTCTGGAAAATTAAGTCCACTATAGTCGGAATAAGTAATGGTAAATGACAAACACTATAGTTTTTTCTTTTTCATGATGTTAGCCCGACGTGGGCAACGGGTCACTCGGAAAGAGGCCCCAAAAATATAGCTTCCCTCAACAGCTATCTGCAAAGCAGATAAGATCCGGCTTTGGGACAGGATCTAGGGTTTACAGCTACACCTAGCCTACTATATTCAGAACTTCATTATAAGCAAAAGACTCGTTGTATTCACGTCGGACTGAATACATCAAAGAAAAAGGGGTAACTATTTTATTTTTAGCCAAAAACCAAAACTTAAACCCCAACTGGCAAAATTCAGCGTCCACTTTTCAAGGCACATAACATGTCCGTTTCACTTCTCCACCCGCTTCACAAAGCGTCCCTCTCAACAGTTATTCCATGCTTCGCGTCAGACGACTATGGCACACCTGACCTCTGATCTTTCTGCTATCTCTGATTGGGGTAGAGAAAACTTTGTTGCTTTCAATGCCTCAAAAACTCCTTTCCTCCATTTGTCTATTTGGCACAATCTTCCACACAACTATCCCCTTACTTTCAACAATACACAACTCAATCCCTCCTCTTGTCTTAACATTCTTGGCTTTTCCTTTTCTCGCGATCTTTCCTGGAAAGATACTCTCTTTTCAGAACAGCTTCTAAGAGGTTAGGTTGTACTGGCTCCGCAGTTTCTTCACCCCCACTCAGTTGATGTCTCTGTACAGGGGTCTTGTCCGCCCCTGTTTGGAGTACGCTTCTCATGTTCGAGGTGGCTCAACCCACACAAACCTTCTTGACCGGATGGAACCACAGGCTTTTCGTCTCATCAATTCCCCGCCTTTTACCGGCTGTCTTCAATACCTCTCTCTTCGCCGCAGTGTTGCCTCACTCTCTCTTCACTAACATATTATAATGGACATTGCTCTTCTGAACTCTCTAACTGCATGCCTCCTCCTTTAAGGAGAGCACGCAGCACCAGACTTTCTGCACATTCTCATTCCTTTTCTATCCAATTCTCTAACGCAAGAGTTAATCGATATTTTCTTCTTTCATCTATTCAACTGGTGAACTCTGGAACAATCTTCCTCAATCCATCTTTCCCCCTCTCTATGACCTCCAATCTTTCAAACGCAGAATGTCCAGGGATCTCGAAAGCGCTGAACCTTGATTTTGGTTCTCTTCTTCTTCTATGGTCGGGGGGAGGCGTTCTTGCGGACATTCGCCCTTGGCCCCCTCCTTCCTGCATAAATATATATATATATATATATATATATATATATATATATATAGTGATCTGAAAAGGTGTTCTCTGGAATAACTTGTTACCTAAATATTTTGGGAACACCTTTTTTGATCACCCTGTATATACATGATTAAGGATTGAAAGTAAATTTTGTAATACACTTTTGAGTACCAATACATAATTGACCGTCTAATACCCAGCGATCTTTTTCGAAACTGAAAACAATAGTCTGATATTGTCCAGAACGAAATCAGTTTAAATGCCTCTGGGCACTATAGGGCTTTAAAATCAGTGCCAATATTTTTCAGATATATGAACATCTTTATTTTATAAGGTGTTTCGATCGCCTTCACTTGGTCCCTAAATCCCTTATCGCAGCTTTACAAGGTCATTCACGTACCCATGGAATTTGGTATCTTTAGATAATACTTGATCCATAATAATATACAATTACATCAGTTCATGATAAACCTTTCAGGTCATGTATGCATGGAATTCGGTGTTATCAGTAAGTAATCCTCAAGTTAGTCGCTGAATTCCCTATTACAGAATCATGATAAATAGTAACACGAGACTCTAATAGACCTTCGAGGTCAAGTATACAGTATATACTGTATGGAACCTTTCATATTGAAAAATGCAGAGAAATTCAGATTTTCAGTATTCATTTAACTTGACAATAATACCAGGGTTTCCGCTAATTCAATGTCGTGGCCAGCGTCGTAGCACCGCTTCCCTTCGATCAGCGAAGTTAAGCGACACTTGTACTAGTGAAAATCTTCAATATTATTCTAGTTTCCAATAAGATAATGATGGGGTTGTTCAATCTCTTTCGTAACATCTAAAGTCATATGAAGGAGGGGACCTACAACTTTACGTGGGATCCGAACCGCGGGTTACTACATAACCCGTTCGCAAAGGACAGTCTCCCATCACCTACTCTCTCCAGACTCACTGTCGCATAACTTCACTGATCGACGAGAAGAGGTGTTACAACCCTGGCCACAACATGCCCCTTCCAGTAAAGGACTAATCCTTTAAAAAAAATTGTATTTACGACCTTAAGAAGGATGTGCATAAAGTCGTTATATGAATAAATCTTAGAAAACCTCGTCACTAACCTGTTTACTCGAATATTAATGACCAAAACAGAAAATTAGAAAGAAGTTTTCTTTTCTGAAAACAAAAATGGTCATGGAAAGTTAGACAAAATTTAAACTTTTTTATTTACCGAAGAAAGTTGATTAGTTTTCATTTTCCGAAAACTTTTTTCTTTTTTTTTCTTTGAATTTTTTTCTCTTCGTGAGTGAAGTTTGTTAAGAAAATCAAAGAATTTTGATTTTATTGAAAGAAGTGAAAGAAAGAATCACTGGAAAGCACTTTCCTCAAGCAATGAAAGCAATTAATTAATGTATTCGAATTAAAGGAGTAGAAGAATTTACATATATATATATACGAGGAGTGATCAAAAAGTATCGATAATTTTATTGCTAAGGACAAATGAATGCAAATAAGAAATAACCGTTTACATATGTGAGTCTTCCTGCCCTCTGGCGTCTGCAGTCTGAAGCAAAATCTGCTACCATGAGTCAGTAGTTGGTTGGAGCGCTTAAAAGGAGGGTGTTTTTGCAGTACGTATAAATCTCTGAAATGGAACAACGCGCGTTCGGAGACGAACGAAATGATTAAAACAGCTTTTGGAAATGATGCTCTCAGTGTAGCTAACGTTTACAAATGGCACAAAAAGTTTTAAAAATGGAGAAACATTTGCTCGTACCAGAAATCGAATCTGTTGGACATTTTCATCCGTACGAGAAGTGGAAGGGCGGCCACTGCGTTCCTTGTCTTCAAGCGATGTTTCTCCATTTTTAAACGTTTTGTTCCATTCGTAAACGTTAGCTACACTGAAAGCATCATTTCCAAAAGCTGTTTTAATAATTTCGTTCGTCTCCGAACGCGCGTTGTTTCATTTCAGAGATTTATACATACTGCAAAAACACACCCTCCTTTTAAGCGTTCCAACCAACTACTGACTCATGGTAGCAGATTTTGCTTCAGACTGCAGACGCCAGAGGGCAGGAAGACTCACATATGTAAACGGTTATTTCTTATTTGTATTCATTCGTCCGTAGCAATAAAATATATATATATATATATATATATATATATATATATAGTGTCCCAAAAGGCCTGCCCCATAATGTACTGTACATGATATTAGCGTTTGGGGGTAAGACATCTGGGACACTTTATATATATATATGTGTATATATATATATATATATATATATATATATATATATATATATATATAC